>CM037781.1:62969799-63019799 GCA_021229015.1 Solen grandis | reverse complement strand
TAGACCATCCTGACATGCAAGGTTTTGACAGGTATTTGTCATGTACCAGTACCATATATCCTCAAAATTGAATAGACTCTCTATCACTCTATATATGGGAACCCTATTAAATCAGTGGGTGTCCCCACAGCTGGGAGCCAGGCAAAATATTGAAAGGCGCAGAAATGAATATGATTCTTACTGAGTATATCTTTATAGATCAAGCTTTTTTTATTATGAACATGCATTTATCTTTTATTTCCTGATTGAATGAATTAGGTGACAGGAGCTCTAAACTTTCTTGTAAGAAACACTAGCGATGTTGAAACAAATGTTGTGTCCGTTGAGAGAGTCAAGGAATACACAGAGGAGCAGACTGAGGTGAGGAGGAGCCCAGCTGGTTCCCTGTACTTTCTTATATACCAGTGGGTTCTGCACAGACTTAGAATGATTCAGAGATAGGGTACCCCACCCAGTATGTGAATACACATTCATGTTTTTGTTTTTTTTTCAATAAAGACATGAATAGATCTTTTTTTTTTTAGGTTTTGAATGTTAATATTATTGACATTTTATCAAATTATTCAAACCAGAAATTATTCAGATTTATTGTCAGAAATTACTGAATTGGCTGTTTTCCTTGTATAGCCATATTTGATAAATAATTTAAAAATATTGTCAATTACAGACTGTAGAACTGTTTTTATTGCTGTTTCTAAGGAGTTTAAAGAAAATGAAGCCCTTTGTGCTGTGAGAAAAACAAAACCATCAAAATTCAAGGGAGTGAGGTACATGTCTGTGTTTCAATGTAAGATCTGTGCAGAATCACAGTTCTAGACAGATTACTGTCAAATTATTTTGTATCAAAAACATGTAGACCCATCATATGTCAACCTCAACCATCATCAGATTACCATGGTGCTCAACTTTGTTGTCCGATACACAAATGATCTAGAAGTTAATGTCGTATCTGTCGAGAGAGTCAACGAGTTCTCCACCTTAACAAACGAGGTTTGATCTGTCCCCGTGAGAGCCATATACATATATAAAAATATAATCGTACATCATAGGGTGAATTATATTGTAATTTTGGGTTTTCCCTGTGGTGCATGAAACTTTTAATGATGGTTAAACAATTTGAATACAGTGCAGCTCAAATACAGCAAAATTTTTTTTTTTAAGGGCTGACCACAAAGTTGTTCTAAGTGCATTTAGAAATAGAAGTGAATGGAGCAATTTCATGGTCAGCCCTCGATATGGTATCTAAATCTTTATACATAACAGTGCACTTTTAATTTTTAAAGTTAATTAGATAGCTAACAGAAGACTTTCATTTCATTGCTGTACCACATCGTGTGTGTGTATCTGCTTCCTAACATGGTGTGTTATGACAATGACATTGCACTCCTGTAAATTACAATATAGTTTACCATTTTCTGATGCACTTCTGCCAAAGTGACAACCATTTCAGCAGTCTCGACTCCCTTATGTCACAAAATCCTCCATGCATAAATTATCAAATGCAAAATTGTATATTGCACTGCCCCAAACAAAGATAACTAAACAAAAGCTCAGTTTTAAAACATGTCGCCCAAAGGTAAAAAAAAAACATTCCTCAAGCCCTAGGGTAATTGAACAGGAAAAATACTGTAATTGTATATAATTATGAAAAATGGATATTAATTTCTGGTTTGGTCAGGTTTAATAAACACAAGATTCCTTCAACTCTTAAACAGATTTCTATATGAAGATAAAAATTAAATTAGTTCCTCAAAATCAACCGGAGTGCCAGTATTTTTTTAGCCAAACAGACCAGGAAAGTTAAGAAGTGTGTTTGAAAATATATTTTTTTAAATAAATAAACCATATTCTCCAATAGTTACAGTACTGAATTAGCATTTACAACAGGGGTAACATCTGATCAAACAAACAATACATCAAAATGTTTGCTGTTTTACATACTTGATGTTGATCTATTCAATTTCAAGAAGGAATTGACCCTTGGATCCCTAGTTTGAGCCAAAACATCGAAGAGCTTGAACTTGCTCACCCCAGTTTTAGTCATGTACCACTTAGTTGTGCCAATATTCCATTCTTAGTGTTTTTTCATGATGTACAAAAGTATCCATTTGGAATCTCAAATTTTCTAAATGACCCCATAATTTGTCTCTCTATATTTACATGTATGTCAAGGGGTCACTTAACGTTCAATAAAAAAAAAGAAAAAAAAAAAGGAAAGTCCTACTTCTTCATCTTCAAGAAACTGAGCTTTGACCATTTTTGTGTCGCCTGCATAGCATGGCAGACACATAGGGATCACTTTGTCCGTCGTCGTCGTCGTCGTCGTCGGTGTCGTCGGCGTCGTCGGCGTCACACTTTCTTGTCCGGAGTATAACTCGAAAAGTATTTGAGGTATCACCTTGAAACTTAAAACATGGATAGATCACATTGAGGTGGAGTGCAGTGCACAAGAATGATAACTCTGACTTTCGTATTTTCTGAGTTATTACCCTTTGTTGATTCTGAGATTTTATTTTTGTCCGGACCATAACTCAAAAAGTATTTGAGGTATCACCTTGAAACTTAAAACATGGATAGATCACATTGAGGTGGAGTGCAGTGCACAAGAAAAACTCTGACTTTAATATTTTCTGAGTTATTGCCCTTTGTAATTTTTTTGGTTTTTAGGTGAAGTCAATCTAATGAATGAAACCTGACTTTCTTTTTTACTGAGTTATTGCCCTTTGTTGATTTTCAGTCTTAATTTTTGTCCAGGGCATAACTCAAAAAGTATTTGAGGTGCTGACTTAAAACTTTATAGATAGATAGATCTCATTGAAGAGGAGTGCAGTTCACATAAATGATAACTCTCACTTCCTTTAAACTTAAAGGTTTGTGCAGTGCATAAGAATGATAACTCTGTTTTATTTTCTGAGTTATTTTCCTTTGTTGATTTTCAGACTTAATTTTTGTCTGGGGCATAACTCGAAACGTATTTGAGGTGTTGACTTGAAACTTCATAGATCTCATTGGTCTGAGTGCAGTACACAAGAATGATAACTCAATAATGATAATGATGACTACAAACTTGCAACATATATATAATTAACGTCATAAGTGCTTAATGACGTCATAATTTTTCTTACAATTTTTGAATTCATATATTCTGACACTCCTCTGATGAAGACTGTATGTCGAAAGTGCTTGGGAAAATTATTACATATTGCACTGTTTGAATATTTTATTCCCCCCCCCCCCCCCAAAAAAAAAATATATATATGTGTGTGTGTGTGATTTGGTGTTATTTTGTACCTCACAAAATAGATTATGCTTTATCAATAATTTGTCAAAAGATCGATTTTCAAGTCAATTCTTTCATCAAACATGCTTAATTGCAGGCGACACAAGTGTTCCGAGGAACACCCACATCTAGTTAATCCTTACTTGCAGTCAGATCTAGTTTTGTACTGGCTATATCATAGGTCAGTCCTGACTTGCACATGTTGTTAAGGGCTAAGTGGAAAAGTTGCCATTGCTTACAGATGCCCAGTGTCTTAAGTTGTAAGTCATTCAAGGAAAGGGGAGGTAACAGATAAAATATTTCATTTAATGAAATTGCCATAGAAGCACTACATGTATTAAATACTTCTACTTGGAGAATATGGTTGATTTTGCATGTGAATGTAGACATTAAATAATATGGTACAATTAATTTAAGAGTAGCTTACTGAGTATGTATGAATGGCTAACACTTTAGAAACATTCATATTTGTTACCCTGCTTGAATCACACACTGAAGCATGGCATCTTTTTGCTTGTCCCCTATTACTTTTTTAACATGAACAAATTGAAATAGGGGTGGGGAAGGGTCTGTTGGCTTTGTGTGATCAATAACTCGTGAACAGGTTAACAGATTTATATCATTTTCAAGGACGGGCTATATACATAATTTTTGACACTTATGGCCCCTTTTCAATTTAGACCTTGCACAATGGTAACATATCATAGATTTGCAAAATGTGATGTACTGAATGGGTCACCTTTCTTTACATTTTACTGTGTAAATAAGAAATTATTGACACCATGTTGTAAACTTTCTTGCTATTATGATCAGATTTGTTGGTACAAAGTTTAGTGAAAAGGGCCGAAGGATGTTTACTTTTTAAGAAAGCATGTCATATTTATGAAGTAAAGAAATTAACTTTTTGAATTGGATTTATTTAATTTGTTTTATCATTTTCCGTCCTTTATACCTTGCTTGCTTTTTGTGTTCCTCAAAATTCATCATTTGAATCCATTATTGAAATATTCTCTATTTCAATAAATGACTAGAATTTAAAGTTAGATTATATAACTATTTATTTCATTCAAGAGACAACATTGCCCTGGGATAGTGAATGGAGATGTCATAGTATTGAACACAGTGTTTAGACACACCCCTTTTTTCAAAGAGTGAATTATTTTTCTTATTTTTGATTCTTTTTTTAATTTGATTATATTTAAACTTATTTATTTTATGTCATTTGGTAAACAGGTTTATGTTCCTTATACCAGTCCTTCTCAATATGTCCTGGGTTAGACCAGTATTTTTAGCACACTGGTTTTTACCAGCTTTAATCAAACTGAAAAGTTCAAGATGTAAGTTATAAAAACTTCAATGCCTTCAGCTTTCTTACGGATACAGTAAAACCCTATAAAGACCACCTGGATGTTATATTAGGGTCACCTATTCTGCCACTCTGCAATGACCTTTTTTTGCACCTTTACCAAACTTCATACAGTTATACAACCTTGATAATTAAGACCACTTGTCTGCAGTCTAAAAGGTGGTCTAGAGGTTTGCATTGGAATTAATAGAATTATAATTAAGACCAGATCAATCAATGGTTTTGATACAGATGTTTTACTGTTTGTTACTCACCATTTCTCCCTATACTTCTGCTTAGCTTAACAAGAAACCTTGTAAATCTGGGTTGATTTGATAGACCAAACCAAATTGTGATAAAACTTGAATTCAAGCTCATGTGGTAAATGGACTGTTTGACTGCATCTTTTTGTTTTATTATTGTTTTTATAGACTATGTATATTTATATCATACTTGCTCAAATTATGAAGTCATTTAATGTTCAATTTTGTTAATAGAAATTATGCTATTAATCTACTTAACTTTGCCAGAATTAAAAAGTACTTTGAAAAAGTTAAAAAGTACATTGCTTGGTAGAATTGATAAAATTGTGACTAACCATTGTCACACAGTTTATCTCTTCATGCAGTTAGATGATGCAGATGGTATTATGGTGGTCTAGATACAACTTCTAGGGATCACTGTCTTATTCAAAATAATGGCTAACAAGACATCATTACTGTGTAATTATTATTATCTAGATTTTAAGTTATTTAATTTTATCTCATATAAATGATCTACAGGCAAACTGGGTCAATCAGTTCCGTCGTCCACCAAGGGATTGGCCACTGAGGGGTAATATCCGCTTCAACAACTACTCGACTCGCTATCGAGAAGGCCTTGACCTGGTTTTGAAAGGCATATCCTGTGATATCCAGGGAGGAGAGAAGGTGAGCTGGGGGAGTTTTAATTTGCAATCTTTCATTAATACTGTGACTGACATAAGGAACAGGGTTTTTTTTAATTTGGATGCCTTTACTGACCAACAGAGCAGTCCCAAATCAGATAGCTTCTTCAGGATTAGTCTGATCAAGGTCTCCTCTGTTTGCTCATACTAATTTAAAAAAGAAACAAACATATTTTCATATACCATTTAAAGTTAAAAAAATAAATACTGATCAGGTCATAAATTTGTACATGAATATTCATGAAGAAATGATGTCCAATTACTTGCAATGGTTAAAGGTGTTAAACTATAGTAATGGTGTTGCCATTATCTCCACTATTACTCAATGAATGTCCCTCAACTGAACACATATTTTTCATCGTCAGACCAACTATAATAAACAGGAACAGTAACTCTTCCAAATATTTTGCATACTAATGACCCTTTATTAACTTAAGGAAATGTTAAATGCTATTATCTCTGCTATTTCTTAATGGATTTCCCTCAAATTTTACACATGAATTTTCATGCCTGTGTTGGGGGTCAGGCAAGAGTACATAACTCTGTTATGGATTTTGACATAATTAAGTCCCTTTTTAGCTCACCTGAGCACATTTCTAAAGCAATCATCTTCAAACTTTATGACAATGTCAATTGCCATAATATCTGGGCCAAGTTCGATTTTTTCTGATAAAGGCCTATTAGGTCAGGAGTTATGCCCCTTTTAATTAAAAAAAAAAAAGCCAGATTTCACTTTGTTTGCACTCTTGCATCTTCATTTCTTAAGCAATCATATTCAAACTTTATGACAATGTTAATTAACATAATTTACGGCCAAGTTTGATTATGGCTTATATTGGCCTGTAAGGTCAAGAGTTATGCCCCTTTGAATATTAAAAAGTGCCAATTTTCAGTTTGTTTGCACTCTAGCATCTTCATTTCTTAAGCAATCATCTTCAAACTCTATGGCAATGTTTATAGCCATATTCTTTTGGCCAAGCTTAGTTATGGCTGATATCTGTCAATTAGGTCAGGAGTTATGCCCCTTTTGATATAAAAAGAAAATGTCATATTTCACTTTATTTGCACTCTAGCATTTTCATTTCTGAAGTAATCATCTTCAAACTCATTGACAATGTTTATAGCCATATTTTTTTGGCCAAGTTCCATTATGGCTGATATCCGTCAATTAGGTCAGGAGTTATGCCCCTTTTAATGTTTAAATTTGTGCGTTTAAAGCCATAATTTCTCAGTCAAGTTTGACTTCAAATTTTGGCCACAGGCACTGTTTAGTTCATGGAATTATAAATGATCTCATGGATTATGTATTCAGTATACAACTGCTATAATTTTGTACAGGCAATGAAGGTGGTTTTTCTCAGATGAGCATCTTTAGGGCCATCTTGTCCCTCTTGTTTGATTTAGAATCTCAGTTAAGGTTTTTGTACCACCTCACATTTTTACTAAACTATTACTGTTAAACTTTGAATACATGTTTATGACCATCTCCTTTTCCTGTAGACAAGAGTACATAACTCTTTTATGGATTTTGTTTTAATCATGCCCCTTTTCTGACTTTTCATAATAACTCTTTTTTTTCACTGAACCTGTTGAGATATTGCTTTGAAAAATGGAATACATATTCATTGCTTGTGTTTACATTTTGATGAAACAGGGATGTTTATTGTATTTTATTAACAAGAACTAAAATAGTCAAGCACGCTGTCTTATGGACACCAGTTGGTTATTGGTACAATCTCTGCATGATAAAGTTGAGTCATGGTTTCTTTTTAGCTCACCTGAGCACGTGACCTCAGGATGAGCTTTTAGGATCGATGAATGTCCGTCGTCCATCCGTCCGTCCGTCCGTCGTCCACAATTTGTTCGTTTGCACTCTAGCATCTTCATTTTATGAGCAATTATCTTCAAACTTTAAAACAATGTTTATGACCATAAAATCTCAGCCAAGTTCGATTATGGCTGATATCGGAACATTAGGTCAGGAGTTATGCCCCTTTTAAAATTCAAAAAAGCCAGATTTCACATTGTTTGCACTCTAGCATCTTCATTTCATGAGCAATTATCTTCAAACTTTATATCAATGTTTATGACCATAAAACCTCGGCCAAGTTCGATTATGGCTGATATCGGAACATTAGGTCAGGAGTTATGCCCCTTTTAATATTCAAAAAAAGCCAGATTTCACATTGTTTGCACTCTAGCATCTTCATTTCATGAGCAATCATCTTCAAACTTTATGGCAATGCTTATGACCATAAGGTCTCGATTGAGTTCGATTATGACTGAGATCAGTTGATTAGGTCAGGAGTTAAGCTCCTTTTAATATAAAAAAATGCCAGAAATCACTTTGTTTACACTCTAGCATCTTCATCTTTTGAGCAATCATCTTCAAACTTTATGACAATGCTTATGACCATAAGGTCTCGATTGAGTTCGATTATGGCTGAGATCCGTCAATTTGGTCAGGAGTTATGCCCCTTTTAATAAAAAAAAAACCTATTTCACGTTGTTTACACTCTAGCATCTTCCTTTTTTTAGCAATTAATTTGGGGGCTTTAGGTCAGGAGTTATGCCCTTTTAATACAAAAAATGCAAGATTTCACTTTGTTTATTCTCTACCAACTTCATTTTTTTAACAATCATTTTTAAACTTTAAGACAATGTTTATGCCCATAATCTCACAATCGGGTTCAATTATAACTGATATTGACTTGTAAATTTAGGAGTTATGCCCATTTCACCATAAAAAAAGCCAGATTTCACTTTTACACTCAAGCATCTTTATTTCTTAAGCAATCATCTTTCTCAGGTGAGCGACCAAGGGCCATCTTGGCCCTCTTGTTATGAATCAATATAGAAAGGGAGTATGATAGATAAAATAAATTCTTTTTTGCAGGTTGGTATTGTCGGGAGGACAGGGGCAGGTAAATCCTCCCTGACTGTAGCTCTGTTCCGACTGATAGAGGGGGCTGGCGGAAGTATCGTCATTGATGACCAGAGAATATCTGACATGGGACTCCACGATCTGCGATCAAAACTCACGATCCTGCCACAGGTAATGTTTCCAGTGTCCCGTCCCTGAGGTGATGGCTACTGTTCGCTTACTGCACCAATTTACATCCCGACTTATCATGTTCAATCTTCTGTAACTTTTATATTTAAAGTGTATTTAAATATGTATAAACTTAATATATTGTGCAAAAGTTGGACAGAAAGCAGTGCCCCTTATGATCATCTTTTCAATGGTTCATGTGATCCTTCATGTGGGAAGAAACAAGGGTACCTAGAAAAAATCTACTTGTCCAAACGGGTGGCCAATTACCCACAAACAACTTCTGTCTAACCTAGGACCTAACCAATGCTGCATTGGTGAAAAGCTAGTATGTTATCTTAATAACACACATTTGGACACAGTGAATGGTAGTCAAGTGAAACTGGATGATATCTTCAGTGTTTCAAAAGATGGCTCAGAGGTTGTGATTTGATTGGGTTTTACTCCAGTGTTCTAGTAGTTTTAGGTGCAACAATCATACCAGGAGCTCCCTTGGCGCTCAGCATATTGTTATGTGGATTAAATAACTAAATAAGATTTATGTCCCTTGTTTGTGGTGTGATACTGCAGTGGGGAAGCACCTTTAAACTTAAATTTAAATGATTCATACTCTGTTAGTGTGATGTAAAATCCAACAAACTTAAAAAAAAATGATGAGAAACACGACTGCCTACATGAGAACTGACTATCCTAAAGATATGTCAAATGATGAGCAGTCTTATTATTGTATGAGAAGGATGAGGCCTAAATCTGTACCACACTGTAACATGGTGACGATCATTAGGAGATAATTATATAGCTTCTAGATAGTTTGTCAGGAAAAGAACACTAACAGCCTGAGTGTCATCTCTCAGGACCGAAGTATAGCCTTATGAAGCAATAGAGCATACACTTGTGTTCATGTTGACTGTCTATCCTACAGGATCCGTGTTGTTTTCTGGCTCCCTGAGGATGAACCTTGACCCCTTCGATAACTTCAGCGACGCACAAATATGGCAGGCTCTAGAACACGCCCATCTGAAGTCGTTTGTGGCTGGCCTGCCAGAGGGGCTGCAACACGAGTGTGGGGAGGGAGGACAGAACCTCAGGTAATGAGTCAATACTGACATCCCCTCTTAATTGTCTAAATATGAGATAATTAGTGTCATGGCCCATTTGTAATGTTCATCATATCTCCTCTATAATCATAATGGAGAGACTTGAGTATTTTGTTGTTTTTTTATCCTATTTACATATGTTCACCATATTGAAATAATGTACAGAGCACATCTTACAACCAGCTTAGTTTGGGGTCAAGGTCGCACTTAGAGGTCAAAGTTCATTATGACTGCTTTTAATGTCTGCTCCAAACTGTTGAACCATGTGAAACATTTTGAATTGAATCACCACAAATGTATATCATATTGAAACAATGTGTAGAGTGTATGTTATAATAAGCTTGATTCAAGATGTAGGTCATAATTAGAGTTCAAGGGTCATATGACTACTGCAGAAACATGAAGAAACATCCCACTCATGATCTAGCTAGTGCCTTTCATTTTTGTTGACACATTGACGTTCAGTTATTTCACATGACTTCATCTCCATATGAATATAAATATCCTGTTTCAGTATTACAATCATTGGCAAACTGCTTTTGCCGCTGTGACAAAAACAATTATCTTGTTGACTAGGGATCTGGGTGTTACAGTTTTGATCCTGGTGGGGAACAGAATTGTTTAAGACTTTACAAAAACTTTTTTAAAAACATGTTTCACAGTCAATATAAAAGAAACAAGAGGGCCATGATGGCCCTGAATCGCTCACCTGATTATAAATAAGCAACATATGTTGGATTTTTCATATTGACCAACTTTTTGACCCCACATGACCCAAATTTGAACTTGTTAAAGATTTTATAGAGACAAACATTCTGACCAAGTTTCATGAAGATTGGGCTAAAAATGTGGCCTCTAGAGTGTTAACAAGGTTTTTATAAGATTTGACCTTGTGACCTACTTTTTGACCCCACATGACCCAAATTCGAACTTGTCCAAGATTTTATGGAGACAAACATTCTGACCAAGTTTCATGAAGATTGGGCCAAAAATGTGGCCTCTAGAGTGTTAACAAGGTTTTTATAAGATTTGACCTTGTGACCTACTTTTTGACCCCACATGACCCAAATTCGAACTTGTCCAAGATTTCATGGAGACAAACATTCTGACCAAGTTTCATGAAGATTGGGCCAAAAATGTGGTCTCTAGAGTGTTAACAAGGTTTTCATAAGATTTGACCTTGTTACCTACTTTTTGACCCTACATGACCCAATTTCGAACATGTCCAAGATTTTATTGAAACAAACATTCTGACCAACTTTCATGAAGATTGGCCTAAAAATATGGCCTCTAGCGTGTTAACAAGCCAAATTGTTGATGCCGGACGCCGGACGAAGGGCCATGACAAAAGCTCACCTTGAGCACATTGAGCTCAGGAGAGCTAATAAATTTATTTATACCCCAACTTCTCAGAAGTGCCAGGGTACTATATAAGAATCACACTCCTCGGATCCTATGGCGTCCTGACCTACTACACCATGTCTAATCCTACACTTGTTGCATCCCATTGTGTCGCAACCTACCACGCCATATCCCATCCTAAACTTGTCACATCCCATCACATCCCAACCTACCACGCCATATCCCATCCTACATTTGTCACATCCCATAGCGTCCTGACCTATCATATCATGTCCCATCCTAAACTTGTCACATCCCATCACATCCCACCTACCACGTCATGTCCCATCCTACATTTGTCACATCCCATTGTGTCTAGACCTACCATGTCATGTCCCATCCTAAACTTGTCACATCCCATCACATCCCGACCTACCATGTCATGTCCCATCCTACACTCAAGGCATCCCAACTTACAACCTCATATCCTATCCTACATTCTCATTGAATGAATACAAGGTAAAAGTTATCTATAATAATGAAAGGTCATGTTGTTACATGGAAGTATGTTACTGCTAATTCAAACACCAGTGATTCATTTCTCCCTTTAATAAAGTTTCTCAAATTTAAACAATGGGAGAGTTGTATTCCCATTTTAAGGTAATTTGCACAAGTCAAAGATCTCCTGTAAAAAATCTGCATCTAGTGAAAACATATTTATTTTCACAACATTAAATCCTATTACATCTACAAAAAAAATATACATGTATATCAAATGACAAACTCTAAATTAAAAAACGAAACTATTTTCCGGCAGTGTTGGTCAGCGACAGCTGGTTTGTCTGGCGAGAACACTGTTGAGGAAGACCAAGATCCTGATTCTGGATGAAGCCACAGCAGCTGTCGACATGGAAACAGATGACCTGATTCAGAAGACAATAAGAGAGGAGTTCAAAGATTGCACTGTGGTCACCATCGCTCACCGTCTGAACACAATCATGGATTATGATAAGTAAGGTTAAACTTCATCTTTGAATTAGTTGGGTCTTACTGGACAGTGAAAGATCACATTGTTTTACCCTTCACTTGATATAGATTCATTTTGACACATTTGGAAACAGACAAAACTCAGATTAGACTGTCTGATAAGGGCCTCCTTTGTTTGCTTAAACAATATTTTAGCTCATATTCTACACAAATTCAACAGCAAAGAAAATTCCATGCTTTCATATACCATTTAAAATTAAATTCATCATGATATTTTGTACTTGGATAGTTAGGAGGTAAAAGGTTAAATTCTCCAAATACATGTACCGTTATATGCATATTGACCATACCAGACACAAGTAAAAGTCATTCTTGTGGAATATTCTGAACCAAAACCATATGTTGTAAGAAATCATAAGAACTGAGTTTTAAGATGTGATCTTGTGTATGTCATCAAGCTTGAATTCTTGATAGGGGGATAGACTTATGCTCTAAAATGATCAGTTTTACTTATCCATATTTAAGAATAAATGTGGATACCTTTCATGTTTTCTTTCCTTTCTCATCAGAATTATGGTGCTGGACCAAGGCCTCATCAAGGAGTTTGACAATCCTCAGGCCTTGCTACAGGATACCTCCACAGTCTTCTATGGTATGGCCAAGGACGCTAACCTTGTGTAGGGCATGTCAACATCTCCATATATTTTGTTTGCATGAATATACAGGCAGTGGGTAGTTTCTTGTGGAGAGATTGTCTTTCAATGGTGACAAGGAATATAGGAGTGAGGTGACTTAAGCTGAAGAGACTTTACTGTTTTTGCGTATAGACTATGAAAAGGGTAAGCTTGATTGGCCATTTACGGAACTGTCGGAACATATTCCAGTATATGTACCCACTGGATTGAGGAACTTATGGAGCAGAGAAAGGTTGTAGAACAAAGCAAAATGAGTTAGTGTAGCTCAATGCCACTTTTTACAAATACTTCCTCCAACAGAAATGTTTGCTCTCCCCTCTCTTTTTTATGTAGACTGTAACTAGGTTGTAATAATTATACCCCCCACACAACAAAGTTGTAAGGGGGGTTTACTGGATTCAGCTTCTCTGTCCGGCCGTCCGTCTGTCGGTTTTTTTGTCCAGGCTGTAACTCAAAAAGTATAAAAGACATCAAGATGAAACTTCATATGTGGATAGATCTCAATGAGGAGGAGTGCAGTGACCAAGAACCATAACTCTCTGTCGTGGAGTTATTGCCCTTTGTAAATTTTCATACTTAATATTTGTCTGGGCCGGAACTCAAAAAGTATGAAAGACATCAAGATGAAACTTCATAAGTGGATAGATCTCATTGAGGGGGCATGCAGTGACCAAGAACCATAACTCTTTGTCATAATTTTGGAGTTATTGTCCTTTGTAAATTTTCATACTTAATTTTTGTACGGGCTGTAACTCAAAAAGTATAAAAGATACCGAGATGAAACTT
Source organism: Solen grandis (assembly GCA_021229015.1). Classification (NCBI taxonomy): domain Eukaryota; kingdom Metazoa; phylum Mollusca; class Bivalvia; order Adapedonta; family Solenidae; genus Solen; species Solen grandis. The sequence continues at coordinate 63,006,270 of CM037781.1, read as the reverse complement.
CATATGTGGATAGATCTCATTAAGGGGGTGTGTGCAGTGACCAAGAACCATAACTCTTTGTCACGTAATTTTGGAGTTATTGTCCTTTGTAAATTTTCATACTTAATTTTTGTCCGGGCCGTAACTCAAAAAGTATAAAAGATATCAAGATGAAACTTCATATGTGGATAGATCTCATTGAGGAGGAGTGCAGTGACCCAAGAATCATAACTCTCTGGTGCGTAATTTAGGAGTTATTGCCCTTTGTAAATTTTCATATTTAATTTTTGTCCGGGCCGTAACTCAAAAAGTATAAAAGATATCAAGATGAAACTTCATATGTGGATAGATCTCATTGAGGGGGCATGCAGTGACCATGAACCATAACTCTTTGTCATGTAATTTTGGAGTTATTGCCCTTTGTAAATTTACATACTTAATTTTTGTCCTGGCCGTTTTTCAAAAAGTATAAAAGGCATCAAGATGAAACTTGAAACAAGAACTGTAAACTTCATTCCTGTGACAAAGCGACATGCGGGGGGTATTTGCGCCATTAAAATGGCAGTTCTAGTTTAAAAGGAATTGATTCCCTTAATTACTAGGTATTTATTTATCTGAATTGGAAGATTTACATTACTGAGAAAAGAATAAGTTGCATAATATAATAATTATATATATTTAATTTTGATATATATGTAATTTCTAAACTTCATTCACTATTAATTCAGAGGTATTGTACCACTGTTGAAACTACAACTTATAATGGATTGAAATAATCTTGTGATCTGTTTATAACTATATACAAGGCATAGAGTCATTGTCAAAGTAAAGTTATGATATTTTAGTATGAATTTGAAATCTTGAAATATTTCTTTTCTAAATATGAACCTTAACCATGATTCTGTCTCAAGTAATCTTTATATTTATACCTTTCAACATATTAAAGGTATAATACATTAATTAATTTTCTCCAATAAAGGACATTTTGACTTAAATATACTGAAGATATATACAAATGTTCTGGTCACTTTGTTTATATGTTTGTATGTAGCTCCCTCCCTCCATTGATAATTTGACAGTTTCTATTCATACCTAGGTCAAGTGCTTACAAACAGTATCACAAACAAAAAGCACATGTTCCTTTGTGTAAAGCAGATCAACCGTCCACCATGTGCTTCACACTTACACTGGTTGGATAAGCCAGTTAATGTAAACATACTTGATTGACAGTTAAGGAACCATCCATTAGCAGTCACCTGTATTAAGTAGTCGTTTAGTGATCTGTTTTATTATCTCCAAACTAGCATTTTATTATATGTTAAACTTTCATGTAGCAGTCACCTCTATTAAGTGGTCACTTTCTTTTGTTCCCTTGACTGACCGCTTAAGACAAGTTTGACTGTATACAGTACAATCATAAATGTTTCATTGAAATCTTTCATTATTTGAGAAGAGGAAGGATCAGTCAGTTAAAAAATGATAATTATTGTTATTGTTGTTTATGGGGAAATGAAAAAGGGGGAAAATACAGTCTCTTTATTTTCTGTGTGTGATACATTTTATTAGTGGATACTTATGAGAGTTGAAAACAAAGATGTGATTCTGTCTCTGGACCCAGCTTATCCCAGGAGACCTGAAATCCTCGTCTGAATCACGCATGATAAGTTTCCTGAAAAATCAAGCAGGGTATATAGTGATTAGAAAAATCCAAAGCATTAATTTTTTTTTTCATAATTCTACTAAATTGTATGAAGAATAAATTCATTGTGTTGTGAAAAGAATGTTTGTTTGTGTATCATCATCTGTTTCATTATATGTGAATCAATTGAAGACCGTTTATTTGTATAGTCTAAATTTTATATCAAGGGGTTCTTTGGAAGCCAGCATTCATTGAGGTTGTTCTCAATTATTGTGCCAACAGCAGTATATGTGCCGTAATGTTTAACCTAGATTATTCCTATATGTTTTGTATATTCAATATATATATATATACATGTATGTGTTTCTTGTTACATAGATTACTTTTATACAGATTTACGTAGATTAAGAAATTTTATAATAGCTAAAGAACAATGTGATTTTCTTTTTATTTTTTGAATTATAACTTTGCTCTTTTGATACTTCACAAAATGTGTACAGTTATACCTATATAGCAACATTTCTGTGTTAACCCTTTCCCTCATAGAGGACACCATGAAAAGACCTATGCGAACAGCATAAAACCAGATCAGCCTGCGAGTAACTCGCAGGCTGATCAGGTTTTATGCTGTTTGCTGCTCCTCAGTGGTCTGGAAATGAGGATTTTGTAATTAAATTTGGTGAGGTTTAACTGTGGTTTTCTGCAGATCAGGCTTTATGTGATACCTATTGAGGGCGTCAAAATAAGTATATATGAGGGAAAGGGTTAAATGAGGATTGATGAAGAAATTATTTACTCAAATGAAGAATTGGAGCACATACTGCACTAGAGAAGACTTATATTGCTTTAAATACTCAAGAAACAAAATCAAATTTGCTATTTTTTTCACAAATAATCTTGGTGGAGTGGGAGGCTCTCTTGGCAAGTTTTTATACATGTAGTCGCTGATTTGAAACATTTAAAAGTTAGCTTCTCACGGTTGTGTGTTAAATTCCATTCTGGTCATTTTTCCAACTCGAAAATTTGATGAGCCCGCAGCTGCTTAAACTACGTGCACCCTCTTGCTTACTGTTGTCCTGTATTTATGAACTGCCAATAATTTAGTCTAATCTCTGAAATGTAATTTATCGCTCATTTTTCTTAAGTATTTACATTTACATCTTTAAGTGTAATCCCGATTTGTGTTTTTTTTAGTGCAGTGTCTTTGATTAAGAACAAAGTATGGAAAAGTCTCTAGATTTTTAAGAATTGTCTCTTTCCCATCTAAAGATATTATGTACGCATAAATGCACATCAAAATATGCTTCATAACCTGTGGTGTAACAGCAGTATTTGGTTATAAGCCAGGAAAATGATTCATACAGCATTGATTGATTTATGGATCATAAATATCTAGCACTGATTATTGCAATGTACAGTTAAGTACCAGGTATTCCTATGCTTCCTTAATGAAGATTTATACAAATATCAAGTGTTTTGTTTTTGTATGCTACTTTGCACTTTCCAAACCTATTGTTCTATTTTCTTGATATTACCTATTGCCATGGATACACAACTTAGTGATCCACTTAGGTAATTCATGTTATTCAGTTGTACAGTTTGTTTTTGAAAGTCCATCAAAACTTCCTGTACTTTCACTTCTACTAGTTCATTAAAAACAATAAGAAAAATATCAAACTATTCTCTCATACCATTAGTTTCAAAGCTGATCTAGTTTTGATATTTGTACATGTGGGAGGTATATATCCATATAAAGACTTCCAGCACTTTATATTTATTAGTCATTCTTTCACCAAACACATGTCTGCTCGACACTTTATTTTTTCTGATCTCAGTATACCCCCTTTAGCTTTTTGTTCTATAAACACTCTCTGTAGGGAGTTTTTTTCTTTTCAATTTTTGAAATCTGTTCTTTACAGTTCAACTCTTTTCTTTATATATGTGTTTTGATGAAATGGCAAACATGGCCGCCAGGATCAGATAGCTCCTTTTATGTGCTGTCTCATCAAAGTATTCTGTGTTTGCTTATACAATATTGTGGCTCAGAATAAGGGATATCTGGAACTCACATAAATGGGTTTTTTCCATGTAGGTACATACAAGGTGTTCATATAATTGTTGCTGAAAAGCATGCAGCATAACAGTAATTCTATTATTATTCTTTGTGGACCTTTATTCATTTCTAACTGTAAAATTCTGTTTGTACCTACATGGAACTTTGAAAAACCACTGTGTTTGTTATTCCGGAGAAGGTCTATTATATGCAGGTAGTCTGCAAGGCACTGAAAAATCCATTTTTTGTATACCTTTTCTATTTAATTAATATTTATCAAGTCATTAATATTCTGCATGAAGTAAAGACTTTAGTCATTACCCTTACTTCTAAATAGCCAGAATTGGGGACAATATTAGAATCACCCTCGTCTCATCAAGCCATTGCCTGCTATACACAAACTTCAATATCTGTTCATATGGTTGAAATAAAGGCAGTAAAGCAGGGGTATTAATCAACTTTTTTGATATCTCAAGATTTAGAAGATTTTATCATAATACTGGGAGATTTAAGTGGAAATTAAGTGGAGATACTTTTCAGATGTGACTTTATTTCTAAAGAGCACGGCTATTCTCCTTGGTACAGTTTGAATCTCAAGTGTCACATGAAGTATAAGAGGTTCATGTCTCATTTCATGACACAATGTATATAAATGATCTAACTTGAGTACTCACTGAATACTGGAAGTGTTAATAAACCCTTACCTCGTTAATGTTCATGAACACGTTTATGAATACTAATTAATTAATTGTTTGGAATCTGAGTTACAGTGTTGTATAAGCAAACAGAGGAGACTCTGATCAGACAGCTCTTTAAGCAGTCTGATCAGGGTCTGCTCTGTTTTCCAAGGTGTCAAAACACATCTAAATGAGGTAAAGGAGTCATTTAAAACAACACTAAATGAGGCACAGCTGCTCAATGCCAAACCTTATACTATTAATCCCACCCCACTCCACACATTTTCTCCTTTGCAAAAACCATTTCAAGAGTATATTAGAGAAAGGAGGGGTGGGAGGGGAGTAGAAATGTCTTGGTGTCTTGTACTTGTAAAATGAAGCTTCACCGATCACCTTTTCACACATTAAGGTGAATAATTTCAGTATTCAATCAATAAATATTGAATGTTAGATTTTATTCAATTCGTAGCTTTTTCTGTCAACTTTGCTTTTAGTCACTATCCAGATGTTGACAGAGGTCCTTGTTAATAATTATGGATGTTGCAATTTATTCAGAGTAAGTCTCGCTTGTAATGAATGTAGCCAAATACATCAATGGCTTATTCATTAAAATGCTCAAGGGGCATCCTGTGTTATATTTGCTTATGAAAATACTTGTTCAGCACTGCTGCCTTCTGCAGTAAATATTTAGTAGGATTTATTTCTTGTCCCTTTGTAGTTTATGTAAATAAGGATTACTGTAATGAGTGAAAACGTGGTTTTACACTTTTATACACATATATAATTTTCTGTTTTCTTTGTTAATCAGTTTACTCTCTGGACAATGTGGTGATATAAATAATATATTTATTTCTTTAAACCATGTGTATTTTGTTTATTTTTTCAAATGACATAATTCCGGTAGAAAACATATGGCTTGAAATGTAGGAATGACTTCCTCCTAAAGGGTCTGACACCACCATTGCTTGTTCTGAAATATCATTACACTCCTTCTTCACAGAAGTTTTGTTTATTGGTTTTTACATCTCACTGACAGTATTTCAGTCATTTGGAGACACTGTCATTTTTAGGAAGGTATACCAGTACCTTTTTTAGTATGTCACGGCCGGGAATTGAACCTGCAGCGACCTCCCACTCCAGAGTTGGAGGCCATAACCACCCTGCCAATGGGGACGGTAAAACTTAATTTATAAACAAATGAGTTATGAACTGACGATATAAAGCTGCATTTGTGTGTGTGTGTGTGTGTGGAATGGAATTAGAATATAGGAAGACCAGAGTAGATCTAAGTGTGAAGGAAAGGTAAGTACTGAGCATACTCTACATACTGTTGATTTTAGTAATTATATTTCATGTGTATAATTTCCTGTTTATCAATGGATAAAATTTATTGGTTTCTTGCTTGTTTTCAGTTGATGAATTAAAGAGTGCTTCTTTTTAGCTCACCTAAGCTGGAAGTGCTCAAGGTGAGCTTTTGTGATTGCCCTGCATCCTGCTCGTGTGTCTGCATCGTCAACAATTTAATTTTAAATGACATCTCCTCTGAAACCACTGGGCAGAATTTGATAAAACGTAGCAGGGATGTTCCTTGGTGAACCTTCACAATAGTTGCTAAAATAAGCTTGATCCATGTGGAACTCTGGTTACCATGGCAACGGAAAGAAAAAATATGAAAACTTTAAAAATCATCTCCTTCAAAACTATTGACCAGATTTCAAAATATTTTGGTACAGATTTTCCTTAGGTAACTCTCTACCAAGAATGCTAAAATTATTCCGATCGAGAAAAAAACATGGTTGCTAGGGTCGGGGCTAATTTGCCGTATTTGTATATAGGGAAATCTTTAAACGACATCTCCTCTTAAACCGCTGGATAGAATTTGATTAAATTTGTCAGGGATGATCCCTGGGTTAACCTTTACAAAAGTTGCTAAAATAAACTTGATCCATGTAAAACTCTGGTTACCATGGCAATGGAAAGAAAAAAATTATGAAAACTTTAAAAATCATCTCCTGCAAAACTATTGGCCAGATTCAAAATATTTTGGTACAGATGTTCCTTGGGTAACTCTCTACCAAGATTGGTAAAATTATTCCGATTGGGAAAAAAACATGGCCACCAGGGGCGGGGCTAATTTGCCGTAAATGTATATTGTGAAATCTTTAAACGACATCTCCTCTGAAACTGCTGTATAGAATCTGATTTTATTTGGCAGGGATGATCCTTGGGTGAGGCTTCACAAAAGCTGCTAAATTTATTCCAATCCGTAAAAACACATGACCGCCAGGGGCGGAGCTAATTTGCTTTATATGTATATAGTGAAATCTTTAAATGACATCTCCTCTGAAACCGCTGGACAGAATTCGATTTAATTTGGCACGGATGATCATTGGGTGAAGGTCCACAAAAATTGCTAAATTTATTCCGATTCATAAAAAAAAACCTGGTCACCAGGGGCGGGGCTAATTTGCCTTATATGTCTATAGTGAAATCTTTAAACGACATCTCCTCTGAAACCGCTGGACAGAATATAATAAAACTTTACAGGGATCATCTCCTTCAAAACTACTGGCCAGATTTCAAAATGTTTTAATACAGACTGATGTTCCTTAATTGGGTAAGTCTTTACTCAGGTGAACGATCCAGGGCCATCATGAACCTCTTGTTTAAAGAGCATTCGAAATAAACATCAGTTCGGGATGGAGGAAACAAAATAGAAATAACAATGACTGTATATGTACAACAGGGTCTCTTCATACTTTAGAGACCCTGATGTATGGAACGCATTGACTGTCTTATGATGTGCACCTGTCTCTATGACTTTATGGGCAGTGGTTAACACACTATATGCAGTGGTAAAATCTGTATGTTCAGTAGATGTAATTATGTGCTATTCATTTGCCATTATCTGCGGCACATCTGACTTTATATGCAGTCCTTTTGTTATTATGTTCATTTTGCTTTATATTCAGTCCACGTGACTTTATATGCAGTTGGTTTGTCATTATGTTCACTTCAGTGGTCATTATGTTCGATGGTTTACGAACATATATTATGCAGTTCGTCCCTTAACATATGCAGTTGAATAGTATTATTGTGCAGTGTTTTCAACTCTATGCTCAGCGGTAAAGAGTGCTTTATGTTCTTGGTTTTGTCTTATTTTCAGTTCACATGACTTTATATGCAGTGCTTATTGCATTATGTTCAGTGCTCTCTTTATTATGATGATGTGGTTAAAATGCTACCGGAATATTCCGACTATTGACTATTTAAGTTTACCGTCGCTTCGACAGATTTCAGTCATATAGTGACGTCCAGCTAATTACAGGTGGAGGAAGACCCCGAATGCACGGAGGCATCCGGGTAGATTGTTGTAGTTGTATTGGGGTTTACCGTCGCTGCAATAGTATTTCAATCATATAGCGACGTCCAGCTAATTACAGGTGGAGGAAGACCCCGAGTATACAGAATAACCCGGGTAGAACCATCGACCTACCGCAAGCCAGCTGGAAGGCTTCCTCACATGAAAAATCCGAAGTCCCTACCGGGATTCGAACCCACAGCGGTGAGGGGCTGAGAGATTTGTAGTCCACGACTGTAACCGCCTTCCAGCTGGCTTGCGATAAGTCGGTGCATCCGGGTAGAACCACCGACTTATCGCAAGCCAGCTGGAAGGGGAATATTCCGAAGATGTCCGTTGTTAACCGAATGCGGATCAATTATTTATTAGATGAATACATGGCTAGTCGGGGCATTTGAGTAATAATTGCCCCGGTGTTCCATACTGATGTACAACTAACACCAAAGTATAGGAATACGCCAAATCATAGTGCTTAAATCAAAATTAAATTAAGAAGATTTTAACTTCTGAATATTAATGTATGTTTATCTCTGAATTTAACTTTTTATTTCACAGTTTAGATCTGATTTTCGTAATCACTAATATAACTTTTTCTTTATCAAAGTTTGTGTTTAGGTTCACAAATACAACTTCATAAAGCGTTTAGCATTATATGCTAGACCAAAAACAAATATGACGTGTTTGATAAAACGTTTTAAATATGATTTATTATTACACATATCTATATGAAATTAAGAAGGCAAGTGACATTTGCTCTCTCAATGACGGCAAGGGTGTCACGTGACCTCAAAATGTATAATCTGCCCAAGTTGTAGCTTAAAAAATTCGGATATAACCAGAGATGTGACTACATAGTTTAATGTAGCTTCCTGATACAACATACTTAACATACTTTTTTTTCAAAAATAAGTATGTTCATGATTTAACTTGATCAAATTAATGAACTCGGGAGGGTTTCAGAAAAATGAATATAAAATATTTTTTCTTTGTATCTTTGTAATTCACCTAAGCAACGACCGTGTATTTATTTAAACCCTTTGCTCTTTCCTCTATCTGTCAGATATACCACGTGACCAGAACGTTTTGCACGCCACTGACTGATTACCCAACAAACGTATTAATGCGGCTATGCCCTTCCTATGTCACAATCGTATTAACTCGGCAGTCCCCGGCCTAACCCATAGATTTCGAAGAAATGGACAAGATGTTTCAAATGCGTTTGTTTCTTTGTTTATTAGATTTAACGTCCCACCGACAGTATTTCAGTCATTTGCAGAAGATGTCTATCTGAGACAGATATAGTGATGCCACACTGCAGTATTACGATATAGACATGTGGCATGATGTCACACCCAGCAGGGTTTCTATATACAAAGAGACCCTCCACTCCGTCACATTATCCTGACACCGGGCCAACCAGCCCTAGAACTACCATTATATGCTGAGCACCAAGCAAGGGAGCTATTCCAGTGACAGTTTTTACGACTTTGGCATGTCGCGGCCGGTGATTGAACCCACAGCCTCCCGATTCCGGGGCGGACGCTCTAACCACTCGGCCACAGGGACCGGACGAATACGTTTTTCACGGAATGTTTGTTGGGGTATTATACTGTCAAAGTTCTGTCTCACTGCAATATCACGTTGTAGATAGGTGGCAAAGTGCATTATCCCGACAAGTTCGAAAAAAATATCGCCATGTTAATTAGCAAAACAACAACAACAAATAAAACAACAAAAAACTTTTCCTTGTGTTATGGACTCTTTTCCCTCTACTTTCGACCAGGAATTTATAAGATAACGGGAAGGTTATGCTACATCCATTCACATAACTTTTGAATTTTCCTTCCTTTTTCACTGACGTATAGTAAATATGGTAAATGAAGTGTCATGTCGTGTTCTCCACTATGAATAATCATATCGGCGGTCTCTCTGCAGAAATCGCTATATCAGCTCTGCCACAAACAAAATGTGCGATGGACGGAGGGCCAAGAAAAAGGTAAGTTGTCACTTAAAACCGGTGGGTTGCTCAAAATTAAGTATTGCACGGAACATTACGGTATCTTTGCGTGTCTACTTTTCAAGTATCAGCGACTGCGCTCCGAAACTCGGGACAGTTTAGTGATCACAACCTCGGCACTTTCTAAAGGCTTAAGCGAATTATTGCTTTGGTTACGTTCATGATATGGACATCGCATTATTATTTTATGTATATTCTTTAAAAACATACCGATAAACTGGCCGATATTTATATAAATTTCTTAATAACCCCCAACTTTCGGTTTTGTTGGCCCACGGGAGGTCTCTTTGCACACCACTTTTTGAAGCACAGGCAGGCTCTTTGCTGTCTCTATTGTTGTGAAGTAACATTTTCATGTCTCTCGCCCTTCATTTGTTCCAAAGCACATCGTTCATTCTCTCCAGTGCAAGGATAGATTGTCAGTTCTGAGACGAAATGTGCCAACACATTGTTTCACATTCGATTAGTATTAACACTCTGTGGCTGCAATCATTTTTTTTTATAAAAATCTTCATAATTTTATTTTCTCGCATGGAAATTGTTAACTTTTACCGAAATAAAACTAAAAGGTGGAGCCCCTCCGCTTTGCTACGGCAACTGAAAATTGATATGAAAGTGAATATTTATTTTCTAAAATAGACTTCAGTCACATAGGCCTACCATACTTTTAAAATGCGTCAAACTGAACGTTGCTGCATAAACATTCTTAGGCTTTGAATTTATACCAGTAAAAACGAGTAAATGTAATATTTAGTGACTTTATAGTGATGTATCTGTTCTACGCGACCATCATAATTTTATGAAATAGGCTTATAACTGAATTCTACTGCTATGAAATTATAGATACCATCGATATTGCCAAATTATATGCATGAAACTTTTTTTTGACATTTCCATACCCATAAAGCTATCCTAGTTAAATCATCAAATTCTCGCCTTTTTTATCAGTTCTATTTACTAACTAGAGTATGCTTCAATTAAAAAAATTGAATACTGTTGTTAAATCAATATACGTTTTCACTTTCGCTTTGTCAAGCATGTTAATATGTAAACTTATGACGTCAGCACCTCGTATTCTTAAAATTAATGGACTTATTGATACATCTTTTTTGTTTATATTTGAGGGTTTTTAAAGGAAAATGTAAGAATGGCACTTTTTTGCGAGCGCGTTTGGGAATAAGCGATTCAATAAAAAAAAAACAATGACCAATATTCTAGAAGATATTCATCTTTTATATTTTTTCGACAAAATGAGTTAAGATATTTAATTTTTTTAGAAATAATAGAATTGTATATGAAAACAAAACCAATACAAAGGACACTTGAATTATTTCCTTTCCGTAAACAATGAGAAACCAATGGTTTGCAGAGAGCCTGCCGTGCTTCAAAAAGTGGTGTGCAGAGAGACTTCTCGTGCACCAACAACCAACAAAAAAAGAAAGTGGACACGCATATACACAGCAAGTTCCTTGTAAAACTTAATTTTGAGCAACTCTCATGTTTTAAGTGACCACTTGTCTTTTTCATGGCCATCCGTCCATCGCACATTTTGTTCATGGCAGAGAATGTATGGAACGCCATAGCTGCCTTAACATAGGCAAACACATTTAACGATGTGTATTTGACATGCTGTGATACAAACAAAATACAATTGGTGTTATTTTTCATTACACCATGCCAACTTGTCATTATGCATTGTGCGTTTGTCTTTTTATGCTGTCAGAAAGTCGTTTTATAATTCTTCTGTGTCGTTACACAGTGTTCCAGTATCGAAATATTATGTAAATATCACGTTATACGATGCTCTCATTCGTTATATGATGTTCAAATACTGCTATCGTTATATGATGTTCAAACACCGCAATATGATGTTCAAATACTGTTATATGATGTTTAAACATTGTAAAATGATGCCCAAACATCGTTATATGATGTTCAAATACTATTATATGATGTTCAAATATCGTTATATGATGTTTAAACATCGTAATACGATATTCAAACATCGTTATATGATGTTCAGATACTATTATATGATGTTCAAATATCGTTATATGATGTTTTAAACATCGTACTATGATGTTCAAACATCATTATATAATGTTCAAATATTATTATATGATGTTCAAACATCGTTATATGATGTTCAAACATCGTTATTTGATGTTCAAATATTGTTATATGATGTTTAAACATCGTAATATGATGTTCAAACATCGCTATATGATGTTCAAACATTGTAATATGATTTAATTTTTCATTTTAGCTATTTCAAATTTATATTAATATAATAATAACAATAATATTATTATTATTATTATTTATTTATATATTGCCTGTTTGAAGAACGATGCATATTTATTAAAAGCTTTGTGCATTTCAATATACACGATGCGTAATTAAAAACCAAATAAAAAAAACAACAACAAAAAACCCCACTTACAGACCGTAATCCGTTCAAGTACACCAAATCTGCGTTCCGTTTGCGTTTGAACATCGTTTCATTTGCGTTTGCAAATCGTTTCATTTGCGTTTATCGTTTACGTTTCTAAACGATAAACGCTGGATATAAACGCTGAATGCATCTATAAACGATTACAAACGCATTTGCATTTCAACTTCGTTTATTTTCGAACCGTTCTCCGTTTACGTTCACCGTTCACCGTTTGCGTTCACCGTTTGCATCGTTTTTCGTTTACCGTTTACACAAACGCATCATCTCTGACACTGCTTTCTGCACGTATCGGACCCAAACCATTTCGGAACCTAGACTAATGTGACCCTAGTGAAATCGTACCCCTGGACCTATCTGTCTATACATTCTAAACGCTGGAAGTAACTTAAACAATTAAGTCACAAAAAAAGTATTAGTGGCTATAATTTGAATTATTAAAATCAAATTTATTTTTCTAATTTGTTAGAGGGAAATCGGTGAAGTGTAAGAAAAACATTCTGGAAATAATTTTACGAAAAATCTGTGAAGTTGTTGCAACCTCTAGAAAGACAAAACAATGGCGGGTACTAGCAGGCAGTGGGGTACGGACAAAAGCCCACTAGGACAAAAGCCCACTAGGACATAAGCCCATAGGACAAAAGCCCATAGGACAAAACCCCACACCTATTTTTGACAAGGGGGACAAAAGCCCACTTTTTTTTTTTTTTTTGTAAACTTAATTATGGGAAGAAAAAAAGGGATATAAGAATATTAATATAAAGAACTTCTTAACACAATTAAATACAATTATTAAGGAGTTCACACCTAATCTCTTTAAAGTCTTCATATATCACACCTCTATTCTTTAATCTTGTTGTCTTTGCCTTGTTTGTTTTATTTTGTTGTGCAATTTCGATAATGATGTAGTAATTATTTGTAATTATTGCATATTTGTTTTACAATTGATCATTTAAGAAGGTTGCAGCATCAAAGTATGTATGCAGCCAAACTGAGGCAAACTTTGTTCAGTTTGTATTACTCATGTATCAAGTGTTTTATATATATTCTACCAAAATGATGACCTCTTTATTCAATTTTGTAACTTGAAGTAATGGAGATTATTAAGAATAGGAAAGGTGGTGTAAAGCTCTGTTTTGAGGGATTTATGTATACGAAGAAGTATGTTGGTGCAACTACAATGCGATGGGAATGCTCACAGAGACGTGCATACACATGCTCTGGAGCAGCGGTCACTGATTTAGAGGTAAGTTATCATAATTGTCTTCATCCTTTTCCACTAATCACCTATTCTCACGAGATAAGCCCAACTTATTCTGACCAAATGTAAAAAATTAAACCTGGACAAAACTAATATTTCATAATAAAAGTTGAAAAAACAACCATATTTTTTAGACATTTGTTACCATAGTTTGAATCACTTTTTTAAAACTTCAAAAAGGCAAACTTCAATACATCATCGGTCATGTAAAGTAAAAAAGAAGATCATTTTCTGAAACTATGTTGCGGTATTATTGTGTTATATCATGAAAATATACATTAGACTGCCATTTTTTATTTCATCTTTGATAAATTCGAAGCTAACATTTTAGCATGATTTTTAAAGGAGACACCATGTATATTGATAAAATAACAAAACCCATCAATATCATTACATATTTATAAAATTATGATTAAGCGACACTCAAATTTTAAACTTGGTCCTATCTCGTGAGAATATGTGTAATATATCTGCAACAGAAATTTTTTTTGTGTGTGTTTGTGAGCTTTACATCTTAGAAAAGTTCCAAAATTTATTCGTGTGAAGCTAAAATATCAATAGTTCAATAAAATATTCATTTATCAAGACATCTGAACCTGAAACTTTATTTCTTTTTAAACTTTTTATAACAAGTTACTTCATTATCTAGAAATAGGTCCATCTTATATTTCGTCGATCTATCCATTTATTACCAGTTTGATACCCTTTGTTAAAAAGTGGATTGTGTGATTGAAATAGTTAAAAATATGATAAAATCATTAACATTGAATTATTAAGCATTACTATGTAAAGTCTTTTTACCGCACTTTACCGCACTGGTCATTTACCGAAATGTCCGTAAATAAAAAAAAGTTTTTTACTGTCATTTTATAAATTATTTGTAAGGTAGTCATTGAAGACAAATCTAGGAAAATGTGGATAAAAAGTTTTTATCTTGTTTGTAGATGCAACATGTGATATCAACGACGACACACACACATGAAAAGGACAATACAGCAACCGAAGCAGCTAAACTGCGCATGAGAATGAAGGACAATATCACCACCAACAGGGGACAGCCATGCCAGATCCTTGCAGACACTCTGAAAAACACCACTGTGGAGGTGCGTGCTGCTGTCGGAAAGATGGATTCTGTGAAACGCACTATACGTAGACAGAAGAAAGGTGCAGTTCCAAAGGAACCAGCTTCACTTCGTGATCTTGTTATTCCTGAAGAGTGGACAACAACAGCAGAACCATACAGACACCCATTTCTCTTCCATGACAGTGGTCCTGACTCTGGCAGACGGATGCTAGTGTTTGGAACGGAACAAGGACTGAGACACCTTGCCTCATCTAACACATGGTTCATGGATGGGACCCATGATTCAGCACCTGGGATTTTCCAGCAGATTTACATAATCCGTGCCCCTCTTGGAGAGAGTGCAGTGACATGTGTGTATGCCCTTCTGTCTGGAAAGAGCCAGGAAGTTTATGAGGAGTTGTTCAGTGCAATTCAGGTTAAGGCCCAGAATCTTGGATTTGATGTTGATCCTCTGCACATTGTAACGGACTTTGAGCAGGCATCGATTCGTGCTGTGAGAGCCATCTTCGGTGAACATGTAACTCATCGTGGATGTTTCTATCACCTAACTCAGAGTACGTGGAGGAAGATTCAAGATCTATCACTTGTGGACCGGTACAGGAGTGACGATGACGTGAAGCTCTTCTGTGGCATGGTTGACGGCTTGGCATTCCTGCCAGTTGAAGATGTTTGTGACGGTATGGACTACCTGAAGGACAACACACTGGAAGGTTGTGAATTGTTGGTAGACTACTTCGACAAAACCTATGTCACTGGAACATACAGAAGAATACAACCAGTTCGCGCAGAGGGGGATGACAACATTGTGCCAGTGAGAGTCCGCAGGATCCCACCTTTGTTTGCTGCATCACTGTGGAATGTTCATCAAACTACATTAGATGGCGAGGCTCGTACAAACAACATCTGCGAGGCATGGAACCGAAAGTTCCAAAGCCTCATTGGTCACAGTCACCCATCAGTATGGACTGCCATAGATGCCTTCAGGAAGGATCAAGCTGAAGTTGAGCTACAGTTTTATCTGAATACCCAAGGTCAGCCACCAAAGAAGAGAGTGAAAACTGTGACAAAGAATTTGCAGGAACGTCTTCGCAACCTGTGCTTAGACTATGTTGAAGGCAGGAAGAATCTTCAAGAGTTTTTGCACAGTGTTGGTCACTGCATTAGGTTCAAATGTTAATTGATTGATTGTGATTGCAGATCCTGACAGAAATGTAAATGAACTCTAACAACCATTGTATATGCTGGATTAATTAATGAAATTTTTCTGTTATAGTAGCTGAATTATTTGGTTATATTAACAGCGTGTGCTCCATTACCATGTGCAAAACAATGTGCCTATTAGTGTTAATATTATTGGAATTATTAAATATTTATAATTACACCTGCCTTCAGCATGTGCTCCATTATCATGTGCAAAACTATATATGTGCTCATTAGTGTTAATACTACTGGAATTATTAAACATTTATAATTATATCTGCCTTCTTGCATTTCCGTGAGAGAGAGAGAGAGAGAGAGAGAGATATTAATATCTCTAAAAACTTTAAATGTTTAATTATATACTGAATTATTATTAAAAGTGGGCTTATGTCCTAATGGGCTTATGTCCTAGTGGGGTTATGTCCTAGTGGGCTTATGTCCTATGGGCTTTTGTCCTAGTGGGCTTATGTCCTAGTGGGCTTTTGTCCTACACCCGCAGGCAGTATAGGTCTTTGGGATTACTTAGCCATTTCCGAGTATCCTGCTTGCCGAGATTCTTTAAATTAAAACCTGTTGTCGGTATTTTTTGTAATAGTTCATCCTGCGTAAGTGATGTTGACAAAATAAATGTCATCGGTTGAAAGTAGTCTTGAACGGTTATTATATTTTTTTTGAATTCACATTGCGACAAAATCGAGAGAAAAAACGTAACACAGTCAAGGTAAAATTGACAATCATCATAATACGTCATCCACTAAAGGCATGTTTTTTATTGGCTATTGCAAATAAACTAGGCGAATGATTGGACAATCGGTTCTATGTCATTGTGTGTGATAAGTTCCAGACTGTAAACAAATTTGATTACACGCTGTCATATCAGTTTACACAACAGGTGCCATAAACGGCACGCGTAGGGTTCAGCGATTTTCCAAAGTTACAGTGCGATATAAAATCTTTTTCCCCCTCCACAAAAATAAAAATGGAACTAGCGTGCGATCTTAATACAATACAATTTCATTAACGTAGTGCACAAAGTGTGTACGTGACAATTGGCATGTACAAAATGAGGACCTATATAACCTGCTAACTAATCAAGCGAGAAAAACTGAAGTATTAATTGTATTACATATTAATATTAGATAGACCAACAAAAGATTCAAATCACTTTCAGACATCAAATTAAAATTAAAATTTTCAACAATAAAGCTAAGACAAAGACGTAATAAGTACGTCTAAGAACATAAGAAGATGAAAAGAAATATTGCCGACGTTTGGGGAATATCGCAACTTCTTGGCAATTTTGATAAACGAAAAACGCCAAGTCATCCGTAATCCAACCTACAGTGCATAAAGGTCATCGTTGATCGGGGAAGCTGTGGGGGCTGTTATTATTGCCGATAAGATAGTGTATGAAGGCATGTCGCTATGGAATTATGACATGTCGGCGAGATTAAGGCATGTCGGCAATATGCCTTCGCGTTTGAAGGCATGTCGGGCCCGACATGCGTTATTGGCCTGGCGGAAACCCTGTTAGATAAAATACACTGCAATCTTTTACAACCATAATATAAACTAAACTAAGACTTATATATATTGGAAGTCACGATAAAAACATCGTATGCATATAACCATAACAATACCGGGTGACCCTTCTTAACGCTTGCTTTTTTTACGTGCAATAACACGGAAAAAATACGCTTCATGTGATATTATTGGTAATCTGAATACAACAAATGCTTTGGCCATTTACAGCATCATTTATTAAATATGACCAAGACATATAGAAGGTTGCACGAGTTTGTCGTGCTTATATACTGCAGCTATTAAAACTGCCTACTCGGCTGAATAAAATTATTGAACCAGACTTCAGAAAGCCGTTAGTAACATAACTGAATGTTAATTTGCATCTCGTGTATGCATCGTACTAAATATTTATACAGTCTTCGTAACTACTGTAACTTGTGGTAAACTAGAATTCACCTTTTTGCCTAATGTTTATTAGTTCAAAGAAATTCTGTCACGAATGGTTACTTTGATAGGCTATATTATAATTTGCTTAATTCAATATTCAAAACTAGTTCATCTAAATAAAGTTTTTTCTTCGCTGTTTTTATTTACTCATTATTCTGTGTTATTTTTGTTTCCTTATGAAACATAACAGCAACTACTTCAATTGTGTCGTATGCAGATATTTCTAAAGATCTACATTTGTACGGTGATGGATATTTTGATGACATTATATCTGCTGACACAATTCAATATTCAGTAGTTATCAAAACACATAACGATCCATAGGACAACACAGGAAATGATTGCATAATGTTACATAACATAGTGCACCCTACTGTGGTGTCACAGTATGCCATCTTTGTTTTTTGTCACCATTCGCCAATCAAGACACACAGCAGCCGGACGAACCCCCTCCCCCCCATGAACCGGATATGAGCGAGGCAATTTAATTATTTTACAGGGTAGACATAATGCATCCCATGATGTTTTACAATAGGACAAAACACCCCCATGTATATATACTTTTTCTTAATGAAAACATATTTTACACTGCTTTTTTTAAAGATGGAATTCCTTATAATACCAAATTTGACAAGGTAAGACACCCCTGAGGTGGTGTTTGTACATATTGTACGACAGGTTATTAAATCAAAATAGTTGTATAAGGATTTGTTTGTGATTTTGGTGAAATTTCTAGAAGGAAATTTTTGATCAATACAAGATATTAAAACGTAAATAAAAAACACTTTAAAGCATGATAAGTTTTTAGCATGTCACTTTTTAGCAAGACTGATAACATTTGTTTTAAATTGTCCAATGTATGCAGATACATGGTACACGTAGACACTTTATTTCAAGGTATTATGGTAAATGTATAGCTTTACTGCAAACAGATAACAAACCACTGGGATTTTGTTTAAAAAACATTAAATCAAGAGGAATTGTATTCTTTAATTTAGAAAGTTATTCTGATAGGCAGTTCATTAGTTAAATTTTTCTTCTTCGTTTTGTAGGCATGTACGTTTATCAATGTAATCAACTACCAAGACATTGTAAAACAATTTAGGTCTACTATATATCAATAGTCATCTTCACATGAGCATTTCTTTTTTATATAACAGGTGTTTATCCCGGTGTTTATAACTGAAATTTGTCCGACTCGTATAAATAATGGGGTGGCAGATATTCACGTCATAAACATATTGCATTGTGTCACTTGTGTGTAACAATATATTTAGACTTAAATGATACAATTTTCCGTTGTTGAAATTTATCGAGAACGTATTTAGAGAAAAAAAAAACAACAACATGATTAATGGATAAAAAAAAAATTTAATAAAATATTACAACAACCACGTGTAACAAACAAGCTCTCTTAATTTATCGGCTAATATTGTACATGTAGTCAATTTGGGGAATCTTCGGCAATTTCATACATACAAGCTGCCGGATGTTGTCATAATGACTAATCAGCCTATCACACTAACTTAGACAATTATCTTCTCAAAGTGTCACAATACCCGTTCGCCAATACACTGACTGGTCTAGTCGCCGTTAATAAACGCTTATACAAACACGTGAATAGAGAACCAATTCTAGGCCGCTTTTATGTTTATTACATAAACAAAAATAAATCTTATGACGGGGGAAAGAAAAAATCCCTTTTTACTTTATTGTAAACATTTAAAACATTTTTTTACAATTGTATCACTCATTTATTTAACAAAAAAAAATGCTTTTGGCATAAATGAATGCACTATTGATGTGTTTTTTTTTTCGTTAAAATATAATTGCACTGTCAACATAACCACGATAAAATTAGAGAATATCCGAATCCCATACCTCAGCGTTTAATGCAAACGTTTTGATACCGTTTATCGTTTGCGTTTATCGTTTGCGTTTATCGTTTTGTATAGTTCGTTTGCGTTTGTGAATCGTTCGGCCGTGAAACGTTCGATCGTTTACGTTTTCGTTTAACGTTTCGTTTGCGTTCCGTTCGTGTTTCGTTTGCGTTTGAATAGCGTTTCGTTTACGTTCGTTTGGTGTACTTGAACGGATTACGGTCTGTAGTACTGGTGTATCATTTTGCGCTTCTATCAAACGATATGGATCATTTAATGATTGACTAGGCTGGATTCAAGGATACCATAATTGAAGGTTGAGACAAAATTTCAACTGAAATACGATATAATATTTTAAAATGCATACACACGCATATAACCAACTTGTTTTAAGTAGCGTGTATTAACAACAAAACCAACGTCGTAAAAAACATGGTACAGGTATTGCTCCCTTACTTATCGCTTAGCATATAAGGGTAGTTCCAGGAATAGTTGTCTGTTGTCATGAAAATGTGACTAGGTATGGTATCATGTCACATGTCTACTATGTTGTGTGCACTTCCTCCGGTGACCGCATCAAACCAAAGACGTATAAAATTTGTACCCGATGCACCACTGAATGGCAATTGGGGTTGCTATGGGAACTTAGAGATCAGTACTGATTCTACCCAGGAACTTGTCTCCCGTGTATCGGTGCTAGACGCCGGGCACGTAAAGGAACCAAGAGGTCTGTTCGCAAAGAGCTAGAATATCGCACCCGGACTCCCTTGTATCCAACTACTGTCTCTTCCTTTGTTATCTCTTTAGCAAAGAAAAAAAAAATATGACTATAATAATCAGAAAATGATTGCTAGCCATTACAATAAAAGAAAAAAAAGAAGAAGAAGGAATGTGCATGCCACATATCTATCATGCGATGAGGCAGCACTATATCTGCATCATGTAGACAAATGTCCCAAAATTACCGAAATACTATCGATGAAACTTTAAACCAAAACAAACATGATCAAAATCGCAAAGATTAAACATTCATAGGGGCATTATATCTGACAAACCAAGATCACATCGGTTATTACATGGCGTCTTACCACTGTTAATTGTTAGAGAGAGAGAGAGAGAGAGGGAGAGAGAGAAGAAGAAGAAGAAGAAGAAACGTGAGATACCAATGAAATATTATTAGGCAGTGACAAAACATATGAATGTTCCTTTTGGTTTTTGGTCGGTCTTGTCGATATTTAAGAAATAACGCGTGGTATCCGGTCCAACTATTCCGCAACAGATACTCACAGCCGGGAACCACCGATCATTGTATAATGACGTTTGCACATCATGTAATATCAAAATCGCACAAGCGCATGTGAAAGCACAGCGTAAATTTAGTTTCAGCAGGATATAATAACCATTTATGAACTCGAAATTCATTCGACTATCAAATCAGTGTTGAAAGGCATAATAAAATAATAAATGACCATATTATTACATAAAATGAACACAATGCTAGAAAAGACAAGTATCGTTTACTCTATACCAGCATGATTAAAAGACAAGCAATCATCCTGTTATAGCAAAACGAACATATAATACTAATTAGCATCATATTACACTATAATAGCATCATATAATACTAAAATAACATCACATAATGTTAAAATAGTATCATATAATAATAAAATAGCATCATTTAATAATACAATAGCATCACATTGTGCTAAAATCTTAAACTAATAGCACACATATCTAAAATAGCATCACATAATACTAAAATAGCATCATATAATAATAAAATAGCATCATATAACACTGAAATAGCAACTTATACTACTAAAATAGCATCACACAATACTAAATAGCACCATATGGTATTAAAATAGCATCATATAATGTTAGTTGGCCATGAAATAAGTATAAATGATGATCATGAAAAGACAAAAGAACATCGTGTAAAAACATCATGTTCACTTTAAGTTAGCCTAGTAAATTGATAGATGATCTTCGTATACTTATCATGAACAGCATGTAGTGGTATGTGTGCATCATACAGGCCTCGATCATTAGAGAAGACTAAATGAACACCACATAATGACGAATGACCATCATAGCATTAACAATGGCCAACCTGTAATGTCATGTGAGCATCATAAAATGTAGACTGATCATTGTATAATGCAAATGGGGATTATGTATTTGTGCAAGGACATAACATATTTATTTTTGAGCAACAATTACTACTATTTGCACGAACCGTCATTGTGAACTATCATGATATAATTCATCGGCTCATGTTAACCCTTTCACTCATATAGACTCATTTTGACACACTCAATAGGTACCACATAAACCTGATCTGCAGAAAACCACAGTTAAACCTACCAAACTTAATTATAAAGTCCCATTTCCAGACCACTGAGGAGCAGCGAACAGCATAAAACCTGATCAGCCTGCGAGTTACTCGCAGGCTGATCTGGTTTTGTGTTGTTCGCATAGGTCTTTTTATGGTTTCATCTATGAGAGAAAGGGTTAAGGCAGCTATGGCGTTCGATAAGAATGACCTGTGCAAACGAAGGGAGGTTGCCAATATAGAGACCGTCGATATGCACAATGCTCCCGTCATGTGCCATTCTACACTTACATTACACAGAAACAAAGTGGGATGTAAGGTATAAATCACATTTAGTGATGGTTTTATTACGCATTAGTTAATAAAGAAAAACTACATCAGATTTATTTTCAGTGATATATGTATTTAAATATGATAGTAGCAAATTTAAATTGACTCGCCAGACAATGTTGATCAGATTATGGGATATTTTCTCACGTTAGATTTAAGTAACCATATTTAAACAAGAAACACGTAAAGGACGCAAGGGTTGCCACTGGCAAGCAAAATTATTTTTAGTAACAGTGACCTTGACCTTATTGACCTTAAACGACCCAGATCTTCCTCTTCCCATGAGGTATCTATCTACAAATTCTTATCAACATACCTCACTCCTAAAAGAAGATATTTAGGGAAACGAAAAATATATTATTAGTAACAGCGACCTTGACCCTAACCCAATCATCCTGAAAATTAATCCCAATCTTCCTCTTCCTTTAAGGTATCTACCTTCCAAGTATGACACTTTATCTCTATTCTAAGAGAAGATATTTGACGGAAACGAAATGTTTGACACGTTCTCCAGCTGAACTAGACTTGACTATTTGAGTTTACCGTCGCTTCGACAGTATTTTAGTCATATAGCGACGTCCAGCTAATTACAGGTGGAGGAAGACCCCGAATGCACGGAGGCATCCGGGTAGAACCACCGACCTACCGCAAGCCAGCTGGAAGGCTTCCTCACATGAAAATCCGAATGACCCTGCCGGGATTCGAACCCACGCGGTGAGGGGCTGAGTGAGTGTTAAAGTCAGCGACTTTACCCTCTCGGCCACGGAAGCCCCCTAACAGTTGAACTAGGGAGACTTAAGGTGTAACTTTCAGGAATTGTTAGGATTTTTTTCAAAACATTTTCTATTTGATTTTAGTGTTCATAGTCTTAGAACAACCACTAAATGTGGCAAAGGTAACCGGTACAATACTTTGATAGACAAAAAATGTCCAATTTGACTAAAATATGCATTATAACTTCTACAAAGTGCATTTACAAGCATTTTTAGAGTGAATATAAGCATCTGCTGTCTTATATGTAGCTACAATCCAAATTATCGACACTGCCGATTTAACTGTATCACTTATCCGTGCTATGCAATTCCGCGGTAACGAATAGGAGAGGAAAATATTACGTAGCCATTTAAATATTAACCATTACCGCTTTTCTTGTTTAAAACTTTTCTTTTACGATTATTTTGCACTAGAAACATCCATTTCCTTCTTAACAAAATATCTGTGCCATTTGTGAAACAAAACAGCAGCCCAGTATACATACATGTATATGAATATCTTCAAAAAGAAGCGTTTCTAATGAGAAAATCGAATGTTTGTTTTTTACCCAAAGTAGTTCGCAAGTATTTTGCATGGTCAAGAGTTGAAGGTCCTTCCGGACCATTTGAAAACAGAAAGGCAAACAAACTTATATCTTAAATTATCAAATACCATGTCATATTCCTGCACATAATTAACAACAGATAGGATGTACATCAGGTTCACTAATACTAAAGAAAGGTAATGACTTCTTTATTATGCAACTTTTGAATCAGAGTCATAACCCTAACTCCGGATTATTGTTGAAACAAATCAAAGGATTCAAGGCACTTAAACAAAGAGCGAGTACAGCTAACTTACTAGTAACTCGAGTTGGGCGTCATATGATCCTCCACCCCTGCCTCTGTCGAGTTCAATCCTGCTGAAAACGCTGGGTTAGTATTATAGCAATCTCATTTAAATCCTGCCGACAGTCTCTTAGTGTCTTGCGCGCTTTGATTATTTCCACTGAGCAACAGGGGCTCGTTTACGAAAAAAATCTGATCTTAGTCGTGAAAATGTTGTTTTACTTAGCGTCTAATGATGTCTTTTTAGCACAATAAAACATGATGAAAGTTGACCCATTCCAATGCATTTTACAAAGACAACTCTTTTTGTAAAGAAAAAAATACAAGAAAAATACCCCTTTTACGCTTACAATACTTTTTTTTCGTACGGAGTTTAGTAAAACGGGTCCCAGGCCTTACATATACTATACCATTGACCTGGTGCAGCAAGTCGCTGTGCGTATATGAAATTTATTCTAGCTAACGAAATTATACATCAGATATGTTCACTAACCTAAAATTTTGTCATCTAAAGACGCTATGGACCAATGGTATAGTGCTGGCTCTGGATTCAGAGTTTTAGAGTTGGTTTAATTCTATTTCATGGTATATGTTTCCTTGGAAACCAGTTCATATGTAATTGACACCATTCCTTCTCAACAGTTCTCAGTTGGAGCACTAGAAGGATCATCAAGGCTCAAGATTGTCCCCAGTAGGATTCGAACTCAAAAACCGTCACGAAAATGCCATATAGGACAATGTATTATGAAATCTTGTACATTCTTAATTTGTATTTTACAGTTAAACTATCAAACGACCAACTTCACAGTATCGCAATTAATACAAGCTTGCAACCCGGAAGTAAATCTACATGTTCGGATATTGGTCTAAATTGCTGTACAGATATATACGAGGCTGTTGTTTATTCGGTTGTACCGTTTATGTGTACATACAGTTTTAGGATATTTATCATTTTTCAGGTTAGTTTTAATTTTTTTTGTCGCAAATAACAACATATTTATAAAGCAGTTGTTCACTAAAATTACACAATATTAATTGTAAAGTGAGTATTGCCTTGACATATATTTGTCAATTTGAATATGTGTATATTTATGGCCTTTGTGTATATTGTCTCAATGTTTTGATTTTTAAGGAATCCATGGTTGTTTTAGTTTTACCTAAAATGTATCGAGTATAATAATTATCGGCTATAGTTTATTTGGATTTTGAGTAATATTTAGAATATTTATCATTTTTAAGTTTTCTGTCGTCACCGGCCATGACCCCTCTACATAACATAGTGATCATATATATAATAGTGATCATTTAAGTGATCATATATAGTGATCATATATAGTGATCATATAGTGATCATATATAGTAATCATAAAGTGATCATAAATAGTGATCATAAATAGTGATCATAAAGTGATCACATAGTGATCGTATATAGTGATAAAATAGTGATCATATATAGTGATCATATGTTAATCATATATAGTGATCATATAGTAATCATATATAGTGATCACATATAGTAATTATATTGTGATCGTATATTGACCATATATTTATCATATAGGGATCGTATGTTGATCGATTAGTGATCGCATTTGATCGTATAGTGTTCGTATATTGATCATATAAGGATCCTATAATGATCCTATGGGGATCGTATATTGATCATATAAGGATTATAAAGTGATCGTATAGTGATCGTATAGTGATCATATATCCACATGATATTCGTCGTATTAATTTTAACTTGCTTTGTAACATGACCAACTACCTGTTACCGAGTAAGTCAAATACCAGTAAATTTGAAACATACCAAAAATGAAACATTTACGTTCTTTCGGACATTAATAACTTAACAAACAAACGTAAAACGTACTATATATAGGTACTATAAATGATTCACTGGTTTTTTTTTTGTTGTTGTTGTTTTTGTTTTTGTTTTCTTTTTGTATTGATTTTTTGTGACCATGTTGTGTTGGGGCCTGTTTTCGATCAATTGGCAATTTGATAGATTGCCAGAAAGTGTACCGAGGTGCAAACATACGTGTCGACCAGTTATGTTTGCGCAAGGCGATCAAAGGTGACTCGCATGCTTGTATTGTTCGCATTTATGACACAGATGTGTAGCATTTCGATTGGTGAATATAGATTTCACAAATGAAAAAAAAAGGCTTTGTATATTAAAGGCATCAGATCATATAGGCAGAATTGTGGAGTCATTATGGAAGACGAATGGGGGTAATGGTGGGGGATGGTTGTGACTGAGTTCTTGTATCATATTAAGTAACCTATTAAGAATAATTTAGTCGGAGCAAATAAAGTTCGATCGGCAAGCTATCCTGTAATGAAATATACATGTCATTTTTTTTAAAAAATTTTTGATGAAGCAACCCAGTATTACTTCCGCCACGCCCCCTGATGATTTTTGTACTCGATCGCTAAATGGGAAAATAAAGCTCATATGATGCGCAACAAGATATTACAGAAACCTCCACACAGGTCACAGATTCGTTTTAAAGCCGTTAAAAGCTTAATACAACTCTTCATATTGAGATACTTCTTATATAGTGATATGACGTAATACCGATGTATTTGTGTGGGTGGGGGGGGGGGGGGGGGGAGGTTAGATTTTGTCCCTAAACGTTACAAACAATATATTATAACATTATCGCTATAAGCAAAGCTATTACTTGATGTATGTATAAATGGACTGCATGGACAATTTTTATATTATCTATTAATGATATTTGACTTCAAAATAATATAGCCTTAGTATTAATTATTTGGGAATACATCTCTTTTTGCCATTTAAAACGTTGACATTTAAATAAGTAGTGATTTTGCGTTTTTAAAAGTATGACGTGCTTCAAAAAGGGACAGTTTTAAAGAGGTTTTTCACATGAGTATTTATGATTGTACATGTTAAAACAAACAATTTTGATTTCCTGTACTGTCTGGCAATATTGACTTGAGACTGATTAATCTCCGTGGTGTTCTTCTTTAGTTTCCGTCAATTATCACGACCCTATCATTTGCTTTTAATGATAGTATGGTTTGCGATGTATTATGCACATATAATAGAGTTAAATTGCTCTATACTTCTGTAGCGTGTGTTTGCATCACAATATGTCCATTATTAGTACCTTTCATTTGCTTAATTCTGTCATTTAACCAAACGTGTTTTTCTTTTCTTTTTTTCTTCTTCTCTTTGTAGCTGGTGAACATTTTCCATTCAAGTCGCAGTTCATTAGAAAAATATAAAATGGAGGTCATAAATCCCTTCAACTTCCGCTACATATCACCGATTGTGTATCGAGCAATCTAATTGGATGTCATTGAAACTGACATGAACTGAGGTCGGCGCGAATTTTGAATATAAAAAAGTAAATAATGAAAAGTTCATAAACGAAAAAAGTGTTCCGTTTAACGTGTCCAACCGAAAAAGTGCTGTGATATTTTGAATTACTTAACATATTAGAAATACTTGAGTTATTTTATACACCATCGTAGTGATTTAGACCGTCTGAAGAAATTGTTAATGATTTACACCAGAGAGAGAGAGAGGGGGAGAGAGATAGAGAGTTTATTATTGACTATGTAGTTTAACGGATTGCGGGAAATTGTGGGTGAGTTTACAGCGTCCAATCAGATCGCTTGCTACAAAATCAGTGATATGAACCGGAAATTGAAGGGTTTTTAGACTTGTTTGAAGTACAAATTGTTGACATTTCGATTTAGGGTGTCTTTTGATGATAATTCATTATAGAATATACTAGTTTTACTTATTTTATACCACTCAAGTTAGTTGATTTTCCCTGGTTTCCCCCAACAACAACCAGATTTTAGTTTCCGACCTTACGCCCTCAACTTTCAAGGGATCAAAATGCTAAACAATTAAGGTATTGGACTATGGGGCTTTTATAACTGCAAAACAAGAATTCATTCCAAACATTGGTTTTAGAGGAGAATATTCTAGAATTAAGATACAGGGGTTGTGCTAAATGAGATTAAATTCTGGCCATAAGAATTTTGAATTTTTCTATATAGAGTATATTAAGAAACTAACCGCCCCCCTTAGGGGCTTCATTTTTCAAGGACTCAACTTTTTTTTAGCAATTTAATATCTACAGACAATAGGAGGTCAAAGCGAGCGTAGGCTATATCTTAATACGTACATTCTAACGACTAAGAATTTCCCGGCTCAATTGAATTCTATTGCACTGAAGCCGGAGGAGGTAGTCTTGTTAGAAAAGACCTTCCGTATGTCTCCGTGAACGAATCACGATTTGTTAATGTAATCGGGTTCATAAACAACATTCCATGATTAGATGTCGTCCATTTATTGGATGCACCAATGTAGTGCGTACATGATAAAAACCTAGAACATAAATGACAAATATTATGATACAAATAAAACTAATGGACATATTAAACAGTTCACAATTACGACATAATTACAATTCAGCGCATACCAAGCGAGTAACTCAAATTAAACATATTTAACAATGATATTGTATAAAAATCTTACCAGACGCGTCTACTGCCAAAATATAAATGCAATGTCCAAAGGTAAGGACAATTCTAACAGAACAAACACACAATACAAAGTTAATCTCTTATACTGATGACTAAGCAGTTTCCGGTGGAACTCGCGTCCCGCTCGGCGATCCGAATACCATCAAATAAATGTTAGAAGGAAATGTTATATAGGTGAAATTATTCGCGCTAAATCTTGTTATGAGTTGTTGTGAGAAAAGGGCTGGGCTGACCAATAAATAAAATCATTCATTCACATCATAACAACCTGTTTTCACTCATGCACTCATGATTTTCTCTCACCACTGGACTATACGTAACATTGAGCACGAGACCTTTAATACAACGTGTCTCGAAACAAAGGGACAAGAGTACTAACAAAACAAATACAAATGACACGCACGAACATTTGTTAAAACGCTATCTACATACATAAATTATCATGAGCCAAGCTCAAACTTGACCATGCTACAAACTCCCCCGCATCGATGGAATGTCTCCGGCATTCTAAACACATAATATTAACGGGAATCACAAAGACATACAATCATGCATTTATGATGTAGCAGATAAACGAATTGTGATACAAATTCCGTCTTTGGGAATACACGCCAGTGCAAAATGTAAACAAAGAGAGTATTTTGACATCCATCCAAAATGCCAAATAGCGTAATTTGATAAACATTTTCAGTGCGTTTAACCGTTATTTTACTGTAGATATTTGTACATTATGTACCATTTGTGTTAATCTACAATACGTCAATGTTATTCTATATTTTCTTTACATTAAAAATATTGTATAATTATGGTCATTTAAATTACGTTATTTCGAAGTGGTGATTTAGGGATAACGGCTGTGTGACTTTTTACAGACTTTTTTTTTTCAGTTTACTTACAATTTGATAATGATTGTGCTTATTTTATTTGCAATCAATAAAAGTAATGATCACCTCCGGCTCTTATGAGTGTATCGACGCGTCGCCGCATCAAATTGACGTTACGTTGTACAATTGCCCCAATCTGTTATGAGGGCGACAAATGTTCATCTTATTTAGTGAAAAATATTCACTTCAACATGTGAATAATGAATTAAGTGATCACTGTTTATTCAGTGAGTAATACTTACCATATTTTGAGCAGTACTTACTGAAATAGGTGAGCAAAACCCACTGAACTCGATGATTATTACTCACTAAGTGAGTAATATTCACTTCAATCAGTGAGAAAGGCTCTCCATACTAGGTGAGTAATAATCATCTAATTGGTTAAACATTATTTACTGAGCAATGTTCACCAAATCAGTGTTTTGGTGAACAGCACACACTGAATAAAGTGAACAGTACTAACCCCGAATCGGTGAGTAATGCTCATTTAATCAGACGAACAGTACTCAGTGAAATAGCTGAGCCATGTTCATCTCATTTGTTGAACATTTCTCGCCATATAGTGAGCACTGTTCGGCTTATTCACCTGTAATGCTCAACAAATTTTGTTTGACTTGCATAATAAAGTGAACCACATTTTTTGTAAACAGTGCTCACTCAAACAGTAAGTATTAGACACTGAATAAGGTGTGCTTAATTCTCTTAAGAAATGGTTAGTGTTAACATTATTAGAGGAAGATTACCCACCTTTTCAGTGAATAAGGATGAAGCATAAATAACATTAAAGTTAGAGAATGAAAGAGGAAAGTAAATTGATTGATATCAAGAAGGCTGTGCATGAGAGCCCACGACCAGGATCATGCTTTGTTTGAGACTTAATTAGGAAGTATAAGATCGCCCCTATATATGCTAATCCGCATTGCGCATACTCTTATTGCTGTCCTGCCTTCCCTCTACAAGTCACGCCTTATGTATATATTTCGTGTAATATCTTTGGCACGGGTATAAATGTGTATCAGTTTTTATCATTTCTAGGTTTTGATAATAATAATAATTCCAATCAACATTTATTATTTCGTCTACTTTTTAATGAACACAGAGTATTTCTTCCTTAAAAGAGCCCCCAAAAATGCAAATAATTTAACAAGTGTTTCAAAATTGTTTATTTTGGTATTACATTGTATCATATTTTTCCAACGAAAGGGAAACCTTTATTTAACAGCCCAAGGATAATGTTATAATTGATGTTAATCGCCTTACAATAAGGCTCCAAAGTGGCGCAGTAGTAGCGACTCCGTCTGTTCGTCTTCAGTATATAGCACCGCATGACTTCGAATTCTGAAGAAAATATAAACAAGAAAATATGATAAATAGATAAAATACAATAATTTAATTACATAACAGTATTGTTGTTGTTGTTTTAATTACTTAATATATACTGGTATATATATGAGATTATGCTAAATACATTTACAAGCGTTGAATGTTTAAAACGTGCATACCAGGGGAAATAATTTTGTAGGTATTTTTAACTTGATAATTCTACTTTGAAGATATTGTTTAAATGTCTACAATTGGAATTAAAAAGGACTTTTACACGGTATATGGAGAGCATATACTTGAAAATAAGTTATTGCGTGGCTGATATTTGTACCATTTAGGCTTACTTGGTGATGTAGATACAGCTCAAAGAAAGAAGAAATAGATAGCGGATATATACGAAAAAAAAAAATTGTTATATGATATGTTTAGGAATAATTGTGAAAAATTTCGACTTATTTTTACAGATTCACTGATAAGATGCCATATTTAAAAAAGCAAATTGCGTTAAATGTGTATCTGACAGTAAACATTTCTGCTTCATCATTTAAATTTTTTTTAGATATATGTTTTTTATCTTATAGTAAGTCAGCTGTTTTGCTTGGAAATTAAATATCAAAGCGTGTGTGTGTTGCTAGTTTTAGTTTACAAAGTGCGTTTCTATATTTTTTTTACTATTTACATAATTCAAATAACGCTAGAAGTATTTCTATTAACGTATCCATTGATTGTTCATTTATTCTAGAAATACTATTTTAACAAAATCATCTTTACGTCTCTGTTTCAAAATATACTTAAATTTTAAATTACCTCAAACATCTTGAAGTAACCATACATTATGAAAAGTCGTCGAAATGACACTAGCGGGATTCTTGTGCTTGACACTTAAGCACGTGAGTGAAGTTCAAGGACTTGTAAATAAGCACCATGTCACTTGTCTCACATAGGCAACTCACCCAGACGGACGGAAATACTGTTTACGGGCTGTTTATCCAAACCCCCCCCCCCCCCCCCCCCCCCGCAATATTGCCAAATACATTCGTTCTCTCGATTGACTAGAATACTATCATATATTACCAAATATAAGGAAATACGTTGTTATTTTATATAAACATCGAAAATTTCAGCCCTTCGACCGCTAGTTTACAATTTTGACAGCATACAAGGATTTAGTTATTCGAAAAAAAAATATGAGTTTCCTCAGCTAGCATCCTACTAATCCCCACCTCTCTCTCTCTCTCTCTCTCTCAGGTTCTAATTCGCCCTGTTTTCCTTGTAAATAACGTATTTTGTTAATATATTCTAATCTGATTTTATGGCATATATTTTGTAATTTCCT
Organism: Solen grandis; assembly: GCA_021229015.1. Lineage (NCBI taxonomy): Eukaryota > Metazoa > Mollusca > Bivalvia > Adapedonta > Solenidae > Solen > Solen grandis. The sequence goes on along the minus strand of CM037781.1, from coordinate 62,974,351 downwards.
GTCCGAGAGAGGGCTTTAAATAATGTTGTATCGGACAGGTCGGACATTTTACACCAAGGAAACACATAATGCAAATGTGTTCATTTAATATTGAAAAAAAAGATTCCACCCTTATTATGCTTTTACATGACACATACATCTCTGTACGAGATAAATCATAGTTACCCCAAATTGATATACATGTGCTACTCTTTTGAAGTGATTTCTCCACTGTGCTCCATTAACTTTCTGCTTACATGCGATCTCATGTGTCACAGAAGACATCAGTTTCTGTTTCTTCAATCCTACACACTTGATCCGAGTTACAGCTAAAGACGCTTACACACAGACATGTCACATGCTTCAACATACATTATATTGCATCATTGACCATGTGTAACGGAAAAGGGAAATTAAGCTAGTTATTACTTAAGTTATAACTAGAAGGTAGGCTATACAACGTGTGGAAATTTTCTATGTTGAGATTTTACTAATTTGAGGTAAAATGTAAACATATTAACAAAATGTTTTAATACTAGATAATATTATGTACTAATTGCTCTATATGTCTTAATTAATATCTAAGAGCGTGCGTTTCTTCATGACGGCAATATATATATATGTTTGTGTAATGACTTAATGGAATTCATGCAAAATGTTTTTGCCTGAAATTCGAGATCTAATGAGAATATCAGAAACTATTTGCTTAAATTAATAACAGTGAAGTGTGAACGATTGATATATTTCTTATCTTACACAGTTATACATGTTAACCAGACATAGTGACCAAGGTTTCGTATGTGAGCGAGGTTGTAGGTTCGGTGCCCGGTGAGAGCGTTCACCTGAGCGTCCTCCAGCTGAAATCTTGTGTTAGATCTCAGGTCACAACATATATCAGATTTATACCAATGTCACTTCTTGGGGTTAGCATGTAATAGCACACTTAAGATTGGCTTGCATGTTGTCGGGATATTAATGTAAATGAGTGTGGAGTCTGTGTAACCTTTTTATGTACAAATTCATGACTTGTGAATATTGATTTAATGACATTTACAAAGTGTATGAAACAATGGATATTTTTTATGTTCAAACAATGTTGTATGGGGAAACAGAGGAGACCCTGATCAGGCAGCTGATCCACGACTGAGGAGCCGTCTGATCTGGGCCTGCTCTGTTTGCAAATGAGTCAAAGCGAGTCTATATAAAGGATAGGTACTTATAAGTGTAGTTGCAACTGCATTTGAGATGTAACTGTAAATTTGACACAAATGGACAGCCACATATATGACTGTAACTTGTATATAGCTTCGGCGATATTCGGCATAACCGCGTGAAGGCATTAGACAAACAAGTGACAGGTGTATAATTTACATTTCCAATAACGAAAGGACCAATCTCTATAAGGCCTGTTTTTTTTTGTTTTTTGTTTTTTGTTTTTTTTTTGGCCTCTACGGTTTTTTTTTAAAACTTTGCCAACTTATGCCACTATGTATTGGCTATCTTGCAATGAAATATTTTTCTAATCAGTTAAGTGCCGTGGCTGTGTTTATGAGTAATGTGGGTGGGGTAATTTCAAAGTGTTTAGGGTCCCTTCATATAAATGGTGCTAATTTTATTGCAACTCAAAATTAGAAGCTAATAATTATGGTGCAAATTAAACATGTATAGAGATATACATGATGCCGACATTTCCTTGAAACTTTTACTTTTTATATATATATATATCAAATGGTCATATCAACCTCTGCTGTATTATAAGTTATGCAGAATTATACAATATACATGTAGAAAACTCATTATCATCACATTGCTTCTTTTTCATTATTTATGCATGCATGTGTGATATATTTAATGCAATTTTAGTCTCGGGATTCTTTCCTGATCAGTGGATGGAAGGTGTATTGGTACCTATACATAAAAAAGGTGATGTTAACTGTGCCAGTAGCTATAGAGGCATTACGTTGTTAGCTGTATGTCAAAGCTTTTTACAGCTACAGTAAAGCTTACTTATAACGAAATCACGGAAACCTTGCATATCATTTCGTCTTATCCGAATTTTGTCTTATTCTTATAACGAAAATTTCGTTTGGGGATTTAGCAGATTACATAATATTGAGAGAATACATTTGAAGTTTTTAAAAAAGAGTGTTGGGTGTAAGATTAAATACTAATTCATATGGTGTATATGGTGAGCAGGGAAGATACCTACTGTATATAAATAAATATTCACGTATGATAAAATATTGGTGGAAAGTAGCCAACAGTGATAATGTTTTAATCAAGGCACTATATCAACAGGATGTGAAGGGTTGTGATAACGGATATAAGAATTGGGTTGCAGGTGTTAAACATCTTTTAGAAACTTATGGATATGGTTATGTTTTTAATAGTGTGCACGATTTAGATATTAAAATGTTTCAGAATAATTTTAAACAAAGAGTAATTGACAATTTCATACAACAGTAGCATGTTTCTATTGAAGGAAGCTCAGCTTTACTTAATTACAATTTGTTTAAAAATCAATTTTGAATATGAGTCGTATCTAGATATATTGTCATACTCGTCCAGATGTTCGTTTTCCAGATTTAGGTTATCCTCGCTTTCCCTGAGAATTCAGACAGCTAGATTTGCTCAAAATAGATTAACTCGTAACGAACGACTTTGTCTCAATTGTGACTCTGGTGACATTGAAGATGCATATAATTTTATTTATATATGTAGATGTTTTCACGAATATAGGAAAATATATGTAAAAAAATACTTCTATCGAAGACCATCAATGTTTAAATTTTTGGAACTTGTGAAATCAACTGATAAAAATACTTTGTTAAATTTATGTAAATTTATTAAGGAAGCTTTTAGCAAGAGGAAACATAACCAAATAATTAATTAGGGTGTACATTTGTAACGTGATTTTGTATTAACGAAAACTGTAGTGATGAAATTGTATTGAAGATGATGTACTACGTATGTAAACATCTAAATAACAAAATGTCCTGTTCTGTGAGCTAGAACGGTTTCGGGTATTCCCGGACACCTAAAGCTTAGAGAGGGTATAAGTTCTCGTATTTTGAGAAAATGGAATTGTTTTCAGTGTAATACTATGCTGTACCTTTCTTATGTTGGTTTGTGTGTTGATTGTAACTGCTGGTTTTCATATTTTCGTAAAAGGCCGAGAACTAGTTCCTGAAGTAATGTCAGGTATTTTAGGACAGTGGAGGGTATTCTCGGATACCTGTGTAAGTCCTTACTATTTTTTACTAAACATTAAATAAATATTCTCAAACAAATTGAGTTACATTATTACAGAACTAAGAATTGGTGGTTACTATATAAAGACAAAGTTATGGCTAGATTCTTGTGCACGAACGTGGTTATACACAGGCATACGCAATGGCAAATGTGTTACGTCGAATATTTTAGCCTTGAAATGGCGTCTCGTTCTAAATATATATAATTTATAAAACAATGAAATAGAATAATAAAGATTAAGAGGTTTGGTGTAATAATTGGATTTACAATATACATGTATTCTTATAAATATAAAATGTTCCTCTAATACTCGAGTGAAAGATCAGCAATTCAAATATTTTGCTATATTTTGATTACTTAAATTTTCTTTTGATTTTTTTCTATTTATATTATATTTAACGCATCTCTAGAGGGAGTGGGGGTCACCATAATCGCATGTACTTTGTTATTTATCATACAGTTACTCCCTGTGTCAGACAATACTAAGGACACATATTTCAATGGAAATAAAGAGTTGATGTTTATTTTCCCTTTTTATTATCTATCTGTCTGTCTATCTGTCTGTCAGACTTTTATATTTTGTCAATATATGTAATTTATGCTGTACATATATCTAATTTGCACGGGTATCCGGTAGACCCGACATTTGTAATTTTCAGTCTGGTCTTTCTGATATTTTTGTATATCAGTAACACGGTCTTCCTACGTTTTGAAAAGCATATGACAACACATTGTAACTACATTTTGCCATAATTTCTGTCTATTCTGTACAAAGATATCAACATATACTCGTGGTAGAAAATATAAAGTCTAAGCACCTCTCTTACCACACGGTATAACAGGACGTAGTTTAACATACATACCTTTCAAATATATTTATTTCTTCCCAAGGTTAAAATGTACACGGTTTGTAAATATCTAAAGAAGGGAAAAAGGTTCAAGGTACATGAGCATGCACAAATACGAATATCTTTACAATTAGCTGTTTCCGAGAATAGCCGATATCCGGAAATACCCGAGACCGCTCTACGTTGTTACCTTCGATCACAAGTCCGTTTTAACGAATTTAAAGTAGATGCCTTGATTGCGTAGCGGTATTGCGCTTCGCTCCTCACAAATGCGTCCCCGGTTTGATTCCTGGTCACGTACGTGAGAGGGTTAACTGGTCGCCCGTCCAGGCACGTGGTCTTTCTCTGGGCTCTCCGGTTTCCTCTCACAATAATGACTACATACGCTGCCACCAGAGCCATACAGAGTGATTAATATAAGTTGTAAGACCTTGTTTCGTAATCGATGTAAAATAAATAAAGTTTAAACTTTA
>CM037781.1:62941799-62969699 GCA_021229015.1 Solen grandis | reverse complement strand
GATAAAAAGCTACAGATTGTCCAAACATGTCATAAAATTTGCAGTAATGTTGTATTCATGCATTATGGTGTTACAACATAGGAGTATTCAAGAATCACAATGTTAAATATTCTTCAATTGATATAGATGTGACAAATTCATGCATCAATATTTGTTTTTCTGACAGGCATACAAATGGCATATACATAGTATTTTAAGAGAGAGAAAGAGAGATTTTAGGCAAGATAGAGAGAATATGATGAGGTAAAGTGGTTCTAAAATATAAACAAGGATATGTTTAAGCAAATTAATAAATATGAAAATAAACCTATACATGTATAAGGACAAGTGAAACAAATGTGAGTAAGTAAGGTAAAACGTCATAACAAGTCATTAATGCATACAATTGAAATATTTGATCACATCAGTCATGGATACATGGCAAAATAAAAAAATAAATAAGTGTGCTTAAAGAGTGAACAGACCAAATAAAAAGGAACTTGTCATTTCACACACATATATATAACTGTAACAAAGACTTTGTCTTATATAAACAATTTACATAGTACTACAAAGGCGATGATAATGAAAAAAGAAAACAGTCAAGAACAGTCACATCACAAATAAACAAATATTTTCCTAATCCTTCATACATAATTCTTTTGGGACCCCTCCCCCCAACAACCCCCCGCCCCCCAACCCTAAAACTAAACCAAAAACCTTTTAAGCCTAGCACAGACTACTGGTTACTAATGTAGTGTTTGAACGTTTTCAGTCAGAACCGACTTTTCAATGCTTTAACACAGTGTAAAATGGTGAGTCCGTGGTTGTAAAGGGTTATGTAACCCTTTACTTCATATAGACTGATTCTGATGCACTGGCAACAGAGCAGCCCCTGATCAGACAGCTCTTATAGGAGCTGTCTGATCAGTGTCTCCTCTGTTTGTTTATATTGTAGCTCAGTTTCTACAGTGTCCATGTAGCTAAGAAAAATTCATGATTTAATGTACCATTTTAAGTTCATTTAATTACTATTCATCAAGTTATGAATTTGAACACGAAAATTCATGAGGTAAAGGGTTAAGGCAGACTTCTGATGACATGCAAGGTTCCAGCACCATCTAAACTATGTGGGCAACAAAATCAAATATCGGGGGGAAGATCAACTACATGGTTATTCTGTACACTTGGGGAACAGCTGTTACTTCAGTTTTCCCGTAACCAGTCATGTTTATTATGAACTGTGTAACATTTAGTATTTGTAAGGTAAATATTAGACATACTACTAACACAGATACTGCAGGTTAACTTATAATAATCTGATAAAAACTTTCATATCTGAATTCATTAATTGTTTAGCACTTCTTTCTGCATGTAAGTTAAACAGAAATCATTTGAGGTATAAATGGAAAATAAAAGAGATACAGAAAACTGCACACAACACAGAATGTGTAATTCTACTCTATTTCATTTGGCTTACTTTCTTCTGGTCTGTTGGTTTGGCTTGCAGCTATTATATGATATAAAAAGCATACTCTAATGTCATCATACTGTAAACTAAATTTAAATCTAAACATGTTCCTATAAAAGTTAGTATTTATCAATCACAACTGCTACTCTATTCATCCTGAAAAAGTTTTTTTCCTACATCCATACAAAACTATGTTTGCAATAAATATGGGACAGAGTCAACTAGCATAAAAGGTAAAATTCTATTCATGCTATTTATAAATCTAGTTCTGACCACTATTACTCAAAGCTGGTAAACCCGACACTTGTTCAGACCTATGATTATTTGTATCAAATATGTAAATTTTTCAAGAGTGTACTGAAATTTTAAGGTATCCCTTTTTTCTACCTGTAAATATCTGACAAAACAAAAGAAACTCATACAATAAACACAGCAATACCATCATGACATTTAGAAAGGCTAAAACAATCCACAGCCAACAGTCTATTGACCCAACATAACCAACAGGGAAGGGTTACTGGTAATCATCCAATAGTACTCACTTTAGCCTTGAGTTCATTATTCTGTTCCTGTAGCTGTTCAACTTTCTGTCTGAGTTCTGTCACCTCCAGTTTCAAGGCCTCAACATCAGCAGTGTCAGGTCCAGATGCCCCAAGATGCTGCTTTAAAAAGCTATGTTGGTTAAGGGAAAAATGGAACAACTACCGTACCATTATTCATGAACTTAACCTTGATATGATATTGTCTTGTTCAGATCAGATTTACATTCTAAGCTTATAGTTGCTCAATCATGGTTTAGGACAATTGTATTATTATGCATGACCTGATCAACTTCAAATTGACACTTGAGGCTAATGGGTTTCAACAAGCTACTTTTCATGGAGTTTACATTTTAAAATAACATTAATATAAATGTGCATCCAACCCATTTGTATTTGCCCTTGATGAGATCTAGATCTTTTATTTTTTTTACAAAATGCAAGTCATTTTCAACAAGATTGGTTATGTCCTACAGATAATTTACAATGGACAACATTTAAACGGAAGATGGAGGTCCTGTGTGGTCCACTAAGGAAAGGAGCCAGATGACCCTTAAAAGTGTGTCTCATTTTAATTCATCATTAAAGGCTGTAAATTCTGCTGAAATGCAAGTTGAAAGAGAAAACCCTATAAATCAATATGACTAAAGGATACTCCAATGCATTGTTTGGCTTCTCTGGTTCTTCATACAGCCCCACCAACACTGGAAATAAAATATTTAAGCTGTATGATTTATATAATATAAAAAAAAAAAAAAAAAAAAAAAAAAAAAAAGAAATGGGCGATTAGACCCACTATGTATAAGGAAAATCCCAATTTTCAGATTACCTTATTAAAAAAAATAAATAAAAAAATAAATAAATAACTTGTATCGTATATGGAGAAATCTTGTTTTGAAATTTGTGCAGAGGTTCATTTTGACAGACTGAAAGCTATCCGTACATTATCGGGCTAATCATACTGTGAACGAGGGGTAGGATAAAAGTGACACATTTTCATAACATGACATTACTTAACCATGTCCCTGCATTCAAGATAACACTAGGGACCATTATCACCTGTCAAAATTCTCCCAACAAACAAACATTAAGTAACGATTGCCACCTGTTAAGATTCTCCTGTACATCATGACGTCCCGTAAAATAAACTTAATTGTTTATATTGAAAATGGCTTCCATCAAGTTGCTTCAGATTCTCACGAATATTTTATCATGTAATAACTAATACGAACAAAAACAATAATCTGATATTGTTTATCATGGTTTTGTATAGACTTAATGGCATATTATCATATTCATTGGCTTTCAGTATATCCATTTTCTGAGACCGTATACAGGAAAATTTCACTTCTCGGTGATTGAAAAAAGAAACCTGAAAAGCTGTATATAATCATATAAGGCACATCCTCCCTATAAACCTGAATCATCTGGAAAAACAGTGCACCTAATCTGCCAGAGTATACTGTAAATAAAATAAAATAAATAAAATGAAAATAAGTATTAGAAATACTTAAGAAATAAATGTAACTTCTTTCTTAACATTTATTTTTACCACATGAAAATTTTGAACAACAAAATCTTGAAACAAAAACAAAAATTATATACACATTTTTTCTAAAAGCTAGCAAATTAAGCTAGCCACATTAAACATTTATAATTGTTTATATTGTATAAACTTTTGGTTAGGACAATAACAAAACATTGAACCATTTCTTACCTTTAGTCAACGCATCAAGCACTCCAGACTTTTCCAAGTACTTCCTATACTCTTCCCTTTTGGAATCTGCTCCCTAAAATATTTCAAAACATTTTGGAACATAAGTTTCACAATCAAATTATGTTGCTGTGCAATGAAAAATATGATGATGATTATTTTTATTATGAAATGGATTATACTTTGAGTTTGAAATGAAGTTAGATTATTACAATTTCAAACAGAATATTAGAAGCGTTTTATATACCCACTATTTTACTGCATGAGACTTGACTCCTGGAAAAGGAGAAATTATTATGTCCACACATAGGTCAGTTACTTACAAGTAGGGCTGTCATGATAAGTCAAAGTTTGTTCAGATTCGTAAAAGTAATTTACCCATAGTAATGGTGTTTTCTAGAGTGAAGATGTTTACATTGAATTAATAATTTTATAAGCTTTAATGAATGCAATTTGGCATAATTTTGTACAAAATTTAGCTGCTTTAGATTTTCAGGGTTGAATTAAATCATTTAATGATAGTTATCACTGAAATTATTTAAGTTGCATGTTTTAAATTTTGCTATAAGTGTTTGAGGCTTTTCAATTTGACGTTGCTTTGCCCAAAATTAAAGAATGTGTACTTTCTTTACAAAATCAGCAGAAATTAGGACAAGGGGCCTCAACCAGAAACTCAAAAATTCCCATAATTAGGCACGTTTTCTCACAATGGGTAGGTAATTAGTGGAACTTGCTATCAAGTGATTGTGTGAACAGCGTCACTGAACTCCTTCAAGAACCCCCTCAAAGACGAATGGAAAATAAGATCCAGGAAATTCATTCTTGATAAATCAGGACTAAGCACATACACCCATCAAAAGTTATACCAGGATAAGAGCTAGAAATATACCAGCCCTGTGTTCAATAGGCGAAGCGCTACATTTAAGCGCTTCTGTATCGAAAATTGTTTTAAACGAACACTTGGTTTTTGACTACCGATATCCAAAACAACGGAGGCAAATTGAATTTTAGCAATTTTACGAAACTTTCGAAAGATTTTGTAGATGATTACATTACCAGAAAAATACTTTATAATTTAGAGTTCATGAAGCGACATCTAGCGAAACCTAGCGCTTCGCCTATTGAACACAGTGCAGAACAAGTTCTCTAAGATTGCGGTCTTCAACCCAAGTAAAACTCATCCCAAACCCAGATAGGTAAAAATATCACAGGTCAAAATATCATTGGGTCATATGGTACATTATTAACTAATTACATTTTTGATAAAAGACTTAAAAAATAAATAATTGAGTATTTCCTGATGTTTTTAATATACCAAAAAGTGACTGAAACTTCTGGTTTTATTATGAACAATCATATAAATTTTAAGGTGTATCCGATTTTGAAGTGTATCCGAATCAGACTCTATTTATACCCTAATATACAAAGAGACGCAGTAATTGCAAATGCACGCTAAAATGAGAAAAAACATATAAACATCTAATTAATTACATCAATACTTAAAAAAGTTACCTTGTATGTAGTCATTTTTATGAGTAAGATAGTATATTACTCGCGATGTATCGTCTGGTATGTTTGGATTTGCAGTGTTGCTACACGAAATGCGCATGCTCGAGTCTAAACCAAACTAATCTATAAAACATTTCTTTGGAAAATAATTGAAATTATTGTTTTGTTTCTTAACAATAAAATTATGAACAATCAAACAAATCTTTTATTACAATTTCTCATAGAAATTATGTTTGCTAATAATTTTGATATATATATTTTTTATGGTTTAGGTTTGTTATTGTCGCTTCGCGAGAGTGCGCGAGGTTGAATTATGGCGCTACTCGCAATTCACGAAACAGACTTAAGCTGGATTATCAGTCAATTTTTTTTCTTGTATTGCTTTTAAGGTATTTGGCATTCTTAAATTGGTAAAAATTCATACATATCTTACAAAATTAATCAATGTCAATCCCTTGCATCCACATATCACGATAAAGTATAGATCATTATTGGTTTTCGCACACAAGTCAGCAAAGTGAAAGTTGACTTCCAATGTTAAGTCAGAGGAACAGATAAGCTTTCTTGGTCAATTGAGTATTGGGAGGTCTCCGTAAATGTTCTGTTTGGTAAAATAGATCAATATGATTATTGGTGAGGACATTTTTTTTTTTTTTAAATCTGGTATTAAGCACAAATGATATGATATTATAATCATATCGTACGATACTCTATTCCGACGCATCACTATTCCGACGCCTTTTTTGTTTTGACCTCGTTTTTTATAAAATAGATTCCGTGTGACATCATTCAAGTTCTGTTTGTCAACATCCCTTAGCGTTAAAAGGCAAAACTGTGGCGATTTATTGATGCAGGGCTATTATTTGGTGCACTTTATACAGCACACCCGCAAAACCTCCTTTTCAATAAGTACTTTTTCTCATCTGGCATATATTCAGTGAAGCAATGAAATAAGAAAAAGCTGTGCAACCAAAATCCCCTCTTACGTTTTTTTTTTGGTCACGAAATTCAATTTTCATTTACATACTACAATGATTAAATGAAAAACCAATCAAATGCGTCATTTCATTGTACTCTCAAGTCATCCTCACTGAATTATACAGACATGCACACTAGTGATTTTTCATTAAAAAAAATGATGTCAGCCACATCATACAATGGAAAATTATATTTTTGGTTTATGTTAAATTAAAAAAAGACCACAATTTTTTCTAAGGTGCGTCAAAACTGTATACTCGAGGATATAAAGGCCCATTATTCTTCCAAAAGCAGTAAACAGAAAAGCAAGTGCATGCCACAGATTTGTTATGAGATGCAATCTGTACATACTTGTTAATTAAAAAAAAAGATTTAGGATTTTTTACTTTAAGACCATTCAGTTGTTTACAGAATTAATTTTTTTTAATGGACCCTCCATGTGTATCCCATAAATCATGTGTGCATAAATTGATGATGTAGCAGATAAACAAATTGTGATTCGACAAAGGTTTTTCAAATTCAAATTATTTCCGATTACGGACTGTCTTCATGAATATTTGCCATTTGCAAAATGTTAAACAATGAGAGTATTTTGATATCCGTCCAAAATACTACATTGCTTAATTTGATCAACATTTTCATTACGTTAAACTGTTATTTTACAGCAAATATTTGCACATTATGTACCATTTGTGTTAATCTACAATATGTCAATGTTATTTTATATTTCCTTTTCCTGAAAATTGAATAATTATGAAATATAGTGGGCCTTTAATAAAGTGAAAAAACGACAACAATAAAATAACTTTTCCTGGTATTTAAGGCAAAAACTTATCACAAAGCAATGTAATGTATTTAGGACTAAGAAACATTGATGTTTTTAACGTCATGTCAAAGTTTTAGTTAAAAAAATAATTGCCATACTTGACAGTTTCTGGTCATTGACAATTTCAGGTCATTCTGAGGTACAGCTGTAAATAATACAGTCACTTAACCGAAACACCTAGCAATTTTCACATTTAATCCAGATGTTGATAATAACAAAAACATTGTCGTAATCTCAAATGAATCTTGAATACTTCATTCAGTTATTCAGAGCAATACAGGAATTTTTCTTCATGTTGTAAATTGCTGATTACATGCCAAATCAAGCGAATAAAGACAAAAACTTGTATCATTTTGAAGTTAAATACCACTTATTTAGAAGATACAAGCAGATAATGACGGACTATAAGTTTTAATTGTATCTTTTTATACTCCCCTTCACAAAGAGAGGTAGGGCTGTATAGGAATTATGCATATTGTCCAATTCTATCCTGCATCTTCTAGTTGTTAGAATAGCGAGGGACTTCATCACTTTCACTGATAGCTATTTTATAACATTTGATAAGAACTGAATTTTGTATTTCAGGTTATTAAGAGGGAATGGACAGGACAACTTCAGATATCATCAACATCTGCAGGGAGCTGGGGTCTGAAAAGGGACCAGAGAGAAGGGTAAATTCTAAATGTGATGTGCTAATTTTTCCTTTTGTTTGTATCATTATATTATCACATTTTACAAGATATCAAGATTTTTTTCATTGTAATACATTGATATATTAAACATACTTAAAAGCCTGGGTTTCAGACAGCCAGCCTTTCTCCCATTGTTCAATATACTAGTAATTCAATTCACCGGAATATAAATGATTATGTTGGTTGCCTTGAAATGATCCAGAATGGTGGCATCATTAACCATTCTTAAAAATGTCCATTTCTTTATTGTACAGATGAAAACAGTTAAAATATCACAAGTTGGCTCTTGTTCTAGTGCTTCTACACTGCAGGATACAAATGCAGTCTGACTCTTGTTCAAGTACTGCTTTACGACAGTTTAATGAAATCTGACTCTTATTCTAGTGTCACTACATGGAAAGATTTAAATGCAATTAGCTCTTGTTCAAGTGCTTCTACACTACAGGATAATGCAATCTGGCTCTTATTCTAGTGTCACTACATGGCAAGATACAAATGCAATCTGGCTCTTGTCCTAGTGCCACCATACTGCAAGACAATCTAAGCTGGCTTTTGTTTTTGAGCTTTTATAGTATACTGCCGGACAATGCAAGCTAGTGTATGTCAAGGTTGTTAAAATCCCTTAATAACACTTGCCCTTCCGAATTTTCAGATAGTAGAATCAAGAAAAAATAATTCAAAATTTTCTGATTTTTCACTCTCCCTGCACTAATGTTCATTCACCATGTTGAGTAAATGAAGGTGAAGGCTGAGCTTCAATTTTTTCAGCAAACACTGGATTTATGTTATGTACAGATGATAACCCTATAGTAAGTGAAATCTATCAGGGAAATGATTCATGTGACCTCAACAAAACCAAATTAGCCAGCAGTACCTTTGAAATGATAAGTGTAACTGAATCCTCTGTCATGAATATGAAGATATTGGATGAACAAACCCAGATCCATGTATCTCTATGCAGTGCAGCTGCCCCTTTATAAGGATATGTCAGGGGTTCACATCTAGATATTTTGCTATATTGAACTGCAGAATTACCTTGAAATGCATCTGAGTTTAACTTGGTAAATTACAAGATACAGATTTGGGGTCCACTGTTATAATAAAAATACCCAAATACATGTATTTCATTTCTTAAATTTTTTTGTTAGTTTATGTAATTCATTTCAGCTTAGTCATGTACTTGAATTAATTTAATAAAATATCAATGGTGGAATGTGTATCTACCTATTTGTGTCGCCTGCATAGCATGGCAGACACATAGGGATCACTTTGTCCGTCGTTGGCGTCGTCGTCGTCGGTGTCGTCGGCGTCACACTTTCTTGTCCGGAGCATAACTCGAAAAGTATTTGAGGTATCACCTTGAAACTTAAAACATGGATAGATCACATAGAGGTGGAGTGCAGTGCACAAGAATGATAACTCTGACTTTCGTATTTTCTGAGTTATTACCCTTTGTTGATTCTGAGATTTTATTTTTGTCCGGACCATAACTCAAAAAGTATTTGAGGTATCACCTTGAAACTTAAAACATGGATAGATCACATTGAGGTGGAGTGCAGTGCACAAGAATGATAACTCTGACTTTAATATTTTCTGAGTTATTGCCCTTTGTAAATTTTCAGACTTAATTTTTTCCGGGGCATATTTTGAAAAGTATTTGAGGTACTGACTTGAAACTTTTTAGGTAGATAAATCACATTGATGTGAAGTGCAATGCTAATGAATGAGAACACTGACTTTCTATTTTACTGAGTTATTGCCTTTTGTTGATTCTCAGACTTAGCCCGTAACGTGAAAGGTATGTGCTTTGTTGATCCTCAGACTTTGACTATTTTTGTTTGAAGCGTAACATAAAAGGTATGTGAGGTATTGCTAAACTTCATAATTGGAGAGATCTCATGGAGTTGGAGTGCAGTGCAGAAGAATAATAACCGTTACTTATATATTTTCTAAGTTTTTTCCCTTCGTTGATTTTCAAACATAATTTTTGTTTAGTGCATAACTTGAAAATATAACTTGAAAATATTTTGAGGTATCAACTTGAAAATATAACTTGAAAATATTTTGAGGTATCAACTTGAAATTTTGTAGGTCGATCAAACTCAATGAGGCAGAGTGCAGTGCACAAGATTTATAACTCTGACTTTAACATTTTCAGAGTTATTCCTCTTTGTTATTTTTCACACTTGCCTGTCTGGTGGACTCTTGCCTGGTCTGGTCTGGTACTAAATATTACAGTTCGGATTACTACAAACTTGCCAATATACCAAATTATACACTATGATGTGTAGAAGTACAATGCACAAGAACCATAATCTTCATTTTCTTGTATTTGTTGTCAAGATTTTTATAATTTGGTGTTATTTTGTACCTCACAAAATAGATTATGCTTTATCAATAATTTGTCAAAAGATCGATTTTCTAGTCAATTCTTTCATCAAACATGCTTAAATGCAGGCGACACAAGTGTTCCGAGGAACACCCACATCTAGTTTAAGAATTAAGTATTAATTAGTGCTAAGTATTGTTGGCGGAATTCAAGCCAGATTTTGTGTCATGATGGAGCTAGCAAAATATAATGGGTCTACACTGTACTGTTCAATAAAATTTGAAAATGCCAAACATTTATATAACATTACAAATTTGAATAAATCTGAAAAGTGGTTAAGCGGACTAGGGCTTGTAACGATGTGCTTATTTCAATCCCTTAAATCTCTCAGCCTTATAATTTCTTTCAAACTGAACTGGCTGTACTCAACAAATGAAATTGTACATTATCTGTTATACAGAAAGCTGCATTGAAACTGAAAAATAGTCTAGCACAGTCACAAGTGAAGAAGACTCTGGACAGGAATTTTGAGAGTAAACAGAAAAATGGCGGAAAGATGTTTACATGGGAGAATATATTCAAGGTAATGTTCTTTCTTTGCAGTATATATATCTTTTTAGTGTATAAGCTGAAAATACCTCCTTTTTTATTACCATTAAAAATATAAGTCAGTCCTTTTTCCAAAGTGAATAAAATATTTGATGTTAACCAATCTTCCTTGTGGTCCATAGTGTTTTTTTCTTCTTAAGATTTCTTTTCAATATGTGTATTATTTGATGTAAAAGGAATTTGTTCCCAGGGATATACAAAAATTTGTGAGTTAACATACTGAGATTAATCTCACATTTCTGGAAGTATTTGTACACTTGCTTAATGTACAGTACATCTTTATTAGAATGCTACATTTGGGGTCCAAGTTCAGATACTGCATTATATTGGACTGTATTACAACCATATGAAAGTGCATATGAAGTCAATGGAAGCATTATGATGGCTCTACAGTATACTTGTATACACAGGGCCTTTTTTCCAATTTTGGGGAAAGCGCCCTAGCCCTTTTTATGGGGAAAATAGCAAGCCACTTGTTTACAACTTATTAAGGGATTTTTTTACTATATTCATAAATATAGCATAAACTGGTCTTGGCACAGCAAGACATACTAGAAACTAAATATAAAGACTAATCAAATATTTTGTTTAAGAATCAATAGAGTTAAACAGAGTTAAATTAGCGTCATAATATTGTTCTCTAGGTTTCTCAATGATCAGCTACCTCCTTAATGGCGAATTTTATTTAAGAGTGGGAATTTGAGGACTATTTTTGGGGAAAAAAGGTGGTTATTTGGCTTGGGGAAGCAGCCCTATACCGGCTACAGTTAAGAAGGGTAAAAAGGCCCTGATACAGGTGACCAAGTTCTTTGGTGGGACAGTGTAACATATCCTTTGTGTCAATGTCTCTCTAGGGGGTTTGTATCTATGTTTCCATGGAGACTGAAGAACTGAAGCATGCCAATGAGAATGTTTCCAGAGCTACACTTACCAACAGAGAGACTCGGAAACAGGATATTAGTGCTCTGGTAAAATGTGTCATACGAGTAGCAGACAAGGGTATGTTTGTAAAATATTTAAATTTATTTAATCTTGCTTTTGGGATCTATGATTAATGTTTTTTTCTTGCCAAGCCTCAATATGCATGGTTTGATCTTAATGATCATGACATTAAAAATGGAACTTGCTTGGCTTTCAACATTTAAAGGTAGTTCCAGAAATGGTGTCAGGATCATTATACCCACAGGTACAAAGTCATGTCTGTCAGTCTGTTGGTTCTGTCCGTCTGTAGACAAGATTTGTCCACCTTTTTTCTTGGCTACCTTTATTTAATCTTTACCAGATTATTTAATACCAAGCCTAGTTGCACATATCCTTGGCACATCATGATAGGCTGGATTTTAAATGATTTATGGCCCTTGGTTATATTTCTTTAGAATATTTTGTCCATGCTATTTCTTGGCTACCTTATGTCGATTTTAATTAACTTAACAGCATCAGTAAGTACCAGGCTTAGTTGTGCATAATGTTTACATGTTTTGATCAGCTGGATTTTAAATGAATTATAGACCTTTGTTGTATTTTTTGAATACTGTAGACAATATGCGGAACTTGCATTAAGTGGGGTTTTCCATGTAGGTACAAACAAGGTGTTCATGTAATTGTTGCAGTAAACATGCAGTAAAACAGTAATTCTTTAATTATTCTTTACGGACCTTTGTTCATTTCTAATGTAAAAATGTTTTTGTACCTACAAGGACTTGGACAAATCACTGTGTTTGTATTTCAGGAGTAAGTTTATTTCTTGGGTACCAGTGGTCTGATTTTGATTTAACTTCACAATTTTAATAAGTATCAAGTCTAGATGTGCATATGGTTGGCAGGTCATGACCGGCTTTATTTTGTGTTACAACATGTTGTTATATTTATTAAATATATTTTGTCAACACTAATCCTCAGCTACCATTGGTCAGATTTTCATTTAACTTCACAACAATTATAGATACCTAGCCTACTTGCTTATTTTGGAGGCATGACGATGTCATACTTGCAGCTTCATTTTTATGTCACCTGTTGTAAGCAGAGGTGATAGATAGGGATCACTTTTCCATCGTTTATCTGTTTTTCCATCAAGCTTCAGCAGGTGACACACATGTCCCAAAGAACACTCTTGTTAATTGAGTTAAGCCCCCCTTGTCATATTTCTTGAATATATTTTATCTGCTCTATATCTCAACTACTATCGGTCAGAATTTATTTAACTTCCCAGCATCTGTAGGCACCAATGCTAGTTGCACATACTCTTGGCAGAGCTTAACTTGCTTTTGGTGTGTTTTTAGCTCACATGAGCACAACGTGCTCAAGGTGAGCTTTTCTGATCGCCTTTTGTCCGGCGTCCGTCGTCCGTCGTCCGTGCGTGCGTGCGTGCGTGCGTCCGTGCGTCCGGCGTCAACAATTGCTTCAAACAACATCTCCTCCTAAACGGCTTGGCCAATTTGAAAAATATTTTGCAGGAATGTTCCTTGGATGAAGCTCTACTAAAGTTGTATAAATGGTTCTGGTCCATCGCATAATTAGGTCACAGGAGCTAAAAATAGATTTTAAAAATGAAAATTTAAAAAATCTTCTTCTCTGAAACCACAAGGCCTAGCCTTTTGATTTTTGGTATGTAGCATGATCTTATGACTCTCTACCAGGATTGTACAAATTATGACCCTGGGGTCAAAATTGGCCCCGCCCCAGGGGTCACTTGATTTCACATAGGCTAATATAGGAAAAACTTGAAAAAATCTTCTTCTCCAAAACCACAAGGCCTAGCCTTTTGATTTTTGGTATGTAGCATCATCTTATGGGCCACTACCAAGATTGTACAAATCATAGCCCTATGGTGATAAATGACCCCACACCAGGGGTCACTTGTTTTACATAGAGTTATATAGGAAAATCTTAAAAAATCTTCTTCAAAACCCAAGGCCTAGCCTTTTGATTTTTGGTATGTAGCATCATCTTATGGGCCACTACCAAGATTGTACAAATCATAGCCCTATGGTGATAAATGACCCCACACCAGGGGTCACTTGTTTTACATAGAGTTATATAGGAAAATCTTAAAGGCCTAGAGCTTAGATATTTGGTATGTAGCATCAGCTTATGGGCCACTACCAAGATTGTACAAATCATAGCCCTATGGTGTAAATGACCCCCACCAGGGGTCACTTGTTTTACATAGAGTTATATGGAAAATCTTAAAAAATCTTCTTCATGAATCATAAGGCCTAGAGCTTAGATATTTGGCATGTAGCATCATCTTATGGGCCACTACCAAGATTGTACAAATCATAGCCCAATGGTGATAAATGACCCCACACCAGGGGTCACTTGTTTTACATAGAGTTAAATAGGAAAATCTTAAAAAATCTTCTTCTATGAATCAATAAGGCCTAGAGCTAAGATTTTTGGTATGTAGTAGCATCTAATGGTTCATTACAAAGATTTTCAAAGTCTTGGCCCTACGGTGATAAATGACCCTGCGCCCAAGTCTTCTCTGAAACCATATGGCCCATTGCTTAGATATTTGGTGTGTAGTATTGTCAGGGGTAAAATGTTTTAGATTAAGTTATATCAGAATCCTTGTCTGTTTAAAAACCTTGACATCAGTTGAAGCAATGGTACTCAGGTGAGCGATTCAGGGCCATCATGGCCCTCTTGTTATTTTTATCCTTCAACTTTATCAAGACTGTCTCTGACATGGTTACAGTAACTGTGACAAAGCAGTATCTGGGGGTATTCATCATCTTGAAAGATAGTTTTTTTTTTGACTTGGTATGGTATCATGCCACTTATTATACCCCCCCGCAACGAAGTTAGGGGGGGGTATACTGGAATCAGGTTGTCCGTCCGTCCGTCCGTCCGTCTGTCCGTCCGTCTGTAGACACAAAATTCTGCGGACTACTCCGCCTAAACTACTGGAAGGATTTTAATGATACTTGCTGTCAATGATCCTTAGACATTGTAGCAGCGCGTTATCTATATAGCATTGAGTTACCTCCCCTATTTACCAAGTTATGCCCCTTTGATGATTTTTGCATTACAAACTTCTGCAGACTACTCCTTCTAAACTACTGGAAGGATTTTGATGAAACTTACTGGCAATGATCCTTAGACATCTATATAGCATTGAGTTACCTCCCCTATTTACCAAGTTATGCCCCTTTGATGATTTTTGCATTACAAACTTCTGCGGACTACTCCTTCTAAACTACTGGAAGGATTTTGATGAAACTTGCTGCCATTCATCCTTAGACATTGTAGAAGCATGTGTTAGTTATATAACATTGGATTACCTCCCTTAGTTTGCCCCTTTGATGTTTTTGCTTTAAATTTTCAGACTACTCCTCCCATTGGATTACCTCCCTTTTTATAGTTATGCCCCTTTGATGATTTTTGCTTTACAATTTTCTGCAGACTACTCCTCCTAAACTACTGGAGGGATTTCAATGAAACTTGCTGTCATTCAACCTTAGACATTGTAGTAGCGCTTTTTCTATATAACATTGGGTTACCCCCCCCCCCTCCCCTCCCCCCTGTTTTAAAGATATGTCCCTTTGATGGTATTTGTTTTACAATTTTCTTCCATTGATAGATTTCAGTGAATCTTAATGATATTTATCCATAGACATAGGTATATCCATAGGTATGTGTTACAAAGGATCACTAGATTTCCATGTAGTTGGCACATATGTCCTCTGTATATTAAGATGGAGTGTTGCATACAAGAATTCTGATTTCATGCTCCAAAGCCATGTTTGACAAAAACACTTGCGGGGGGGTATTAGTAAGCCCTTAGGCGACAGTTCTAGTTAGCCCAGTGTGGCAGATCTAGATCTATCTGATGTGGATAAATTTCCAACTGCCTGATAAACCATCAGTTGGCCATTAAGTCCGGGCAATCATATATGTAAACTAAGCAGCTACTGGTACTTATAAAATTCTTACAAGTGAACATGATAATATTTCACTGATTTACAGACCCTTACTTATAAAACTATAAAGAGATCAGATTAAATTTGTGATAGACCACTTTTTTTGTGCTGCCTTACATTGCAGTTTTATTATTTTGTGTTTGTGAGGTCACTCTTATAAACATTGACTTGCAAGGCCAGTTGTTTGTTTGTTTATTATTTCATTTTTTTTATATTTTTATACCCCCACAAATGAAATTTGGGGGGGTATATAGGAGTCACCCTGTCGGTCGGTCCGTCGGTCCGTTGGTCGGTCCGGCGGTTGGTCTACAAATATTTGTCCGGAGCATTTCTCCAAAACTACTGTACCTATGTTGATGAAACTTCATAGGTAGATAGACCTTCATGAGAGGAAGTGCAGTGCATAAGAACCATAACTCTGCATGTATTTTGAAAGGAGTTATTGCCCTTTGTCATTTTTAATCTTTTGATTTTGTCCAGACCATAACTCCCAATACTAAAGTAGCTAGGTTGATGAAACTTCATATGTAGATTGATCTTGATGAGAGGAAGTGCAGTGCATAAGAACCATAACTCTGCATGTATTTTGAAAGGAGTTATTGCCCTTTGTCATGAGCTTTTCTGATCGCCTTTTGTCCGGCGTCCGTCGTCCGTCGTCCGTGCGTGCGTGCGTCCGTGCGTCCGGCGTCAACAATTGCTTCAAACAACATCTCCTCCTAAACGGCTTGGCCAATTTGAAAAATATTTTGCAGGAATGTTCCTTGGATGAAGCTCTACTAAAGTTGTATAAATGGTTATGGTCCATCGCATAATTAGGTCACAGGAGCTAAAAATAGATTTTAAAAATGAAAATTTAAAAAATCTTCTTCTCCGAAACCACAAGGCCTAACCTTTTGATTTTTGGTATGTAGCATCATCTTATGGGCCACTACCAAGATTGTACAAATCATAGCCCTATGGTGATAAATGACCCCGCACCAGGGGTCACTTGTTTTACATAGAGTTATATAGAAAAATCTTAAAAAATCTTGTTCTATGAATCCATAAGGCCTAGAGCTTAGATATTTGGTATGTAGCATCATCTTATGGGCCACTACCAAGATTGTACAAATCATAGCCCTATGGTGATAAATGACCCCGCACCAGGGGTCACTTGTTTTACATAGAGTTATATAGAAAAATCTTTAAAAATCTTCTTCTATGAATCCATAAGGCCTAGAGCTAAGATATTTGGTATGAAGCATCATCTTATGGGCCACTACCAAGATTGTACAAATCATAGCCCTATGGTGATAAATGACCCCGCACCAGGGGTCACTTGTTTAACATAGAGTTATATAGGAAAATCTTAATATCTTCTTCTATGAATCCATAAGGCCTAGAGCTTAGATATTTGGTATGTAGCATCATCTTATGGGCCACTACCAAGATTGTACAAATCATAGCCCTATGGTGATAAATGACCCCGCACCAGGGGTCACTTGTTTTACATAGAGTTATATAGGAAAATCTTAAAAAATCTTCTTCTATGAATCCATAAGGCCTAGAGCTTAGATATTTGGTATGAAGCATCATCTTATGGGCCACTACCAAGATTGTACAAATCATAGCCCTATGGTGATAAATGACCCCGCATCAGGGGTCACTTGTTTTACACAGAGTTATATAGGAACATCTTAAAAAATCTTCTTCTATGAATCCATAAGGCCTAGAGCTTAGATATTTGGTATGTAGCATCATCTTATGGGCCACTACCAAGATTGTACAAATCATAGCCCAATGGTGATAAATGACCCCACACCAGGGGTCACTTGTTTTACATAGAGTTAAATAGGAAAATCTTAAAAAATCTTCTTCTATGAATCAATAAGGCCTAGAGCTAAGATATTTGGTATGTAGTAGCATCTAATGGTTCATTACAAAGATTTTCAAAGTCTTGGCCCTACGGTGATAAATGACCCTGCGCCCAAGTCTTCTCTGAAACCATATGGCCCATTGCTTAGATATTTGGTGTGTAGTATTGTCAGGGGTAAAATGTTTTAGATTAAGTTATATCAGAATCCTTGTCTGTTTAAAAACCTTGACATCAGTTGAAGCAATGGTACTCAGGTGAGCGATTCAGGGCCATCATGGCTCTCTTGTTTTTAATCTTTTGATTTTGTCCGGAGCATAACTCCAATACTAAAGTAGCTAGGTTGATGAAACTTCATATGTAGATTGATCTTGATGAGAGGAAGTGCAGTGCACAAGAACCATAACTCTGCATGTATTTTGAAAGGAGTTATTGCCCTTTGTCATTTTTAATCTTTTGATTTTGTCCGGACCATAACTCCAATACTAAAGTAGCTAGGTTGATGAAACTTCATATGTTGATTGATCTTGATGAGAGGAAGTGCAGTGCACAAGAACCATAACTCTGCATGTATTTTGAAAGGAGTTATTGCCCTTTGTCATTTTTAATCTTTTGATTTTGTCCGGAGCATAACTCCAATACTAAAGTAGCTAGGTTGATGAAACTTCATATGTAGATTGATCTTGATGAGAGGAAGTGCAGTGCATAAGAAAACCACAAAGTATATTCTTAAAGACAGGTTTTTGCAAACAATAAATATGGATGTGAACCATAATTAGACTGCATTTTTATTCTCCTCAGCTACAGATCTTGGGGGCAAATTGTTTTCTTCTGTGTGTCTGTATGTGTGTCTCTCTGTCTATCTGTCTGTCTGTCAAAACTTTTTAGCATTGTCCAAAACTTTTGAACCATTGCTCACACTAACTTTAAACCTTACATACATGTAGTCTTTCACGCAAACTTTTGAAACTGTATTCCTACACATGACAGACTTTCGGTGTGGGTATTGATCACCTTTAGTGATAATATTTTTTTTTTGTATGCTTATAAGCCCAAATCCTATGTGTGAACATTCGTTTTATGTGTCATGTGAATACATCCTGTGTCAAAGATGGGGATGGGGGTATGAATCACCTTCAGTGATAGTTCTAGTTTTTTTTGCATTTTATAGGTCTGATCACATATCGCTACCATTTCAACAAAAGACAGTATCAAGACTTTTATTGTTTTACTTCACACTTATTTTAATGGCCTTAGAGGCTATGATCACAGAATATATTCACAATGATATTCTCATACTTTACAGGGGGGCCAAAAATGAAGGGATCCTCGCTGTTCTGTCACATTCTAGATATACTGAAGGATTCCTACATGCGTGGCGCCTATGGTCAGGATTACTGCAGCATTCTGCTGAAGAATGTCCTCTCTACCAGAAAATATGTGGTGGAACTCAGCCGGAGTGAATGGCATGGTAATGTATCGTACGGTACTCTGTTTTGACACCTTTTTTGTTTTGACCTTGTTTTTATTAAATGGATTCAATTTGACATCATTCTTACAAGTTTTGTTTGTCAACATCCCTTTTAGTGTTAGAAAGCCAATATGTGGCGAGTTATTGATGCAGGACTATAATTTGATGTACTTTATACAACACACCTGCAAAACCTCTTTTTCAATAAGTACTTTTTCTTATCTGGCATATTTTCAGTGATCAATGAAATAAAAAAAAGCTGTGCAACCAACATTCCCTCTTATATTATTTCTGACACGAAAATTAAATTTTTATTTACATGATACAATGATTAAATATAAAACCAGTCTGATGCGTCGTTTCATTGTACTCTCAAGTCAGCCTCACTGAATTATATAGACATGCACAATTGTGATTTTTTTCATTGAAAAAAAAACTATATCAGCCACTTGAAAACAATGTAAGACCATGAATAAATGACTTAGATTACCATACAATGGAAAATTATATTTTTTGTTTATGTTAAATTAAAAAAGACCACATTTTTTTCTGAGGTGCGTCAGAACAGTACTTGAGGATAACTACTGTTATCAAATAAATATTGTATTTTTTAATAGCCAATTGATATACATCAGAGACAAATTTTCAAACAAAATGAGTGCCAAACATGAAACTTGAAAATCATTAATGAGTTTTGGGTTTGTATTTCTACCACTGTTACAGATTATGTGGCTTTGATATATCAACACATTTAAGTTTCCTGTCATGTTGGAATAGGATACTGATATAATTTGCAACTACAAGTGATAAAATTTAAGTTTCTTTATTATTTTTGCTATGCTTACAGATATGGTATTCCTGTTTTGCAAGCTGTTCAATGACCCTGATGTGAAGATAGACAAGCTTGTCATAGCTAGGATAATCCACTCGCTGATATGCGGCATCACTGTACAGTGTGATTTGAAACCAAAAAAAATACTTTCATTCTTCACAGATTTCTTCAGCAGGGCAAAGTAAGTCATACATTAGAGATCTGAGAAGTTACTGGACTGATCTTGTTAAGTTAATGTATATAAACTATTATTATTGAAGATATACAAAAAAAGGTTTAGAGAGAAAGTCTATTTTTATGCCCCCGAAGGTGGGCTTATAGTAATCGCACTGTCCATCCATGGTCAAGGTCACACTTAGAGTTCAAAGGGTTTGTTTTTTGTGTCCGCTCCATATCTTTGTCACTCTTCATCAGATTTTGATTTTTTTTTATTGCATAAATGTGACCCGTAATGATACAATGTGTTGTGTACAATACCTGGGTTCATAGCTTAAAGGTCATGGTCACACTAAGAGGTCATGTGTCATAAGCCCTGATTGTGCATTGGTTTGCCCTCCGTTTGGCTGTTCAAGTTCAGTAAAACTTAGAATATGAAGGCAATATGGAGACTATGCACCTCACTTAGATATTTTTCTCGCATAAAAATACTGGTTGCTATGGTAATGGAAATAATAAAAAAAATGCATGACCAGTAGAGACTTATGGTTCAGTTATGCATATGATTCTAGCTATTGTGTATTTTGTACATGCATAATGCTGTAGTGATTTCACTGTTAAAAATTAAAGGGAAAAGACAAATGAAATGTAAGGAAATTTTTCACAAAACCATTAATATGCACCTCGGGGGCAATCGTCATATCCAGTAACATATCTTGTTATAGCCCAACTTTTGAAAGTGATTGCTATGTGACATCAATTGCATTATTCTGTTGTATCAAGTGACATCCCATTGCAAGGTACTAATCACCTGTAGTAATATTCGAGTTTTTAAAATATATTCTATTAAAAACAAAGCATAAAAATATGAACTGAATGATACAATTACAATAATTGAACACAATCATTTTGGTCCCGTTTCACTGAACTTGTGCATAAAAATCTTATCTTACTCAAAAAGATACAATCCTTCATTGTGAACTCTTACTTCTTATTTGTACAAATAGCATAAAGAAATAAAACCTATTTCACCACAATATTGAAACTTCTCTCTTTTTGTGAAGAAAAATAAGGAACAAAAGGAATTTACATTTGTGAAATATTTTTCATATAAAGTAACAGGCCGTGAATAAGAAATAACTGTGATGGGATGTGTTGTTTTCTTTTCAGCCTTATACCTAAGGGAAAACCTATGAGGTATAAAAATACCTTCTGATGATTGGTCACTTGCATATTCAGTTAGATTATTTAAATCTTTTGCATTATTACAATGCCTAAGAGAAAAAATTCTAGAAAATATAATACATGTTTTCTTTTCAAGTCAGATGTTACAGTTAAAGTCCTTAGATTTGAGAGATATCCCTTGAGGTAAAAACAAACCCTTAGTGATTGATCAGTTGCAGGCAGTACAAGTCATCTATGTTGCTGGAGCACATGTTGAAGGCAGTAAATGTGTTTGTGGCAGCCGTGGGGCCTACGTCCCGTGTCCAGGTGTGTAAACTTGGGGAGGACATCACTAAAGATATGCTGTACTTGTGGAAAAATCTGGCTTCTGACCAGCTGAAGGTAGGAACAAAGCAATAATTTTTCTTGTTTTAAACGCATGGTATATTTACTATTGACACCATAGTACATCTAGAGCAATTAGTTTAAACTTATTTATTCTATGTCGATTGGGAAACAAGTTCTTACAACTTATACTCATCCAGTACTTTAGTCCTTGCCATGGCTCGAATTTAACTTTTCTTGCCACTCACAAGTTTTTGCAAGAAACTGAAATTTCAACTCGCAAAATTTATCATACACTTGCAATTTCATGATAGGTATATATTTTGCGAAGGCAAACTCTTCTTAGTGCGAGACGCCCAAGTTTACTTCATAAAAATAGTACAAATATTATAAAGATATCAATAATGTCTGGTAATTTGATTATTACTGTTATTCTTTTTATTTTCCAAAGAGGTAAAAAATTTGTTGTGCATAACGCTTTGACATATTTTTTGTTACAAAAGAAGAACGTAAACAGTCAGACTGTGAACCATATGTAGTTATCGGGTAATGACTACTATACAAAAACATTGGGGGTCAGTCTATTAGGTGTGCGTAGGTTTAAATTATGGCTCCATGCAATAGATTTTACATTCTAATTGGCCTGATAAAGAAAACACAATGCCGATCTTGATTGATTTCAAAACTTTGCACTCGCAAGAAAATGCGTCTAGCGTCTGTTGTCAACATTTAACTCAAAACAACATCTCCTCCTAAACCACTGGGCCAATTTTAAAAAAACTTTAAAGGAATGTACCTTGGTTGAAGCCCTTTCATAGTTGTTCAAAGAATTTGATTCCATGCAGAAATCTGGTTGCCATGGCAACAGAAAGAAAAAACATAAGAAAATTTTGAAAATCTTCTCCTCCAAAACTACTGGCAAGATATCCAAGTTATTTAGCACAGATGTTCCTTGGGTCACTCTCTACCAAGATTGTTCAAATTATTTTGATCCGTTGAAGTACATGGCCGCCAGGGGGCGGAGCCTGTTTTCCTTATATGAATATAGTACAAATTTGAAAAATCTTCTTGGCCAAAAGTACTGGCAAGATTTCAAAGTTATTTGGCACAGATTTTCCTTGGGTCACTCTCAAGATTGTTCAAATTATTTTGATCTGTTAAAAAACATGGCCGCCAGGGGGCGGAGCCTGTTTTCCTAATAGGTATATAATAAAAACTTCAGATATCTTCTCCTCCAAAAGTACTAACTAGATTTCAAAGTTATTTGGCACAGATGTTCCTTAGGCCACTCTTTACCAAGATTGTTCAAATTATTTTGATTCGTTGAAAAACATGGCCGCCAGGGGGCGGAGCCTGTTTTCCTATAGTATAAAAATTAAAAATCTTCTTCCAAAAGTACTCTAGATTCAAAGTTATTTGGTACAGATGTTCCTTAGGTCACTCTCTACCAAGATTGTTCAAATTATATTTTGATCTGTTGAAAATATGGCCACCAGGGGGCTAAGCTCATTTTCCTTATATGTATATAGTACAATTTTTAAAATTCTTCTTGTCCTAAATTACTCACTCGATTTATGGCCGGCAGAAGGCAGAGCCCATTTTCCACAATATCATAAGATATTTGCTGTTTCTTTTCCTCCCACTTATACCTGTTTCTCAGGTGAGTGGCCCAGGGCCATCATGGCCCTCTTGTTAATGGAATCTGCTGTACTCTGCTGAAATTGTCCACCACTTCTAATGAAATATGTGTGCTTGTGTATGCTAGGACTGCCTTGTGGAGTTCCTACAGACCCAGGTGTCATGTCACCACCCCCGAGGGGAGAGGCAGGGATCAGTAGCAGCCTTTGCCTTGGACTGGGATGTTTGGATGGTATGTTTCAACCTTCTGTCTGTCATATCTGTATGTCGCTATGTGACTGAAATACTGTTGCAGCGATGGTTAACTAAAAAAAAATCAATCAGTCAACCTTCTGTCATGGTGATATTTCTTCTGCTATGAGAATAAACTGTATGAAATATCTCAATATTACTGGTTACAATGTATTAAGGATAATTTGATACATTTGCTTGTGATGATATCTGAAAAAGTTACCTTTCCATGGTGACTTTATAGATTTTAAAAAAATCCCTATTAATTAATTTCTTTCACGTCTTCAAGTATTTTTCACTAGAGCACAATGTGTTCAGGGCAAGGAATTTGGATCACCCTTCGTCCGTTGTTCATTATTGTCTTTGTTGTGTGTCATCTATCATGCATTGTGCCGCATCAACGATTTTCTTTATAAGACAACTTCTCTGAAACTGCATTGTAGAAATTAAATAATAAAATAACTTAACCTCTTGTTATATGAATAACGCAGATTTATAATTCACTTTATTGTTGACTTCCCTCAGAGTCTCCTGCGGAAGCTGTATGAGATTCTGTACACAGAGTTTCTTGAGATTGGGGCCAAGACAAGGTATGTATGCAGTACAGTACTGGACATTGCAATACAGTACTATTAAGCACATAGTATAAGTTTAGTCGTAGGCTTAAGCTTATTTGTTTTCAAAAGACTAGACTAGACCCTCACGACCTCATTTCAGTTTTGTCTCCTGACCGGTGTACAATAGTTATTTTACATGTGTATATATGTTGTGTTCCAGGAGCAAAGACTGTGTGATGAAGGCTTCCTATATACAGCTGGCAGCAGATGTCTGTCAACAGGTCTGTTATTACACTTAACTATGCTTAGTTGTTACTTCAGTAAAATAATCATGGCAACCAGGCAGGATCGTCACATGATGGCATTCAAATAATTTATCAATCAAAACTACATAGAAAATATTTAAGAGATAAATTTCTTTACATAATGTAGAAAATGTTTGAGAGATAAATTTCTTTCCATAATGTTTTGATAAATGAAATATGATAAAACATTAGAAAAAAGTGTAGAAAACTTATTTCAGAATAAAAGCTCTTAAAGCTGTTTTTCTGCATGGTGGAAGAGATATTCCCATTTAATTACAAAATCATCTTTTACACAATTTATCACAATTTTTTACCCCAACCCCCCCTTTCATTACAAAATCCTATCCACACATTTCCCTACTACAATATCCCAATTTACATATATTTGTTATTCTCATTAATCCTATCTCCATACTTCACAACAAAATCCTAATTTTCACATTTTATCACAATATCCTATTATCCTTCCAGATACAACTTATATTACATGTTTTTAGCTCACCTGAACACAACGTGCTCAAGAGTGAGCTTTTGTGATGGCCCTTCGTCCGGCGTCCGGCGTGCGTCATACATCGTCAACAATTTGGCTTGTTAACACTCTAGAGGCCATATTTTTAGGCCAATCTTCATGAAACTTGGTCAGAATGTTTGTCTCTATGAAATCTTGGACAAGTTCGAAATTGGGTCATGTGGGGTCAAAAAGTAGGTCACGAGGTTAAATCGTATAAACCCTGTTATCACTCTAGAGGCCACATTTGTGGCCCAATCTTCATGTAACATGGTCAAAATGTTTGTCTTCATAAAATCTTAGACAAGATCGAATTTGGGTCATGTGGGGTCAAAAAGTAGGTCATGAGGTCAAATTTTATAAAAACCTTGTTAACACTCTAGAGGCCAAATTTTTGGCCCAATCTTCACGAAACATGGTCAGAATGTTTTTCTCCATGAAGTCTTGGAAGTAGGTCATGAGGTCAAATTTTATAAAAACCTTGTTAACACTCTAGAGGCCAAATTTTTGGCCCAATCTTCAGAATGATTTTCTCCATAATCTTGGAAGTTCAATTTTGGTCATGTGGGGTCAAAAAGTAGGTCACAAGGTCAAATCTTATAAAAACCTTGTTAACACTCTAGAGGCCACATTTTTGGCCCAATCTTCATGAAACTTGTTCAGAATGTTTGTCTCCATAAAATCTTGGACAAGTTCAAATTTGGGTAATGTGGGGTCAAAAAGTAGGTCACAAGGTCAAATCATATAAAAACTGTGTTAACACTCTAGAGGCCACATTTTTGGCCCAATCTTCATGAAACTTGGTGAATGTTGTTTCCATAATATCTTGGACAAGTTCAAATTTGGGTCATGTGGGGTCAAAAAGTAGGTGAATATAAAAATCCAACATGTTGCTCATTTATAATCAGGTGAGTGATTCAGGGCCATCATGGCCCTCTGGTTTTTGTTGTTGTTGTTTTTGAACATTAATGTTGTGTATGTGCTCCAGTTGTTCTCGGAGTCGTCCCACTGTATTGAAGTGACCCAGATGACCTTGACTGGAGGTGGAGACACCCAGTCCGGCCCAGGGGCAAAGAAGCGCAGGCTGGAATCCGGCTGGGAGTCTTTAAGGAAC
This sequence comes from Solen grandis, assembly GCA_021229015.1. NCBI lineage: Eukaryota > Metazoa > Mollusca > Bivalvia > Adapedonta > Solenidae > Solen > Solen grandis. Next base: position 62,943,958 of record CM037781.1, on the reverse strand, counting down.
CACATGTCACAGGCGGGCCAGACTGTCAAACTCATACCATGGTAACCATTCTTACAACATGTAACAATTGTATGTTCATAAATGATATGTAATGATTCTTCCTAATCAAGGCTTCTTTTTAATCAATATCCCTTTACTTCACATGATCACTAAAAGATTAAGGTACATTCCATTTATGGACAGTTTGAGTTCTGGGGATCATCATTTTGTTTTGAAAAAATGTCGGTCTTACCGACTTACACAGAAAAGACTGCTCTTAAATCAGTTTAAAAAATATGATGTGGCTGTCTCAATAACCCTAATGATGGATTTTGGTCAGTACCTTTCCAGTAATTGTTTTAAAAATGGTGTTGACAATTTGTATTTTGCTTGCTTTTGTTAAAATAAAAGTTATGAAAATCTTAGGAATCTTGGGCACAGGCTGACATGATTTTTTAATAAGACCATGTTTTATTGGGTTGTAAAGTAACTTTGGTTGAACTGTATACCATATATTGAAATGTAAAAAGAAATATGTGTCTGCAAACTTGACTTTGTTTACAGTAGTTTAATGGACTGTGTTTCAGGCTACAGCTGGTGACCCACCTCGTGGAAAGGTATCCAGACACTGTTCCCCGCGGCGAGGTTCTGCCATACCTCACCTGCCTCTCCCACATTCTGGCTGACTGCAAAAGGTGAGATGGAGTCCCTTATTTGTTTCATCATTTTTAGTTCGACTTTTTCGAAGAAAATGAGAGCTTATACTGTCACTTGGGCGTTGGCGTCGGCGTTGGCGTTGGCGTCGGCGTTGCAACACAAGGTTAAAGTTTTTTTCAAACATCAATAACTTATATACTATCAAAGGTATTCCACCCAAACTTAAAATACTTATTCACCATCATCACTTCTACCTTACTTCTAAGGCCCACAACCCTGGCTACCCTATTTTTGGAGTTATGCCCCTTTCATACTCAGAAAACAGCCGAAATCATGGTTAATTTTTTTACAAAGTTGTATATTTTCAGTACTATCACAGGTATTCCACCATAACTTGGAATGCTTATTTATTGTTTACCCACACTACCTCAACTTTACTGGCAGGGCCCATAATCCTATATGCAGTGTATTTTCAATTTTACCCTTTTATACTTAGATAATTTTTGGCTGTATTTACAAATAGCAAATAGGTTGGGCAACAACCTCTAATAACATCAAAGATTGACCCTTTCTTTAATGGCGTTAGTATGTTTTGTTTAAATTACGTAAGCACACCACATTCTCAAATTGATTCTGCATGCTAATTTCACCAATTAAAAATGTCATATTTGTTTATTGGAGGTGATAGAATAATTTCTACTATAACTAGAACATATCATCATTGATATGTACCATACTATTAAAATCCATAAAACTGTGTCTTAGCAACTGAGAAAAGTCGAGCGCGCTGTCTTATGGACAGCTCTTGTAATATCTGACAGATGTTTCTATAATTTTGATAATTTTGATTTAGATTTTATTTACCCTTGTGCTAGTTTTTAACCCCATTTCACAAGCATAGTGTGGGGCTATATTGGAATCATGCACAACGTTTATTTATGTCTCATTCCATTTTGAAAAAGTTCAATATCTTAATATATTAATAAGTGAAGCTTACCTTCAGTGATAGCCCTAGTTTGTTTGTAAACAGCTTTAATGGTTTTGAATATATAAAAACTAATTATCATATTTCTTTACATCAAGGTCTAATATTGTCTTCTTCTACAGTCTGTAGAAAGGAGACAGTATGTGAGATGTTGATATTTAGTATTGCCAGTAGTTAATAATAGATTCAAGAAAAAAGAATATATTGTGTGGTCTGTGATCAGGTCTGACCTACTGACCTACATTCTGTGCTGTCTCCAAGCATTTGCCAGCAGCTGGGGCCGGCTGATGCAGACTGATTCAAGTACAGACCAGGCCCGGTCCACCTGGAACCAGATCTGGATGGTCACTCTCAGGTATTGTGAACAGTTTCAAATTCCACCAAAAATTCTTAGCGCTAAATGATACTTGAATACTTAAGGAACCTTGTTCCTCAAATAAAAATACCCAAATATTTCATTTTTAGTTATCAAGGTTATAATTCATTTCAGCTTAGTCATGTACTTGAATATTTCATAAAATAGTAATGGTGGAATGTG
>CM037781.1:62915052-62941699 GCA_021229015.1 Solen grandis | reverse complement strand
TCCTCCCCCCTCCCACAAAATCTTTCACAAACCCCTTTAAAAGCAAGCGTTTTCCCTCCAACCATTACACACAGTCCATTTTATTTTTAAAAAATTTTTTTAACCCTAAAAAAAGGGAAATAACTTTTATATTTAAAAATTAAGGGGGAAAATATTTTAATGAACAAAAAAGCCAAGGTTTATAGTTTTATTATTGCATTTCAAACATCAAATAATATTTCATACATTTTTCAGCATACATAATGAAAAATTTTTAAAATTACAAAGCCACTAAAAATTGAGTTATTACAAAAAAAGTAAATCTATCACACAAAAAAAATTATACATTATACATGATACAAAAAAAGCAAAACAGTTTTTAAATCCTTGTAAAAAAACACTTAAGACAATAATTTAAATAAAAAATTTGGAAAATGCAACGCACCATTGTGCAAAATTTTTTAAAAAAAAAATGCGTTTTTTTAAAAATAGCGATTATCATTTCTGTCAGACAGTAAAAGAAAAATTATCATTTGCCTTATTTTAAAATGGTAAAAAAAACGTCACCAAATTAAAAAAAAAATTACATTACTTACATAAAACATCTGGTTTTAAAAGGAATACTTTTAAAAGGGTTTTGTGTCACTTAATCTACTCAGGGTTTCATCAGATAAAAAAAAAAAAAATGACGGTGATCCGTTTTAGAAAATTTGTATTAAATGATGGATTGGGGGGATTTTGCTTTTTTATTAAAGGGGCTACGAAACTGGTTTTAAAAGGGTTTAAAATTTTAAATTATACAGGGTATTTCATTTGCAGCGGCGTTAAATGTCCCAAAACGGAAAACAGCCTTAACTTGCAACAATTTTATATCTTTTCCCTTTTCCAATTTTAATTGGTCCAGGAATACGCCACATTTAAATTTGGGTTAAGGGATATCCCAAAGCTTTGGCGCCATTATGTTTTTAAAAAAAGTTCTGGTTTTTTTCCGTTTTTTTAAAAATTTCAATAATTTTAATCCCGTGGTTTTTTCTTTTTTATAATTTTTTATTTTAAAATTGAACATAATTTTATAAAGAACACTTGGAAATTTTCGTTTTTTTGACCCTTTTTTTTTTAAAAAACTTTTTCTGGAAATCTGGGTTTAAATTTCTTTTAAAAAAAAAAAAAATACCGAAAATTTTTTTCCAAATTTAACCTTGAAAATGAAAAAATCGTTGGGTTTTTATTTAAAAATTTTTCAAAAATAGAATTATCGTCATCCACGTTATGATTATTACAAATTGATTCTTGTTATCCGTTTTCACATTACAAATATCATCAACTAATAGGAAAACAAGCATATAATTGTTTTTCTGTTAAACTATTTTCAAAACCCTTTTAGCTGTGGCTAATCTAGTGGGCACACACATACACACACACACACACACATGTTTTTTTTTTTTTTTTTTTTTTTTTTTGCTTTTTTTTTCAATCGTCGCAATATCTCATCGTCAATCTGTCAATGTAGCATTTTCTTTTTCAAACTTTCGTCTTTTTTTCCTAATGCAAACGTAATATATAGATTTGCACAGAATCAGAGTTGACAGAGAAGTACGATCAAAAAGTGGTATACTAGGTAATGAGGTGAGCGAATAGACAAATTGAGAAAAAGAAAACATATAAGATTGAGGTTCAACTCCCACTTCAAATATAAATAGGATTTGGCTTTAATGGCCACAATATACCATGTTTGATCACATGGAAAAAATATCTTTTAAAAGCAAAACTAATCTACTAGTCTTAGTAATAACTAAAAAGTTTTGATGTGCTTGAAAAATAACCAGAGCGCATTTTTCATTTGCATCCAAACCGATGGATTTATTTTATCAATTCGGGTGTTGTTTCGTTGAATTCTGTACTTTTCACATTCTAACAAGAAATGAACGAGTGTCGAGGTTCAGGTACAATGGATATTAAATATAAAGTGCTTCGATATTTCCTTAAATATACTTCCTTTGCAGGTATATCATTAATTTAGAAAGAACTCAAAATATGAATATGAACAAATTTTCATCGAACCAATCTTCATTATTATGTATAAATACTTATATATAATTTACACATGTAATTTTATAAGTAATTGCGCTTGCGAAATGGAGGGCGAAATGTCGAAAATGTTGCGGTGAGATGGATTGGCGACAACACGAAATGATATTTTAGAGGGTTTTTACCAGGACCATAACACGAATATTAACAGTGCGAAAGCATGACAGTCGGTGACAAAATATCAAAAACAGAGTTGCTACTTCGCGTAGCGGCCTTCATTTGTATACTTTTCTCCGTTACATCCCCTCTGACCGAGGCGAAAACGCGATATACAATGCCTAATATGCTACTTGAAATAAAATTCGTCGTATTGTTACTATGTTATACGCTCGCGTTGTCGTCATGGCAAAACCAGTCACTATACATGTAAGAAGTTTGGGCACAGTATCAAGATAATGTGATTCTGTGGTGTTTTAAGCCACTTGTTGACAGACTTATGAAGTCCAGTGGAACAATAATAAAGTTTGTATTTGTGTTGCGACCAAGTCATGCCCATCACTACCTAAGGGACAAAACAGGGAATACCGGCGAGTCCAATATTGAATTTATCTGCTCACCACGTTAATACTGCCAATACTGTTTGAGACTATTATCGGGTTTTCCACAAATCAGGTATATCTCTGGAATGTTATAAAGGACAGAAATGAAACCTGTCTTATCTCGCTACTTATTGGATTCTAAGAGGATATAAGTTAAAGAATAATTACGTTAATTTTTGACATTTAATATAAAAACTACATCTGCTGTTTACAGTAACACAGTATATTGCTTTCGTGTGAATTTTTGGAATAACCCTGGGAAACGATCATTTATTGTTAAATATATATATATGTCTTTTTCATTGTAAAAGCAGCATACCTTGATTAGGTCAGGAAGAATGTACTCTATCATTGTTCACGTATTTATTATATACTTATGTCGGCTCATATACTGCCAAAATGTTGAATATGAAATAGATGAAGTGTGTGCACATAGTTACGAGACAGAGCTGGATGTGTTTAATAACATTCGAAACTTGATGGCGTGCTGCGTGATGTGTACACAGAGTACGTCATGCAAGTCTGTTCTTTTTGACGAATCTACAAAGACGTGCAGAACTAACAACTTCTTCAGTGCCAAGCCGACAAACTGCTCATCTTTTATCAAGTACGGTCAAAAAGGTAAATCATTTTTCTGTCTCTTTTTAATTATGTATTTACCGTCGCATATAAAGCGATGACCAACAAATTACGGGTAGAGGAAAACTATGGATGCATACCGGTAAGACATAGTGTTTATTCGTTTGTTTCCAACCAACAGTATTTAAATAATTTAGACTATGTCTACTTGAGCCAGAGCTGTAGACATGTGTCATGATACCACATCAGTCATTATCCTGGCACCAGGCCAACCAGTCCTGGAACTACCCTTATACGCTGAGCGCCAAGCAAGGGAGCTATAACAGTAACATTTTGTTACGACTTTGGTATGTCGCGGCCGGGAATCGAACCCACGACATTCACCAAGTATTTACAAGTATCAACATATAGAGCGAAATGTTAATATTTCTTTTTTGTCTGTTTAAATAAATTTTATCATTTTTAATAAAATGTGCCATTAATTTATTGAAAACATGTGTATCTTGCCAATGAAAAGATATTTCTATTTCTGCTTAAGAGGTCTGTAGAATATGAACTATATTTAGATGTTTTCCTAGAAGCCTTCGTATGTACTTAATTAGACTTAGATTATCCGTACATCCACAAATAATACAGACCGGCAGATATGCCAGTAATCGAATACCACATAAGAAAAGACATTGTTTAGTTTGTAAAATTATTGATATTGAAGTTGAATTTAATTTTACTTGTATATATCCGTGTTATGCCGACTTTAGAATTTAATATTTAAATATTTAAAACGCTGTTACTACATACACCATTCTGTGTACAAATTTATACAACTATTGCAATCAGCTAGCAAAAATGAAATAATTAAATTTGCAATCTCTGTTAAAGAAGCTTTAAGTATAAGAAATACCATATCAAATTTAAAAAAATGATTAGTTCAACCTCCGATATTTTCTCTGATATTTTTTTTTTCTCCAGTGTTTATATAATGATGTGAATGATTAATATCTATGATTGATTATAACACAAACACAAACTGTATATGCCAAAATTCTTATACGTTGACAATATATTGTATAAAAATATATATGTTGTAGACGATGTACTTTGTATAAGTCTTAATGAAATGCCTGTTCTGTTCTGTTCTGAAATAAGCTGTGGAAAGATTGCATGTGATTTTATTGCATCAATATATTACAAGACATTATAAAGTCTTCATACAATAATGTACTTTTTGGTTAACTTTTACACCTGTCATTAATATTCAAAAATATATTCGTAATAACTTTCAAAATTTATTTAATAACTTTTGTGATTTAAGTCACTTGCAAGGCATATTCGGGCCTCCGTGGCCGAGAGGCAAAAGTCGCTGACTTTAACACTCACTCAGCCCCTCACCGCGTGGGTTCGAATCCTGACAGGATCATTCGGATTTTCATGTGAGGAAGCCTTCCAGCTAGCTTGCGGTAGGTCGGTGGTTCTACCCAGATGCCTCCGTGCATTCGGGGTCTTCATCCACCTCTTATTAGTCAAGTCAATAGTCAAGTCATATTCATATTTGTAGGTAATCAGGCAAACATGCTTTTAACAGTTTAGATCAAGTCTTAGTTGATGTTTTGTAAGTTGCATTGCAGATGCGTTTTAGTAGATAGTGAAGAAGATAATTTTTAGACACGATTTAATAAGTTTATAGTAATTAGAAAATTGTCAAGTAAGTAAAAGTTAAAGTGATACATCAAGGCAATATCGTTTCAATGAGTTACCAGTCACGAAACGGTAAGCAAGCCACTAAAGGGATTTATCGATTTCTCGGGATGGAAGCGGCGTGTGTGATTTGGTGTACATTATCTCTATTACTTCAGTATCGGGATGATAGAGGCGTGGGTGTAATTTGGTGTAGGGTTGGTATTGGTGTAGTTAGCTCTTATACTTCAGTATGTACTTCATTATACTTTACTTAAATGGGATAGTACGGCGAGTGTGTGAATTGGTGTAGTTTACCTCTTATACTTCAGTATACTTTACTTGTATCGGATGGTAGCGGCGAGTGTGTGAATTGGTGTAGTTTACCTCTTATACTTCAGTATACTTTACCTTGTATCGCGATGGTAGCGGTGAGTGTGTGAATTGGTGTAGTTTACCTCTTATACTTCAGTATACTTTACCTTGTATCGCGATGGTAGCGGCGAGTGTGTGATTTGCTGTAGTTTACCTCTTATACTTCAGTATACTTTAGCTTGTATCGGGATGGTAGCGGCGAGTGTGTGAATTGGTGTAGTTTACCTCTTATACTTCAGTATACTTTAGCTTGTATCGGGATGGTAGCGGCGAGTGTGTGAATTGATGTAGTTTACCTCTTATACTTCAGTATACTTTAGCTTGTATCTTGATTAGATAAGCAATCTAACAACATGTAAATTAGATAATGCATTTTTAATACTGTATCCACCCACTTTATCCTCAAAATATTTTATAACAAGAAGAAGAAGAAGAAAAACAAAGTAAAAACATGTAAATTAGATAATGCATTTTTAATACTGTATCCACCCACTTTATCCTCAAAATATTTTATAACGAGAAGAAGAAGAAAAACAAAGTAAATTTGCTAATTAATTATGATAGGGTTCCAAGGACCAGTATAAAGTCAAAATAGTCACACAATCGAACATGAATGCGAACACACACTCGTTTACAAAATGACTTGATGTTCTTATTTATATATACGTTGTAATCACTATAGCATAGAACCACGAGTTTGCATATTATGTGTACAGATCAAGCACTTTTGCAAAAGTAAACTATAGGTATCTGACAATAAAATGATTAACTAGTAGAGTATCTGTGGCTGTGAGTAAAACATTGGTGCTTATCCTATAGATATTACCTACAATAAAGTTAGCCATCATTCGTTCTTAAAATGGGTCATGGTTTTCTCTATAAAATCATATAATTTTCCTAATATAACATAATTTTTGCTTGACAGTAGCTGTACTTAAACATGCTTGGATTTTGTATGTAGTACTTGTTAATTTTTTTTTTTCGTATGTTTTTGACTAAAGGACAATTGAATATAAAATGAAGTTCGTCTCCATGTACATGACATTGTTTGCATTCTCTTTCATTTATGTGAATATTTTGTCATCTTCCTTTTCCAATGGGTAAATTATGGTTTCGTGTTAAAAAGCGAATTAGATATTAAAATTGATAATTTGATAAAATATTAATATTTTTTCCACTTTCATAGGTAGTTTTATAGTAATTGTATAAATCATTATTAGAAAATTATTTTTTCAGACCTCCATTTTTGAATAATATGTCTTTAATCTTTGTATTTGCTGCTGCTATAAACCATTTATAGTAAGACAAATCTGATCATACCAAATACCAGAGAAGCCTAAGTTACAAAGTGGTGTCTTGATATATTTCAACCATTCGGATTTTACAGGTTCGTGTGAGTATAGACTGAGTATGGTAACATACATTTTAGATGATTTCTTGAGTATTTCATTATTTCTGTGTATATTCGTTATTATTTTACTCCAGAATGACAAAGCCCGTTTCATAAAATCTACTGTAAGAGGAGTAATTCCTAATTCCCCTTAAATCATACTTTTTGGGGTTGATCGTTTAAGATTAAAGACTTAATTATATTGTTTCCAGCGATTTAACGTTTTCAAAGCCCCAGATTTCGCTTGCGAACAGCAATATTTGTTTGTAGTTGTTTCTTTTTCTCGAAAAGTTCATATAGTATATGACAGGGATAAAGTTTTGATTCGTTTTAGGGAAACATTGCATCATTTGCTTGCTCTGTTATATAATCTTTAGTGTTTTTTTTAACTTCCGTTTTTTTTTGGTTAAGAAATATTCCTAAGTGTTGTAATCATTTACTACCTCTAATATATTATTTCGTCAATCAATTCACACACACACACACACACACACACACACACACACATGTATCCATCTTTCACTACCATTAACTTTCAGCTTCCATGATTCACAATAGTTTTTGAATTCAGTGAGTGCGTTTTGGAAATCATTTTCATTTTCACTTATTAAAGCAGTATTGTCTGCATACAGCAATAAGAATGTCTTTAGAAAATATCTTGCATTATTTATTGTAGTTTCTTTAGATACTCTATTTATACCATTATTTTGTAGATATATGTCTTAATCATTTAGGAATAAATTAAATAAAAACGCTGTAACATTCTCACTTTGTCTTACTCCGATGTTTCTACTAAAATTTGATGTTTCACCCTCCTTTGTTACATCTTAAGATTTTATGTTATCATATAGATTATATATGACGTTAAAACATTTTCCGTTAATCCGTTCTTTTTTATTTAATTCATGCCAAGGACCCATTCTCCAGATGATATCGAATGCTTGTTTGAAATCTATAAAACAACATAATAATTTCTTTTTTATCAGAGTTCAAAATATTTATAAGACTTTTAAGAATAAGTAAGTATACCTAACTATACATTATACCAACTAATCAAGGTACTATCGCCTTTTTTTGTTATACATCTTTGTATTTGGTTAAAGACAGAATGCTGCCGATTTGCCGTAGTAAATAAAAGTTACCTTGCCAAAATAGTGTGTGTGTGTGGAAATAAAATTTTTGACTTGAGACTTGAGGCTTGGAATATAGAAAACGTGCAATGACGAGATGTGCCGTACATCTGTATTTCTTAAAATATATGTCTTCGCGGTCTAAAAATCGCAATCGTTATCCTATTAAGAACACGATTATGCTAATAACAGATGAAGATTACGTTTCAGAACATTTAAATTACTGGAAAGTCTGGGGCCCTTTTCACTAAACTTCGTACGAAAAAAAAAATCTTTGTTAGCGTAAATTCACAGATGTAAAATAGTATTTTTCCTGTGAATTTTTTTTACAAAAAAACGTTGTGTTTGTATAATGCAATAAATTGGGTCACTTTTCTTCATGTTTTATTGTGAAAATTAAACATTAGTAGACACTATGTAGAACAACAGACTTACGAATAAGAACAAAGTTGATCATACGAAGTTTAGTAAAACGGGGCCCAGGTAATAAAGGTTAACTAGCAGGTTTATGTTGATATCATATTTTATTCGCGCGAGCACACACACACACACACACACACACACACACACACACGAAAAAACATGAACAGAACATATATTTTTAAACGTGTCTAATACACGGTACATCGTCATTTGCAATATACAATTTAAAGTAAATATAATAACAGTGATTCGTGTAAACACAAAGAGAAAGAGAAGAAGAAGAAAAAGAATATATATGTGTGTGTGTGTGTGTGTGTGTGTGTGTGTGTGTGTGAATAGGAGAGTTGTACATAACTGCATGAAACAACAATTATATTATGACAACATACTGATATTATCAATATGATTGATTATGGTTCTCAGACACACGGGAACGCATGCAAGTAATCTTATGCCACGTTGATTTTTTTTCATATATTGGCGTGCTAATAACTGTTCAATAGATTAATATGATGATGATAATTAATACGTCCTTAAATAACAGGTTAGCCCGATATTTGCTGAATATTTCATACATGAAGAGACAAGTTAATACTGGCATGCAAATACAGTTTTCTATCAGTAATAAAATGATAATGTAAATAAAATGGAAAATTGATCTACGGGTCATGTAAACGTCCCAATGGCCCCATTCACTGGAGTAAGTACGATGCAGTTTTTACGTTGACTGAGCAACAAGATTTAACCATTTCATTCCCCACAACGGTTCTTGGACTGGACCATTACGTAGAAGGTCTTGAATATTTTTTTTCCAAACGGGGCTTGAACTAGGTTTGGAACTAGTACCTTCCGATTCGGAAGAGTAAATCTTTTAAATAGCTGCTCTGATTGTTGCAGATGCTATGCAAGACAAATATACATGAAACATGTATGGTTGCAGTTTCAAGAAATACATAGTCGTTGTATAAATGCAGTCAAACAACACCAAATAATCGGAAAATCAATATAAAAACATAAAATAAAAGATAGCAGAATGATGCGAAAGGTTAGTTTTGAAATTCACACTAATTGTAGCATGATCTGTGATAACGTATAAGATATTTTCACTTTTTTAATTGAGGTCTTTGCATGAACTTGCTTTATTATAGTTAAAATGCGTTAATAAATGAAGATGTTGATGAGAAATTTTCTAGCTGATCAGATTTAAGTATTATTAATATTTTCCTTCTGTATGCCTGAGAGCTTTATTACCCATCGCAACATATTATATTTGAATAGTCAATTGATTTTTTTAAATCTGAAAACAACTGATTTACACGTATTTTTATAGAGCATATGGAAATAAGAAGAGTTATTAAAGTATCAGTTTGGAAACGATTTTCAGTAGTATCTGACTTATTATAACATAGTTTGTGTGTCACCAAAGTGGTGAAACATGTAAGTGAACAATGTCATGCTTTGTCGATTTGTCGATTTGCTCTGCACGGGCAACAAATGCACTGACGAAATCAGTTAATTTTGTGTACATGTTGCCAATTTCAAAGATGAATTTCGGAGAAAATCTCGTATAGAACCATGCCAACTCTATAGAGAATATTGACCTGGACGAACCCAAATCGTTTCCTTTGTCGGAAAATATAATGAAATCAATCAACTCATAGACAGAGCATAATGCGACATTAAAAACAAAGTGTCGACCTGGTATACGTGAAATAGATATACATGTATAGTGCTGCCTCACTGCGATATCACATCGTAGACAAATGGCATGATACTACACCTAGTCACATGAAGTGTTAGAACTTAAGGTAATACACGGGTTGTTTTCTATAAACGGTCACACTTGACCAAAACTCGGAAAATTCAAATTTTCGAAAATATGCTTTTTAAGCTCCTGATTTTAATATTTGTTCAATATTCATGAAATCTTCACAGGTTATGTAGTTTAATGTTTAAAAGAGATGACAGGTTCAAATTTTGAAATTTTTCAAAGGCCAAGGTCATATTTCGAATATAGTTTTTGACCTTTAATAACCCGAAAACAATATCGTGAGGCTCTGTATTTGAACCTAAAAGTGCTAAAATATATTCAGGGGCAGATAACTCAAAAAGTAGGACGGTGACCCCCATTTTCTTTTTCATTAAAGTGTTTCTTTTATGATTCTCTATAATCATGCAAAATTGTAAAATAAAATATACTGAACAGTTTAAATTTTCCTTCTTTGTCTATATAGAAAATGAAGCAAACTGTCACATACGCCCTTAAATGCCTTTCCGATCATACTTAGTTGGACGATTGGGGTATGTCGTTTGGCGGGTGGGCTGGCGGCGTCAAATCTAAGTTTCCGCACGATAATTTCCGAACGGAACGGAACGAAATAATTTTGGTACACATGTTTATCTTAATAAAATAAAGGTCGGGTTCGATTTAGGACAAAATCCTTGAATTTTCAACACAGTTATTGCATTGCCCCTTTTTGACTTTGGATTTGCAAAAAAAAAAAAAAAAAAAAAAAGAACATTTACGCGCGATATCTCCCGTCTGTCCTCATAAAACGAAGGTTAAGTTCGATTTTGGGCAAAATTCGTAAATTTTTAACTCAATTTTGGACCCTTTCGACTTAGAATTGCAAAAATCACCTTATCTGCGAGATAATTCCCAAACAGGTTGACAGATTTAAATAAATTTTGTATACTTGTTTAGCTTTATAAAATGAAGGTCAAGTTCGACATTGGGTAAAATTCGTAAATTTTCAACACAGTAACAGCCCTTTTCAACCTAGAATTTGCAAGAAGAAGAAAAAAAAAGACAAGTCCGTTCGATAACTCCCAAACGGGTTGACATATTTCATGAATGATTGTCTCACATGTATATCATAATAAGATGAAGGTCTTGTTCGATTTTTAGCAAAATCCATACATTTTTGACACAGTTATGGCTGCTTTTTAACTTAGAATTTGAAGAAAAATACTTGTTTGCGCTAGCTTGTGGAACCGATGGTGTTCTCCAGTTTCCATTTTCTTTACCTTGTGGCTTTGGATAATTGCAGATGTCAAAATAATAGATTGAAAGTTATGGTTTGGGTAGTTTTTCAACTTAATGGTGTACACGTGAGTAGGCATGCATATGCACACACCAGAGCTGTCCAACATTCAGAATGCTATGACAGTCGAGACAAAATAGTTCAGTTGAAAAATCAAATTTTATCTCTAGGAAAGAAGAAACTGAAAGGGCTATTTCAGCGACTTTTTGTTAAAATTATGACTTCGTATAAGAAATTTATGTACAAATTGAGAAAAAACGTGAACGCCACTTTTGTTAGGCTTTCGCCTCTACGCAGGGCAAAACAGATAAGTAAAAACTGTTCCAATTGTTGCAAATGTTTTGCAAGACATATATACATGAAATATATATAATATAGTTGCAAATTCACAAAATACATGGTCAGTTGTTTAGTTGCGGCTGTTGTTTGCGAGGCCATAGGTAGATTCTGACAGGTTTTGAATCTTCCCTTTTTTTTGGAGAGTAACCATCTTGTGCAGATTTTCAAGCAGCAAATGGATTTATTTAGGCGACCGAACATCATACTTGGTGTATACTTGTATAAAGCTTTATATTATAATATTGAAAATTCATGACTGTCACTCATTACGTTCCGAGACCGACCTTACATCAAAGTCTGTTGTCGTATCTAAGCACTTAAGGTTATGACTTTGACAGAAATTAACGTCAATGTATCATATGTGTTTGAAATACGCTGGCGGGGCGGACATGAAAAATTTATATTTTACTGATGAAAACTTTTATCGGGTTCACAACAGAGCGATTTTGTATACTAATTTACACTTTTTTAATATGTGCTGTGCTGAACGAGACAGGAGTGATTATTCACGGTTTGTATCATAATTGCACCAAACTTTAGGCATTCGATCGAAATCACTTTCATAGTGCTAACAACGAAAATGGCTGAAAGTAATAAATTTATTATTCAAACAATGTAACGAGTCCTGTTGACGAAATCCCTAAAATAAAAATGGATCGGTTTTTAAAACACGATTTATGCTTTTGAGAATCGTCATATTGATACATTGTACATCAATATGAAGTTTCGTGCATGGATGCATGTAAATAAGTATTTTGAAGCCTGTTAGGCGATATGCTCATTTCAAACTGAATTAGTAACTTTGTAGATATGAGAGTTAAGTAACGTTTGAATTATTTATTTCCTAATGTTTCTTGCCTCTGTCATAAAATGTAAATACCGTATAGCAAAACGAATATATAATCTGAAGACTTAAAGTTTCTTTCCAAATTGACAAACAACAGTCGCACCCAGTCAAGTACGTTACCATGGGGCCCTTAATATAACACGTGGATATTGCATTTGTGTGAATGACTCCTGCAATTGTGACAATATAAATAGTCTTGATCAACCATGTTGTTTGTTTTACATTATTAAATTCAAGCTCCTAGAATCATAAGCTTGTTATCAGCGCTTACCGTATTTTTATTATATATATAACTATTGCTGGGTGTGCCGGAAAGTTATTGTCGTAACTATGTTGTTTTTTTTTTTATTCTGAATGGTGTTATCGGTACATGCATTATTTGACACAATTCTATAAAATGTTAAGATTTATTATCTTTTATAGCAAGTTCATATTTTTATATTTGCAAAAAATTGTGTAGGCACGCACCTACTGTGCTTAAAGGAAGCTACACCAATGTTAAATAATCGGACAATCAATGTAAAAATAACCTATAAAATTAAAGGTAGGAGAATAATGTGTAAATCTAAACTTATTGTCACAAATATATGTCCATTTTTCACCTTTTCCGCTTTAGACCTGGTGTATGTGCGTTAAACATGTCAACACGAAACAGATCTACATGTAAAATGCAGCTTCACCGCGATATCAGACCGTAGACAGATGGTATGACACTACATCTTTAGAATTTGAATAAAAATACATTATTCCGCACATTATTCCGACACCAGATCAATCAGTCCTTGAATTTAACTACCCTTATATACTGATACCCAATATATCTATACCAGAACAATTCAAAGAATTTAGTATGTCGCGGCCTTGGTTAAAGCATGACTACTATCTGCATCATTTTGAATTTCATAGTCACCAAATGTCTGTGTGAGTAGAAGCCTCCGTGGCCGATCGAGTAAAGTCACCTATTTAACATCAGTCAGACCCTCACCGCTGTGGGTTCGAATCCGGCAGGGTCACTCTGATTTCTAAGATGACCAAGCCTTTCAACTGGTTTGCTGTAAGTCGGTTCTATCCGGTACGGAGTCTTCCTTTACGTGTAATTAGTTGTTCATCTCGCTTTATGACTGCAATAGTGTCTTCCAACACAACAACAATAACAACGCCTGTGCGAAGGATATTATCCACTGTGACATATTCACAGAATGATCAATATTGACCTATATTTTATACTCCGGATTCTGAAATTTGAAAAAGGAATTTTTTATGTTTCATAACTATATTTAAAAGTTATTCCCTTTATATTTGCAGAAATACAATAATAGTTAATGAAATATTTATAATTTAGTAAAGCGTCACTTTGAAAATTTGGAATTTTTGAGACTGTGTCAAAAATATAGACTCAAGAAATTGGTGAATAAGAGCCCGTAGAACTGTGCTTGTTACAGAACGATAAATTTTCTCCCCTGAGCCCCGTAGAACCGTGCTTGTTACAGAACGATAAATTTTCTCCTCTGAGCCCCGTAGAACCGTGCTTGTTACAGAACGATACATTTTCCCCTCTGCAAGACAGCATAAGATCATATTTTGCTATATATATGTGCAAACAAAATGACTGAGCAATGATGTAGCCAGTTCTAATGGGATCACACGCTTTTTTCACTTAAAGACTTGCGGTAAATCTGAGGCTCTCCATACACATGTAATTAGCTGAAGTTTTCTATATTTGATATGAATAAAATTCACAGCAACGGTACTCTTCTTTTTTTATAATGTAATATATATTTAAAGATATGTTAAACAAAATGTATTGGTAAAACACAAATGCTGTTTTCTAGAGGTTAAAGCAATTCTGTACAGCTTTTCAAGAGAAGTGGATGAGTGAAGTGTATGAAATATTTTAAATGTAAATGCCTTTCCATTTGTACTTATTTTTTATGATTTTAATTATGACTTGGTATTAGACCATTATGTGAAAAATGAGAATGAACCCCACTTTTGTTAGGCTTTGTTTCTACATAGGGCAAGTGATGGCAGATTGATGCGAAACGCTAAATTCATTAAATTGTAATAATATTATTACGTGATCTGTATATGATCTGTACTTTAATCATAACATCAATTTATGAGATGCGGCTTTGCGGTTGATTCTAGTTTGTTGAGCACATCTTATCATTCGAAATGCTATTGATTATGAGATTAACGTCGCCTGATGCGTCCAGTGATCAGACTAAATTATTTTCTTGATATACACGCTTTAATGATTCGTGAACATTATCATATATTATGACATATATTAGTATTTTTTTCTTTTAATTGCTGGCTTGCTATTCTTTTAATACGTCAGTGTGCTCGTGCGTAACTTTAGATTTTAATTTTTGATATTCCCAATAGGTATCTTGATAAAAATGACAAGGAATAATAATAATAACTAGAAACGCTAACGCGATAGCACCGGTTTCGCGTACATAGTAATGAAACAGTCTCATTTAGTATACAAGTCGTATGGGTCGAACATTGAATATCCACTTTGAAACATAAAAACCGCTTTACAATTGATCAAATAAGGATCAAGATTTGAACTGTCGTAAAATAATCAAATCACTGGAAAGAGCTCTTCAAGCATTTAAACTTTTGTCCATATTCTCTCAATAAAATATTTTTTTAGTTTAGGGGTAAGTTGGGGCAGAAGAGAAAAAAAATCGTAATATGACCTTGGCCATTTATTTTTTAAGTTTTAAATTGTAGTGCCCTTTGAAGCATAATACTACACAACCTGTGAAAATTCCATGAAGATTGAACAAAAAATAAAGTCAGGAGCGACAAAAAAACAAACAAAAAACTATTAAAACAGGTTTTTGAAATTTCGATTTTTCATTTTTTTAGTGAAGTTTGACCGCTTCTGGAAGGCAAACCATATATTTTGTGCGTATATGTCTTGCAAATCATATGCAGCAAACAAAATTCTTCTAACTGTCCTCAAACATAAATGGGCATGTAGACCTACCCTCATTTGCACAGTTTTTGCAAGGTTCGAACATTCATCCTCTTCTAAGGCAAATATTTTCCCGTTACAGTTCCTGATACTTTGAAATTCATCATATCAACTTATCATGGCACATATAATGCTGAAAACCGCATTTGAATCAGACTTTGAGTTTTTGAGTTATAAACCATTAAATATTTCATGTAAAACGCCCCTAGCGGTAAAAGCAAGACAAAATTGAAAAAAAAAGTCATATGATCATCTACAAAAACGTGATAAAAACTGGTCAAAATATCATAAATGTAGCTTTTTCTGATGATGGAGATTTGCCGTAACAAAATCAGGTTATAATAATAATAATAATCATAATAATAATAATAATAATAAAATTAATGCTGCTGCTGCTGATGATAATGATATTTATATTTATTATTATTCATATTATTATAATAATAAATCCAAATATCATACATTTATGTTACAGTGAATTTTTTTGTTAACAACAGAGTGTTTTCAAATCTTAAAATACTAGAATGTAGGAACAGGACAATGTTGAACAGCAAAACTATTCTAGTTAGAAATGAGATGTGACTACGGTGCTTGATCGTATGTATAATAATGCAAGGAATTTGCTTTGTTAGTAAACAATCAGTCATACATTTCGTTTTTTTATACTTTTAAGGTTAAGACATCTTACTATTACAAATAAGCATATAAATAAAGGTTAACAAAGAACACCGGTGTTTGATTTTTCTCGCAATTTTCAAAAATTCTCGCAAAAGAGTTCGTTATTGGATGACATGATTCAAATGTTTGTAAAATGCATTGAATATCCGTAAAATAGAATCAATATTATTAAGCCATAAATATTATGACATTTATTATTCATAAAACAATGAAGCAATTAATTGCTTATGAAATGAACATCGATGTGACGTCTACCGTATCTGAAACATGTAGTTCTGCTCTGCTATGGCAGATATAGCATTCTATCACCGTGATTTATTCCATGCAAAATGTTTATTTAGACACTAGGTTTGTCTCCGGAAATTGGATTAACAACACTATTAGTAAGAGCTTAAGAAGTTACTTGATATAAGATAAATCAGAACATTGCAGTTTTATTTGTTGCCTGTTTGGGACAGTTTCGATTTTTTAATCATTTTATATAAATAAAAACAAATAGCTATTGTGTTTTGGAAATAAAAGAGGATTAATTAAAACGTTCATCTTCACTTGTCTCAAATCATAATGTGCGAGTGTGTTTTGTTACTTGATATACCACGTGTGTTATTCCTATGTGTTTACTGTGATTATCAAACGATAACGAAATGTAATATTACTCTATGTAAATTGGCATGAATTAGACAAGTATTCTTAATTGTGACGGTCTGAATTATCATTGATTCCATATATAATCGATAAGCATCTCGGAAAATGGCACTTACAGTGGAGTGTATCTGGTATCTGGATTCACGTGCGTCACAGATTACACTCTGAGTTGCAAATGGAGAAAAAAATTTAGTTGAACCTGTATTAGCAACCACCTGTATTAAGCGGCCAACTTGCATTTGGCGGTCAATTTCAATATCACCAAACTAAAGCATTTTGTTATATATTAAAGCTTCATTCAGCGGTCACCTCTGTTAAGCGGCCACTTTCTCTTGTTCCCTTGACTGACCGCTTAAGTCAGATTTGACTGGAATACGCTAACTTTTTATTTGTGTGCAGATCGGTGTACAGATGGCTGCTACCTTCTCTCTAATACATATCGGCTGTGTGACGGTGCAGGCACGGGAGTGTGTCTCCATAACCAGGGCCGTCTGGAGATCTTACACAATGGCGTATGGGGCACTGTTTGTGATGACGTCGCGCCTGATGGGTCGATAAGTTGGGGTCCTGAAAACGCAGGAGTTGTGTGCAACATGTTTGGATATCAGTATGTATCACTGTATTTTATGATTTGCCATTTTCGACCAAAATACAAAACATTGGATAGACGCTAGTACTTCCGTGTTCGTTGTTGTATTATTATTTTATAACGCTGTTAATTTTCTTTACCTCTGCTTTCAAACGAATTAGGCGTGCTTCTTTGGCCTATAGAGGTGTCAAGTGTGCTATATTGTGTGCTTCTCACTCCTGCTTTCAGCCTCCACTGTTAGCCTTGCATTAGGTGAAAAGGAAGCCGAGTGCGTAAGTCTTCCCTGCCAGTACTTAGCCTCTCCGTAGATAAGCCTTATGCAGTGTCTTCAAATGGCGATACACGGAAATTGAGAACCTTTCAGACTCAAGTTGAATGCAGGGGATTCATAGCCATGCCCACCAACGTGTGGACATGCCCTGATGCCCGTGAACAGACCCGCAGCTTTGGACAGATAGCCCCGGTACTTCCAGGGTACTTGGCCAGGAGCTAAAGGAGGGGTAACCCCAACAGAAAACCTAGAGAGTTGAAGTCAGAGGTGCTGGTCCAATTGGCACTCTCTAACAAATCGCAGCATCATGCAACAACGCTATGACTACACGATCTGATTTGGACGAACGAGAAGAAGAAAATGAATTAGGAAATTGCCGTGTTCTTATAGAAGCGTATATAAATTCTATGACTCTAGCTTTGAACTATATGATTATGAAATAAGAATCTCAACTTATAATTATCATTCTCAATGGTTCTGGTGGCGGCGTATTTGGTCATTATTATGGGAGGAAACCGGGAGAAATTCCACATGCCTGAACGCGCGACCGCCCCTCTTTCTCTCCCCTCCTACCCCTCTCCCCCCCTCTCTCTCTCATGTACGTGACCAGGAATCGAACCCGGGTCGTACTGGTGAGAAGTGACGCACGTTAACACTACGCTATCAGGGTGGGGTGGGACGGGTGCTGACATTCTCAGACAGAAAGAACAGATTGTCGTTAAGAGAGACTTTATGCAAATGATACGTGCTAATGTACATTTTGCATGCGATGAAAAATATTTTGTTCGATCTATCCTAAGAAGATTTACTTTTCCTTCCCTGGAATCTTTTTTTTTTTCTTGTTCGCCTGATTTTGCTTATCGTTCCGATTACAAATTTTAGTCATTTGGTGACTCTATCTGTCTGTGGCAAAAATATATATGCTATTTCACTGCAGTACCAGGTTTGTAGACAAGTGGCATGATGCCACACCAAGTCTCATTATTCTGAATGAAAACCAGGCACTGCCCTTATATTCTGATCGCCTGAAAAGGGAGATACACTAGTACCATTTTTGCGATTTTGATCAATCCCACGACCTCCCGGTATGGGGCGGAGGCTTTAATCACTGACCCACTGGAACCAGCCCAGTAACCGTTTTTACGAATCAGAATTATATGTATATACAGTTTTACAGTATAAGAAATATTCTTAGACATAGAATAAAATACATCATTTTTATTTCAACAGGTCTGGGGTATCTTATGCTGGTGGAATTTTGGATCTGGAATTGATCCAATTTGGCTGGATGACGTCAACTGCGCAGGGACAGAGCCAGATCTACTGTCGTGTCCAGGAAATTTGGGCACTCATAACTGTGGTCACGGTGAAGACGTCGGAATCAGATGCGATTAGAACTAAAAGCTTTCTACAAAGTGTTGCTTTTTCGGTAGATATTTAAATATTTTTTTCGGCGTAGTTTTCCAACCAAATATTTGACCCACTTAACTGACCTATAAAATGTGTAAAACAGAATAGTGAATCCGTCCTAAATGTAGAAAATACATCATTTCATTGGTTTAATATTGTGAAAGAGTGTGAAAAAAGTTCGATGCGATTTTTAAAGGCTATCGTGGTTTCATGTGAATGTGGTTCGTTTGTGTTGATAAGTGGTATTGTCTACGATCATGGCCCGTCTGTATCAAACATGGGGAACTCAAAATAATGGCAAAACTGTCAGCCAGAACATGAAATATAAATGGCTTTAGCCAGAGAAAAGACGTGGAGTTTTGCTCTTGATTTGTCTATTGAAATTGTCTCCAACAGTTTTAGATTTAAAAACCACACACGATTAATATCATTGTCAGTGACATTGTCAATGCAGGATAATGTCAGTCAAATTGAATAGGTATGGTCAATACCGAAGACTAGCGCAATAAATCGAGGTATATTTGCGAGCAGAGATGTTTATAAATATTATTCAATCAATGTATAGACAATGCGATTATTCTTGTTTTTGCCGCCTAAGCGCAGTTGTGTTTTCGGTATTGCATGTTTTAGTCACGTGCACTGACACGAGGTTTTACTTAATGAGCTTTTGTTTTATATTTATTGATGAGAGAGAGGGAGAGAGAGAATTAGAGAGAATGTTTGCGTTTTATTTATAGCTACTTTTCTTTAGATTTGCACCAAGCATATCAGCCTATGGCCGGCCATACATGCTATCTCTAAACGGACAGCGCAACAAACGTTGCACTTAAATAAATCACATATACATGTCAGACTTTAAGCGTATGTGAAAAATTGATGATATGTGCACATACGTAGACAAACACTATATTGATAAGCTTGGCATAAGTCGTATACTTTTCAATAACACTGCCATACATGGGTGTACATTTATATAGGACTGTCACACTCTAACGTATGGCTTTAACGTATGCGAGCGCATGAGAAAAAAATGCTTAAACGCTCGTATATACATATTTACGCTAGGGGTAGGTTAGGCATAAGTTGTATACATTTCAATAACGCTGCAGCACGCCGGTGTACGTTCTCATAGGTATAGGCCGAAAAATAATTTTGAACATTTTCAAAAATCTTCAGTGTATTCGAATGTATAAATTATAAGTTACGAATACGCTCATGATACGCTAGGTATAAGCTAGATACGCTAGAGTGACGCTTGAGGTTCGTTACTCATAGGTCAAACGCTGGCATAATGGTAGTTAGTACATGTAGTAGTTTGATACTGATCCTACGGAAATATAGAGGGATGTAATGTCAATAGGAGGCGAACCACTAGCCGAGCCCCCTTAAGGACCTTAGTCCATGTGTTTACATGAAATATATACTGACTCATTTTATTCGTGATTAAAGTTCAGGCCTTTGGAAAAAATAACTCTAGAATTCTGTATAAATAATAATACGGCATTTTCTTTTACCACAAGGCTTATAAACGATATGTATCAGCCCCGGGACATTTATTTAACAGTGTTAGTCTCTTTTTTTCATTTTTTCAGTAAAAATTAGTTATTATACCATAATTCACCAGTTTATTGGAACTTGGGGCACAAAATGTCGCTAACGGCATATTTATGTAACCTTTCGAAATAAATGTACATGTAACATAGCGATACGCTTGTGCTTAAATGGTATTTCCCCATTGCCGTTACAAAGAGCTTTTTAACTTTTTTAACCATTTTTTCTCTACTTATAAAAAATATGTATGCATATTTTCTGTTAGCACTTGTTTGTATTGTGCTAAATGAAGAATGCATTTGAAAAGTAATTACATCTAGTAGCTTTATTACTTTAAGGTGTTAATTGATATTTTACTTATAGCTTGACATTTGCCTGAGTTCGGAAAGAGCGTAATCTTTCAAGACGAAAAGGTATGCGATTTTAAAGCTACGAATAATTTCCAGTAATTAAAGTTCGCGATTTCATACTAGTTGCGAAAACAGGTAACTTATTGCAAGATTTGGGTCTCATTCCCATACTTTAATCAGTTGCAGTTGAACCTCAGTTCATACGCTGCTCATACGTTACTCATATACTCACATACGTTTTACATGCGTTGATTACAAGCTAGCCCACGCTACTCATAGATTGATGGAGACAAAAGTTGAGATACGCTTACATAAGCTCGCATACGTGTCTCATGCGCTGCCACCGTACACATACGCTATTCTTATATGTTCATCAAGGGTCCATGCGCCCATTAGTTGTGTGTTCCAGAAATTGTTTGAAATTTTCCATTCGCAACTCATACGTTCCTCCCATACGCTAGAAGTGTGACAAGGACTTTATACGTATAAAATGAATAATAATCTCAGACATATTCAACATTTTTCAGCGTATGAATTATACGTTACGAATGCTCTTCATACGCTAGTCATAAGCGGAATACGCTAGAGTGACGCTTGAGATACGCTATTCACAGGTCAAGTACGCTTCTCATACGGTGACACGAAGTTGATAAACAAAGCTAGCATATGGATAATGTATCGGTAGTGTCATTGTTACGTCTGTCTTTCGAATGAGTAACGTATTAAACGTATGCCTGAGGTAATAAACAAATATATAAATAAATAGTTCCGTTTCTGGTTTTCAGCAAATAAAAAAGAGGGTCGGTAGGTCGGGAATTATTTATTTTATTTTATTTTTTTTACATGAAACGAAAGGTAAAAGAAGGGAAATATTTTTTTAAAGTCGGAAAGGTAAAAAACTTTAGGGTCGGTCGTTAAAAAAGAGGATCGGTCGGGCGACCAGAAACGGAACTTTTAAAAAAAAATTTTGCTTAACGAAACGTATGCGTGACGAGTGATTTGCGTATGGAGAACCTATTTCTCACGTATTGTTATCGTATTGGATAATATTATTAATTATTGGGTTTGCTACTGACCCTACACGGAAATATAAGGGTCAGTAATGTCCACAGGGGGGCCGAAGCGCTAGCCGACTCTCCATTGTTAACATTTCTAACCCCCTGTATTCTGTGTAGAGTCAGTACCAAACATGATAATTGATTTGTTTCATCGTCATATATTTGTTGACAAACAGACGCATTCTACTTTCAACATTCAACAATCAGACAATGTCAAGGCCGCTATTAGATATTCCGGTATCGATAACTGTACGTTGTATTTTGCGACACTAATGCCAGTTCTACGGTACACATACGCTTTTCATACGTTAATAAAGGAAAGCGTCGATTAATTCGGTTCATAAGCTCAAAAGTTGTGCGTTTGTACAATCGTTCAAGTTTTGTTTTTCATACGCAAGTCACATGTGCCTATTATACGCTTAAGTGTGACAGGGGCATTTTTGTGTTTTAATAATATTCCTAAATATTTCATTAATTTACATATATTCTCATTGAAAAGGTGTATAATCATTTGTCAACGTTGCCATGTACTTCAATATGTTGTAAATTTTAATTTACGTAAGATGTTTTATTATTTCTCATTAACCAACCTGTGATTACTTTTTTAATACATGTTTAACTATCCATGACTTATACAGTTGTAGTTGTATTGGGGTTTACCGTCGCTGCGATAGTATTTCAATCATATAGCGACGTCCAGCTAATTACAGGTGGAGGAAGACCCCGAGTACACAGAGGTACCCGGGTAGAACCACCGACCTACCGCAAGCCAGCTGGAAGGCTTCCTCACATGAAAAATCCGAAGTCCCTACCGGGATTCGAACCCACAGCGGTGAGGGGCTGAGATATTTGTAGTCCACGACTGTAACCGCTCGGCCACGGCGGCCCCCTGACTTATACAGGGTGTCTAAGAATATTTCATACCATTACAAGTGGCTGTTCAAAAAATTCAATTCAAGGTGAAGATAACTTGATAAAGTTTTGTTGGCTTAAAAATTACGTGACAATTTCGACGTTATGACGTCATGATGACGTAATAGAAAACTGATTGTTTATCAAAACAATTCTGAGAATGCTTTATGTATAGGTTAGTGTTTTTTAGTAAGCATTAATGAAATTAAATCGGTCTGGCGCGGCGCAGCCGCGCGACCGATTTAATGGAATTAATGCTTACTAAATAACACTAACCTACTTAGTGTTTGAAATTATGTTTTGCAACTTAACGCAGTCTCACATTCCAAATATAGTATTGATTTTTTGTGACTCCGCCCTATTCACGTGTTCCCGGCGTGAATTACATCACGTGACATGTAACATGTTATGTCAAAGGTCAATGCGTCGCTCTAGCTGTGTAATGATTTTTGAGACTCCGCCTTATCCACCTGTTCCCGGCGTGACATGTAACATGATATGTTAAAGGTCAAGCGTTGCTCTAGCTGTGTAGAGCTACGCTCGGGGAGGCTGAAAAAAATGAACATTGAACCGGACCCCGACTTTGATCTCTTCGGCAAAAAAGTGTTGAAAGATTATATTATTATACTGTTTAGAAACGTTCATTTATTTTCACCTATATATATGTTATTTTGTGTTTTGCAATTGGACATTATTATTTTTTCCGTTTTAGTAACCTTTGTTTGTTAGCCTTCTTTTCTTCTCTTCTCATTATTTATTTATATTTTTCAGTTATTTTTTTTTAAATCTCTTCATTCATATTATTACACATCTCATCTCGTAAAATGTATCAGTTTTTTTTCATTTACAACAATAGTGCTGTTATTTTCAAAAATTTAATCAGATATTTACTTAATTGCTTTGTCTAGTGATTAGTTTTATTTTGCCTATTCTATGTAAGCATATGTAGACATTGAAATTATACAAATACTTTCAAGGAGATGGCCGATACTAATGTTGTTAGAACTTTTGGTCAGACACTTTTGCTTATTTTCTAAAATCTTCAATGTTGTACCATTATTATCTACGGCAATAAAATATGTCCAAACTAAACTAAGTAGAAGGGTAGAGTTCTTTTGTTATTTTGGATAAATCAGATTGATGGTTCACTATTGATGTTGTGCTTTTCTTTTATATCGATTTTCATGCGTCCCCATCAGAAAACCCTGTAACACATTACACACGCGTGATATTGGTAAACACATAAAGCTCCGCCTCTCGACACACCTTGCCGCACATGCGCACTGAAGGTGCTTGAAGCTGGTTTAAACTGATCAGCTGATTTAACGGAATAGTATTTAGTGACAAGTTTATGCCGATTAAATGAATTAAATGGAGACAAAAATTTGAAAAATGGAATGATCTCATTGGGCAAAATATAATTTCAAACACTAATTGATATTAGACGAAAAAGGAATAACCAACCCATTTTCCAGACGTGAACCCTCTTGACTTCTAACTCTGATAAATATTTAAGAGACAAAGTTTTGAAACCCCTTTCCTAAACAGCCTGAAAACTGCTATTTACATGGAAATTAAGAAAACAGTACAGGAACATGTGAATTTAAAGGACGTTCAGACGCTGTCATCTCACGTAAAGGTCGTCATCAGAAAATATATTTTAAATATGGATTAGTTAATAGGATTATGTAAGGATGAAAATGTGTATGCATTTTATGCCAGAATAAAATAGTATGTGCACAATATAACATTTTGTGTTCATTATAAATGTAACGCTGTCGATAAAATAAATAATGCGCCTGTAAATTGTGTAATATTCTGAGACACCCTGCTTATTTACACCTTCACCTTTTTGTCGAATAAAAATGTGTAATGATATTTTACTGGCTTTTTATTAACTCCATAAATTCTTAAATTTCGCAATGTTACCTGAGGCAAGGCACAGACGACATTTGCCTATCTAAATATAACCAGTTTCTTCTGACAAGGATAATAGTAACTATAAGGTATAAAGTTACGAAAAATCAACGAAACTTGAGAAATTTTATCGTTGATCAACACAGGACAGAAACTACTGTGAATAGCAAAAGACTCTGTGTAAACAAGGCATAATTTCGTTTGTTTGCTCTTTTTATCAGAGTCTATTCAAAATTTTTATTCGAAAGTCATGTCGAAATCGGTCCAAGATATCACTTGTTTACCACTGTTGAGTGTTACCTCGTTGATCTAAATAGCAATCCCGTTCGTTTTATGTTGTATAAAAGCGTATACTCAGCGGGCGGATGAATAGTAAAAAGCCTTCCGGAGAATTTCATTACTTGAGTACCAGATGGTAGACCCACGGTAGTGGAAGGGGTATTCCTTTGGCCAGCGTAAACAAATGTTGATATACTGGGGATTCCACGACATGACTTGTACTCTTTGAGCATTTCCAATCATGGCTGTGTTTATTTATACTCAAAGAACAAGTGGTTGCTGACAATCTTAATGCGTGATCAATTAGGTGCCACCGGAAATCCTACTGTTACATGTACGGGGCTGCTCGAACACTTGTTGTTAATGAGGGCGCCGGTTTATTGTAAAGTACGAAACAGTGTAGTGTTACCAGTGAGACGTCGTCTGGGGTGATTAACATTACTTAAACGTCTCCGGGATGATTTAGATGCCGTTTTGGGTTGTTTTAGCAAAGCATTAAAAACAACAACAAAAAATGAACATGGATGCACGTCTAGCTTAGTGTTTAGTATTTACTTTCAAGAAGTGTGAAACTTTTAATACAGAGATATGGCGGGAAAAGTCTTATCAGTGTTGCTTTTGCTCGGATACATCTCCTTCAGTAAGTTCTATCTATCTATCTATCTATCTATCTATCTATCTATCTATCTATCTATCTATCTATCTATCTATCTATCTATCTATCTATCTGTCTGTCTGTCTGTCTGTCTGTCTGTCTGTCGTCTGTCTTTCTTTCTTTCTTTCTCAATCTATACAGTCGTCTATTTAAAAGATCTATCGACTCGTCAACATTTATCTAGGCATGCATTCGTCCGTGTATATATGTACGTACGTTATGTGGAACATGTATAAATGCGTCTGTGTGAAGTATATAAATTGAGCCTGCATGTATCTGTATGAAACATGGTAAATGTCTCATTAAACATCTTTGTCTTCGGTCGCCGTTATTGGAACACTGTTGTTATCCCCAGAATGCAAGGCAAAAGGGTCTATCTAGCCTGTTATGGTGAAGCCTTGACATACGTAGAGCTTCATGTATGCCGTGTTGTGCTCATTAAATAGGTCCTTACAATAATTATAACAAGGTCATTAGTTTATCTAATGCTGTTCGATTTATCTACAGATATCGTACTTCAACGTTTATTTTCTCGTATGTTTATTTGCTCGGGTTTAACGTCACATCGACAGTATTTCAGTCATTTTTAAACAATTATTGTACTACCTCACTCCAATATAATTTCATAGACAGGTGACACAACATCCAATTACGATATCATTACACGGGGCCAATGAGCGTCAAGCACATGGGTTATAAGCCAGTGTCATTTAGCGACTTTGTTATATCGGGACTCGAACCTATGATCTCCAGGATGTTCTTACCATTTGGCCTCCGGGGCCAGTTAAGCTTTTGTTATGTGTATGAAAGAATGGAAGTAGAGTAGTCAAAAGTATATTTTGTATATTTTGAACAAAATTTATTAAAAGAAAGTCCCTTAAGAATAAGGTAGTAATACAACATGGCTAAATGACCATTTATTCGTCATTTGGGTTT
>CM037781.1:62891162-62914952 GCA_021229015.1 Solen grandis | reverse complement strand
ATTCACTGGGGTGGGGGTGAGCCTAGGGGGCTCATGCCCCCTAAGCTGGCTTGATCATACAATTTTCTAGGTGACTGAAATTGGGTAAAAGCTTGTGGTAAGTAGTGGAAATCCCCATTGTGAGCCCCTTACTAAAATAAAAGTTAGATTAATGACCAGTCACCCAGGCCGACCCCTGCTGTGAGAGTATCTGCTGTCATACTTATCTCAGCTGTCACCTTGGCAACATCATTGTGTCTGCTCTAATCTGAATAAGTCAATTGCTTGTATGCATAGCACAGACATCAATTTATGCACTGATAGCAATTAGTATAAATTTTAGTCATATTTATTGTGCATATTATAGTGAAATTAATAAACCAGGACCAAATCAAACTCAATGTTATATACACTTTTGAACTCTCTCTTTCTCTCTCTCTTACAGATTATAAGGTGGACATAAATATATGTATTTAAATAGAAAGGAATCATATTTAAAACAACAAATGGACAATAATAGACATGTCAGTGTTACTAAATATAAGAGAATGAAACCAATTTATGCTTTTTTTTTTGTAGAGCCCAAAAATATAATGAAATAATGTATTGTGCAAAGAAAACAATAACCTTCTCAATCACTTTCATTTTTAGCTAATCTATTTTTCTAAGAAAAAAAAAACGAGCTATTGTCGTAACTCCGGCGTCCTCAGGCGTCGTCCGGAATCTTAACGTTGGTCATAATTTCTCTACTATTCCATATACAGCTTTCATTTTTGGTCTGCATATTCATCTGGACAAGGCCTATCCAGACATATGCAATATTTTTTACATATTAACCTTGACCTTGACCTTTTACCTATTTTTGTTGTATTTTTTAAAACTTAAAAATGTCTGTCATTTCAGAACTGTTACCAACAGGGAACTGATATTTCACATGTGAATTCCTTGAGGCAAGATCTTTCCAGCAATGTTACATTTTTGGATTTTTGACCTTGACCTTTGATCTTTGACATTATTTTTATGTTTAACAAAAAACTTTATCGTTGGCCGTAATTTCATTACTATTTGACAAACAATGTTTATTTTTGGTATGCATATTCATCTTTGCAAGGGCTATTCAGATATACCTCAACATTTCATCTACTGACCTTAACCTTGACCTTTGACCTATTTTTGCTGTAACTTCGGAAAACTTTGAAATGCCTGTTATTTCAGAACCATTACCAACAGGACACTGATGTTTCACATGTGAATTCATTGTGGCAAGACCTTTCCATCAATGTTACACTTTTGGACTTTTGACCTTGACAGTTGAACATTGACCTTTATTTGAAATGTTTAACAAAAACACTTAAAGGTTGGCTGTAACTTCTTAACTATTTGACATACAACTTTTATTTTTGGTACACATATTCATCTTTGCAAGGGCTATTCAGATATGCTTCAACATTTCATCTAGCAACCTTGACCTTTGACCTATTTTTGCAATTACTTCTGAAAACTTTAAAATCCCTGTCATTTCAGAACTGTTACCAACAGGGCACTGATATTTCACATGTGAATTCCTTGTGGCAAAAGCTTTCCAGCAATGTTACACTTTTGAACTTTGACCTTGACCTGTGAACTTTGACCTATTTTTAAAATGTTTAACAAAATATTTAACGCTGGCCATAACTTTTTATTATTTGACATACATCTTTTATATTTGGTATGCATATTTATCATGACAATGGTTTTTCAGATATACCTCAATATTTTATCTATCGACTTTGACCTTTGACCTTATTTTGCCATAACTTTGGACAAGTTTTATATTTCTTTGTCATTTTTCAATATTCTTTATTTTTAAAAAACTTTGTATACTGGTATGTCATCATATGAACCTGTGCAGGTGTGATTTTGGTCATGATCTTTAGTCAGATAAAAAAGAACATTTTTTTTTAAATGTCTTCAAATTTTACAGTTTTGTGTTGATTATCAATAACTCAATGGATTAGCAATTGTGATTTTTTGTTTACATTTTTCACATCTTTGTGTTGTATACATTCTATTCCATGCATAGGTCAAGGTCATCCTTCAAGGTCAAAGATCAAATTTAAAGGGTATGGTACTTCAACTTTGCTTTTAAAGGCTAACAGTCTTAGTTGTGATTTTCAAGGTCAACTTTTTTAAGTGTTTAACAAAAATGTGTAACGTTGACAAAAACAAACGAGCGTTGGCACCCGCATGCGGTGCTATTGTCATATTTTAACTTTTTTTCAATTTATTTTTTATTTTTAATGAGATTTAATATAGCCAAAAATCCCCCCAGCCCAAGGCTTAGGTTTCAATATATAAATCATTTATCTTAACTATAAAAAAGCTATCATATTTACCCTAGATACCCCTCCGAATGCATCTTTGTCATCCTAGAATCAGTTTTTCTGGGGGAGCATGCCCCCGAATCCCCCTAGCACTGACATCATGATCACCTCTTTAGTCCCCCCCCACCCCCCAGTTGAAAAATTCTGGATCCGGACCTGCGTGATACATAAAAGGTCTGTAATAGATTTTGTATGATATTTCAAAATAGTATTGTTTATTCTTAATTGCTTCATTTGAACATTTCATATCTATTTTCAGAGTTAAAGCACCGTCTGATAGAGACCTACATAGCTCAGTTACAACCAGCCACACTACCAGAGGTTGACAGATTGTATGTACAGCCCAGTATGAAACTGGTGACAGATGACACAGGGAGCCTCACTGATATATACAAAAACATGTCTAGAAAAATACAGGAACAAGAAAGAGGTACAAGCATGAACAATGTTTTCTTTCAAGATGAGACACAATTTGAAAAAGACAGAGTTACAAACATAAACAATATTTTTTTCCAAAATGAGACACAGTTTACTCGGATCTACATCTCTGGAGATGCTGGACATGGGAAGACTGCACTCTGTAAAATGCTGGTTTTGGCCTGGTGTCAGGGACATTCTCGTAATAAGATCAATCAATATATCCCTACTGATTTTTTGACAGTCATGAGGAAGTTTGACTTTCTGTTTTACATTGCTTTAAGAAATATCGAGAAGGATTGGATTATTAGTGAAATTATCAAAAAGCATTATTTTAATGATTTAGATTTTCTAAACATGTTTATGAAAAATGAGTGTGATAAAAGCTCATGTCTTGTGATATTGGACGGTTTAGATGAGTGGACTCTCCCTGATGCCTATGAGACCCCCATGCTCACAACTCCTGGTCTGCCAGACCTACGCCATTTTGACAGGTGTACCATCCTCACCACCACCCGGCCATGGAAACTGGAGGTGCTGAGGCTGGGACCGCAGGAGATGGATAGGCAAGTCCAGCTTAAAGGCATTGATAGGAAGGCATCAAATAGATATATAGAGAGCATGGTTGATCTGCTGAATAAGAAGAAACATGTCAGAAAGAAGAGTGAAGACTTCAAACAACATCTGAATAAAAAACAACTGACACACATACAGAACATTCCCATTCTACTGAAACAGTTAGTAACGCTGTGGCATCATGACGTGAAAGAAATAATTGGAAACTCACAAGTTCATCTATACAGTGCTATGATAAACCACCTTTTGAAGGATGCATGGGAAAAAAATAAAATGAAGTCCTTATCAGTAGGAAATACACAAGAGTTACAACTCCCTTTTTGTCTAAATGAAAAACAGTACTGCAAAATCCATAAGTGTCTACTCTTCTCCATAGCACACCTTGCCTTTACATCAGCATCTAAAGGAGGACTTGTTATTGACCATGTGGAGGCAGAATCTCAAAACTTGTCTGAAGATGATGTAAAATCGTGCTTGACAGCAGGTTTGTTGTGCCAGGAAATTTATACAAGTCCTCAGGATGATGAGAAGAAAAAACTTTCATTTCTCCACAAGACTTTTCAGGACTTCCTGGCAGCTGTTTACCTGGTCATGAATCCTGATTCAACAAAACAGTCCAGAATTTGCAACACCATGAAGAAAATTCTGGACATGCGTTCTGTGTTTATTTTTGTGAGTGGTATGGACTCCAAAGTCATGGCATCATTATCACATCAAATACATAACATCATGGAGAATGATAAGGAAGTGAAGCGTGCAATCAGAGATGTAAATTGGTATGACTTGGAACCAATACGAGACCTGCTGTGTGAGTGTGTGATGGAGGGTAAGGCCAATGGACAACCAACAACATACTGTCATCTGGGGACTGTTGTTGTTAATGATGATTCTGATGACATAACTGACTCAATGAATTTCAAACTTCAAATCAGTACCAATATATCCAGTATAACGTATGTACATAAAAATGTAAAAGTCATCATCCTGCTTCACCTAAATCAAGTATCGAAATTTGACCTGCAGTCAATTACTGGTAGAGAGGTGGAGTATTCCCGTCATCTGGACCTGTCTCAATGTTCACAGCTACAGGCACTAATGCTAAAGGACTGTGATATTTCTAGGGTTACAATCAACATAACATCACTCACATATTGTCTTGTGTATGGTACACCTGTATACTTTGTTCCACACCCACATGTCCATGCCAGTATACAGACACTATGGTTGAAGAATATCAAAGATCCACCTTCTCTTGATGAGATAGTCACAATCCTGCCTCACCTGACTCAATTATCAGGCCTGGCTCTGGAGACCATTACTGGTGGAGAGGAGGAGTATTCCCGTCATCTGGACCTGTCTCAATGTTCACAACTACAGGTAATACTTCTAATGGTCTGTGATATTTCTAGGGTTACAATCAACATAACATCACTCACAGATTGTAGGGTGTATGGTACACCTGTATACTTTGTTCCACACCCACATGTCCATGCCAGTATACAGACACTATGGTTGAAGAATATCAAAGATCCACCTTCTCTTGATGAGATAGTCACAATCCTGCCTCACCTGACTCAATTATCAGGCCTGGCTCTGGAGACCATTACTGGTGCAGAGGAGGAGTGTTCCCATCATCTGGACCTGTCTCAATGTTCACAGCTGCAGAAACTAGTACTAATGGACTGTGATATTTCTAGAGTTACAATCAACACAACATCACTCACAGATTGTAGGGTGTATGGTACACCTGTATACTTTGTTCGACACCCACATGTCCATGCCAGTATACAGAAACTACAGTTGAAGAATATCAAAGATCCACATTCTCTTGATGAGATAGTCACAATCCTGTCTCACCTGACTCACTTATCAGAGCTGATTCTAAATACCATTACTGGTGGAGAGGTGGAGTATACCCGTCATCTGGACCTGTCTCAATGTTCACAGCTACAGAAACTAGTACTAATGGACTGTGATATTTCTAGGATTATAATCAACACAACATCACTCACAGATTGTAGGGTGTATGGTACACCTGTATACTTTGTTCCACACCCACATGTCCATGCCAGTATACAGAAACTACAGTTGAAGAATATCAAAGATCCACATTCTCTTGATGAGATAGTCACAATCCTTCCTCACCTGACTCAATTATCAGGCCTGGCTCTGGAGACCATTACTGGTGGAGAGGTGGAGTATACCCGTCATCTGGACCTGTCTCAATGTTCACAGCTACAGAAACTAGTACTAATGGACTGTGATATTTCTAGGATTATAATCAACACAACATCACTCACAGATTGTAGGGTGTATGGTACACCTGTATACTTTGTTTCACACCCACATGTCCATGCCAGTATACAGACACTATGGTTGAAGAATATCAAAGATCCACATTCTCTTGATGAGATAGTCACAATCCTGCCTCACCTGACTCAATTATCAGACCTGGATCTGGAGACCATTACTGGTGGAGAGGAGGAGTGTTCCCGTCATCTGGACCTATCTCAATGTTCACAGCTACAGAAACTAGTACTAATGGACTGTGATATTTCTAGGGTGACAATCAACACAACTTCACTCACAGATTGTCAAGTGTTTGGTATACCTGTATACTTTGTTCCACACCCACATGTCCATGCCAGTATACAGAAACTACAGTTGAAGAATATCAAAGATCCACATCCTCTTGATGAGATAGTCACAATCCTGCCTCACCTGACTCAATTATCAGGCCTGGCTCTGGAGACCATTACTGGTGGAGAGGAGGAGTACTCCCGTCATCTGGACCTGTCTCAATGTTCACACTACAGAATATCTAAAGGACTGTGATATTTCTAGGGTTACAATCAACATAACATCACTCACATATTGTCTTGTGTATGGTACACCTGTATACTTTGTTCCACACCCACATGTCCATGCCAGTATACAGAAACTAATGTTGAAAAATATCAAAGATCCACATTCTCTTGATGAGATAGTCACAATCCTGCCTCACCTGACTCAATTATCAGAGCTGATTCTAAATACCATTACTGGTGGAGAGGAGGAGTGTTCCCGTCATCTGGACCTGTTTCAATGTTCACAGCTACAGAAACTAGTACTAATGGACTGTGATATTTCTAGGGTTACAATCAACACAACATCACTCACAGATTGTCAAGTGTTTGGTATACCTGTATACTTTGTTCCACACCCACATGTCCATGCCAGTATACAGAAACTACAGTTGCAGAATATCAAAGATCCACATTCTCTTGATGAGATAGTCACAATCCTGTCTCACCTGACTCACTTATCAGAGCTGGATCTGGAGACCATTTCTGGTGGAGAGGAGGAGTACTCCCGTCATCTGGACCTGTCTCAATGTTCACAACTACAGGTATACTTCTAAAGGACTGTGATATTTCTAGGGTTACAATCAACATAACATCACTCACATATTGTCTTGTGTATGGTACACCTGTATACTTTGTTCCACACCCACATGTCCATGCCAGTATACAGACACTATGGTTGAAGAATATCAAAGATCCACCTTCTCTTGATGAGATAGTCACAATCCTGCCTCACCTGACTCACTTATCAGAGCTGATTCTAAATACCATTACTGGTGGAGAGGTGGAGTATACCCGTCATCTGGACCTGTCTCAATGTTCACAGCTACAGAAACTAGTACTAATGGACTGTGATATTTCTAGGATTATAATCAACACAACATCACTCACAGATTGTAGGGTGTATGGTACACCTGTATACTTTGTTCCACACCCACATGTCCATGCCAGTATACAGAAACTAATGTTGAAGAATATCAGTGATCCACATTCTCTTAATGAGATAGTCACAATCCTGCCTCACTTGACTCACTTATCATCGCTGGTTCTGAAGACCATTACTGGTGCAGAGGAGGAGTGTTCCCATCATCTGGACCTGTCTCAATGTTCACAGCTGCAGAAACTAGTACTAATGGACTGTGATATTTCTAGAGTTACAATCAACACAACATCACTCACAGAATGTAGGGTGTATGGTACACCTGTATACTTTGTTCGACACCCACATGTCCATGCCAGTATACAGAAACTACAGTTGAAGAATATCAAAGATCCACATTCTCTTGATGAGATAGTCACAATCCTGTCTCACCTGACTCACTTATCAGACCTGATTCTAAATACAATTACTGGTGGAGAGGTGGAGTATTCCCGTCATCTGGACCTGTCTCAATGTTCACAGCTACAGAAACTAGTACTAATGGACTGTGATATTTCTAGAGTTACAATCAACATAACATCACTCACAGATTGTAGGGTGTATGGTACACCTGTATACTTTGTTTCACACCCACATGTCCATGCCAGTATACAGACACTATGGTTGAAGAATATCAAAGATCCACCTTCTCTTGATGAGATAGTCACAATCCTGCCTCACCTGACTCAATTATCAGGCCTGGCTCTGGAGACCATTACTGGTGGAGAGGAGGAGTATTCCCGTCATCTGGACCTGTCTCAATGTTCACAGCTACAGAATCTAGTACTAAGAACTGTGATATTTCTAGAGTTACAATCAACATAACATCACTCACAGATTGTAGGGTGTATGGTACACCTGTATACTTTGTTTCACACCCACATGTCCATGCCAGTATACAGACACTATGGTTGAAGAATATCAAAGATCCACATTCTCTTGATGAGATATTCACAATCCTGCCTCACCTGACTCAATTATCAGACCTGGATCTGGAGACCATTTCTGGTGGAGAGAAAGAGTGTTCCCCTCATCTGGACCTGTCTCAATGTTCACAGCTACAGGAACTAGTACTAACGGACTGTGATATTTCTAGGGTTACAATCAACACAACATCACTCACAGATTGTAGGGTGTATGGTACACCTGTATACTTTGTTCCACACTCACATGTCCATGCCAGTATACAGACACTGTGGTTGAAGAATATCAGAGATCCACATTCTCTTGATGAGATAGTCACAATCCTGCCTCACCTGACTCAATTATCATTGCTGGTTCTGCATTGTGTAGACTTTGGTTATAGATGTGCTTGTCTGTCTCCGGAATCAACCAATCTGAAATCTGTGAATTTAAATGGGGTTGTTATGACAGATAGGGCAATGATCCAGTTTCTTGACTCTGTTTTCAACATTAATCATAAGGTGGCCTGTGAGATTGAAGGTAGACTTAATGAAGCTGTTGAGACACATGTCACCTCCAGGTTTGTGGTGACAGTGAAGGATTTAGAGAGGATACACTTCTACAGCCAGCCAACAGCTTCCTGAGTATCACCAGACAGGAAGTCCACACAGAGGAGACATTGTATCTGACAGACATCTTGTCAAGCACAGACATCAACACAGTGCCACAACCACTTGTATATCTCCCTGATGTGGGACAGTGGAGTTTTGATTTTAAGTATAATAGTCTTTTTTAGAACATTTCCCTCATAAGTCACCTTTTACTCTTTCATGCATGATTCTAATATTTTAAAGTTTACAAATATTTCAAACAAGATGGAAATTAGGATTTTTTTTTCTTAAACTTACATTTATATTTTCAGAACAGCTCTCTGATTTTGAAATATAAACATCTTTTTAGACTAACTGTGACATTATTTTCCCTGAAAAATGGGTATATATTGGAGAAATGTGGAAATGTTCAATGTTGTAATCATGCCATCAGGCTGGTATATTTGTATGTCTTTATTTCATTGGAAGACATTCCTGCATCTCAATAATCTGATTTCCCTGATAATCACTGTTTGTTTTGATTTATTGGATGATATATAATTTGTAAAGAAAGTAAATTAATGCAATGATATTAATCTAAACATGCAGATAGTGTGTGTATAGTTGTATAAATATGTCTATAAAGTAGAATGAAGCGAAACTGGATGAGAATAAACGAGTGACTTCCATTCTTGTTATTAGGATTTATATTGTTTTCTTATGATAAATATTTCCATGACAACAATCTGACAGGGTGTTACTCAGCCATACTGAAAGATGCAGTTGAAAAGTTGAAAACTGGACTTGTGTAATTTTACATGGCAGACTTATTTCATATCATAAGATGGAACTGCTGTTAGGAGTATGTAAAACTCACCTGATATCTCTTTAATCTACAGTTGATTGTGATTTTTACCTTGACCTTAACATGGTATATATCAAGGGTCCTAGAGTGTCATAACCATAAGTCATTATAAGTAAAAGACAACAGTCCCTAGGACATTAGTCCTTGGTCAGATTAACACAGGTGGACACTGGTCACCTCCAGGTGGTGAGGTATCAAGTATAGGTCCTGATAGGTAAAACATAGATTGTGAGGTTGGTATATAAATACATTTGTACTTTAAATATCTCCCATATTCTGAAAGATATGTTCGATATTGTATTGTTAGATATTGTATGTTAGATATTGTATTCATCCATATTATTCACCCTCATGTAGTCAAGTTGTAAGGAGACATACTGGAATCAGATGGTTCATCCATCTGTATGGCTGAAGAAACAATTTTGTCTGTGCTTTTTCTCAAAAACCACTAACCAGAAGTGGGCCAAACTTAACATGATTGATTGTTATCAAACCTAGTTTTGTATATAATTATCACATTTTGCCCAGCGTTCTGGCATTACAAACATTCTGATTATCTCCAAATCCACCTGCCAGAATTGGAGGAAATGTTACAGAAGTGACTGTTACTAAGCCTTGTGGTACATATTGCCAGTTTAAAGGAATACGCTCGGCTGAAATGAAAATTTAACCATCAACAATTCTTTTAGTGTAGATCACTTTGACATGACTTTCATTTTTATACACGCTATATTTGTGAAGATATAGCTGTTTAAAGTTTGTGATTTCGATCGGCTATGGTCGCCGCCATCTTTGTTCATGTTTACCATTCTGTGACGTCACAAATACCCATTGAACCATATCCCGATCGATGAGTGCGATTAATAGGGGTTGTGATAAAAATCATTAAAGGAATACGCTCGGCTGATTACAACTAGGTTTCAATTGAAAGATATTGATGTAAATAAACCAATTAAATTTCTCATTTCATTGAATCAATCGAATAAGAAAGAAATTGTAAGTTAAAGACGTCTATTTAAACCAATTTGCTCCGCGATATTTTGTATTTCTATAATACATCTTTGTCATTTTTACCGTGAAATGCTTGCAACTGCGGTTATTGAAAAGTTGTGTGGTGTTAAACTGATTGGATAAGAAATCACTGGCAAGTCTTTGTAACAGACTAAGCGTCATATAAAATCGCACCTCAGGGCCATAAAACACGGCCATAAAACGAAGCGTGCGACCGAGTCACCATGTCAACAGACAATTGATGTGCACGTTTTACTGAAACGGACATGTAGAGTATAATCATCACCACAAACATACTAAATGCATTATATAAATATGAAAGAAAAGTGTTGAATCCACGTTTTATATTATAATAATCTATATTATGCTATTTTACGGAAAAAGTCTGTTTAAATAAATATATATAAGTAAAAGTTCGTATCGCCTCATGTTAGTGTGATATACAGAAAGTAGTTAGCATAATTTACATTATTTTGCTAAATTGCGAGCAATTAGGTGTGTTAATCATAATTACAACACGACGTCCCTTTGATTCGTCTCTATAGTATTTCACAGTTACCGTCATTGCAATTAGATTTCTACTTACATGATACCGCCCCTTTTATATATTTATATGTTTGATTAAAAAACTGTTTAAAAAATGTTGATAATTGCTGTAATGATTTGCGCAATTAAAATAGCGATGTTTGTGAGAATGTGCATAAATGATTGCGTGACAAGGGGTATTGACTTTAGTTATGGTTCGATCACTATAGCAGGAAGTTTAATAAAGTTTTTGAGATATTTCTTAAAAAGTGTATAGTTCCTTACGACTTTGAGCCCGAATATACTGAGGAAGAGCTGCAACTGCTTCAAGACAATGACGTACGGGAGGAGGAATATTTATGTGATGAGGACTTTTGTCTGTGTGATAACTGTGTTATGATGCCATCCAATATGGAAAATGTATGTTGCAAATCGAGTGACTTGGTTGTTGGAAATTTAGATGAACTTACGTGCATTACGGACCATACGGAATTTCACACCTTAGTTCTGAATGATTCTGTTTTAGAAGTTGCATTCATTACTATTCTGGCATACAAAGTCATAGGACGAGGGCTCCAGACTCTCTCACGCACGAGTAAGAAAACAATAAAATGATCATAGTTTAATCTTTTAATAATATATTTTCATCATATTCAAATAAAATATACACTTAAAATGTCCTTTAAGTAATTATAATTACTTTTTTCCTTCCTGTTTCTTTTTGGGGGTAAAATTTCTCCACAACACACGTAATTCCCTTCTATATTTCAATGTATGTACGCAACCGGAAGTGTGTCTGTGACGTCACGATTGTTGTAAAAAAGTCTCGCGAGACCACGAGACGTAAACAATGTCTGCGCCCATGTCTCGGAGCAAATTGGTGTAAATAGACGTCTTTAACTTGCAATTTCTTTCTTATTACGATTGATTCAATGAAATGAGTACTTAAATTGGTTTATTTACATCAATATCTTTCAATTAAAACCTAGTTGTTATCAGCCGAGCGTATTCCTTTAATGATCAAATATGGACAATCTATGTCTAATACTTCCTAGCGTTGTGTGTGGGTATTTATCAGCTAAAGTGATAACTCAGGTTATGTCTTAATTATAATTGTTTTTATATGAAGCGTCAGAGGAGATAATAATTAAACTCTGTGTGATCATAAGTGAGAGGCAGGTTTGACAGACCTTTGTATTCAGTGTATTGTTTGATGTTTGAATAACATGTTAGTGAACATAGTTATATTGATTAATAAGGACTGAAGTGGACATAGCTCCATATGTTATATCATGTGTTGCCTGAGGCAAGCATTTTCATTGTAAGCCAGCTCATGTTTCAAAATGACATTTTAATATATTAATATAAAGTTAGAAATATGAAAGTAGGGACAAAGTTATACATTGAAAGTCCAGTTCCAGACAGGCCTTGGAGGAGTGAACAGTGTGGTGCCATATTCCCAATAAATTGTAAGTTCACTTGTAAATCATTATTTCATTGTATTGTTTCAAATTTGTTTTAAAATTAATGAAATACTGTCTCATACTTTTATATTTATATAGAAATGTAACATATTGGTAGTACCAAGACACACTCTACGGTTCCTCAGTTGGACCAGTACCAAAGTCTGCTAGGGAGGTTATGAGAAAACCTTGGCACAGCTGGGTTCAAACCAATACAACCATCATGTATCTGATCATTGTCTACTGTCACAGGACCACCATGACGGAATGTGTCTGTTGTAATGGTAAACAAGAAGAAGGACCTGGCATTTGTTGTAAATGAGGCAATATATAGCAATTATTGAATATTTAAAGTTTGAAACTAATTGTTAATTATGCTGATATATTTTGCTGATGGTTATTTATCAGTAGGTAGCCATTATCACACAGAACTTTTGTTTATTACATTTTTGCTGCCTTTATTAATTTACAGTTTAATTTATAT
Source organism: Solen grandis (assembly GCA_021229015.1). Classification (NCBI taxonomy): domain Eukaryota; kingdom Metazoa; phylum Mollusca; class Bivalvia; order Adapedonta; family Solenidae; genus Solen; species Solen grandis. The sequence continues at coordinate 62,902,014 of CM037781.1, read as the reverse complement.
GCCCCATGTATGATGGAGCATTGTGGGAACATCTGTAGAGGGCTTGTGTGGGGCAGTGTCCATTATAGATTTCTCTGACAAATGTAACTAAATCATCCACTGTCAAACTTAGTCACAATGTTTAATGGCAGGTCTGATAAATGTCTTGCAAGTCTCACTCACTTCAGAGTTCTGGCCCTTTAATTGACCAAAAGTGCAGAATTGAAAATGCCCCCTATGTAATTTGGCATATGTAGACCCATCGTCGAATACCCACGGCCGATTGATAGATCATCTATAGGTCATGGTCAGAATATTACGGTTGAATTTGGTTGTTTTAGGTGTGTCAAATTACGTTATTTCATTGGTCGCATCACATTTTTAAAACCAATCATAAGTTTTTATACAGCTGCTGGCCGCAGTCATTTTTTTATTGTTTACATGACTTTCAAGCCTCCATGCCGAAGAATGTTGCACTTGAATGTCACATTTTTATTGGTCAATAAATTATAACCTGTATTAGACTGTTTGCTTGCCTTTTCCCCACGCATGATGTCATGTAGTGAAAGGGAATGAGTCAGCCGGGGATATTCAATGATGATGTAGACCTATCGTCAGCAAACTTGGTCAGAGTGTATATTGTATAGTAAGAAATGAGCCAAATGACCCAGATAGTACCACAGTTGTGACATTTTAAGTTACAAAAATGCACATAAACACATCATTATTGTATGATCATTACCAAACTTTGTAAGAATATCCATTTGTAAAAACACATCAAAGTTTGACAATCAGTGAATAATCAATAACCTTTTTGTTACCCGATTCCCTCTGTTTCTATACAGTGTTCTTATGCACAATGGATATCAAATCTACAAGTTTGGTTACTTTCATTTATAATGCAAACATGCATACAAACAATATAGCCTTCAGTCAAACCTGTCTTAAAGGGCCAGTCAAGGCTAAATGCTGCTAAATGGAGTTGGCTGCTTTGAACAGGTTGACTGCTTACTACAGGTGACCACTAAGACAGGCTCTATTGTTTTGTGTTTCAGCAGGTGGAGATGAAGCACTTGAGTTATTATGACTGCAAAGATACTGATGCAAAGGTCAAGGTTGATATCAGGTCATGAGTCCCAGCAGGCCAGGGCACCACAGGTCAGGCTGACCTAGTATTCTAGGCAGATGGTTAGTAGAAGGGTGTCAACTTTCTTTGTCCTGGCCATAACTTTGTCAAATATTGTGATATTTTAACCCTTTCCTTCATATAGACTCATTTTGACGCACTCAATTGGTACCACATAAAGCCTGATCTGCAGAAAACCACAGTTAAACCTTAACAAATTTAATAACAAAATCCTCATTTCCAGACCACTGAGGAGCAGCGAAGCATAAAACCTGATCAGCCTGCGAGTTACTCATAGGTCTTTTCATGGTGTCCTCTATGAGGGAAAGGGTTAAGATAAAATTGGGTGTTCAACATGATTAGGTGCAGGTACATGACCCAGATCTGTAGCTCTAAAGCCAAGTTCATGCTTTGAGGTTGAAGGTAAAACAGTAGGCCTTGTCCTGGCTTTAACTTTCTCATGAATTGAAGGATTTTAAAATGAAATCATTCTGCTTATAATAGGATCTGGACTGATATTTGATTGATTCTGATATGGTTTGTAAACAGTCAAGAAAATGATTGAATGATTGAAAATATTTCCTGTAGATTACTGTCATTTGATATACAAAAATAAATTTATATAATTGTATTTCACACACACAGCATTTGCTGGTAAAAACTTAGTACAATCTTAAATGTATATTTCTATTGGAGTAGGTGGCTGTTAGCTACATGGACTGCCTGAAGGGACATGCCCGACTGTGGACTGGCACGCCCTCCTGGGTGTGACATGAAGGTGGGGAGGTGTGGTGTCTGTAGGTCATTCCTGATGTTACGTTCAGGTGAGCTATCAGCAGGTATACAAGATACATGTGGACAGGACTAAGTACACAGCTTTTTAGTCCCTCAACTTGTGCATGTAGATTTACAGTATTGTCTGTCACAAAGTATAGTGTCATGAATGTTTAGAGGGATATTGCCTGGCATGGATAAATGTGCAACTGTGGTTTTGTTTAAGAATTAATTTCGATATACTGATAGTTGATCTATGGCCACTTACATTGTGAAAAGGGTGCAAGTTTTGGGCATCTCATGCCAAGCAATCACATTACTAGTGAGAAACATGTTGACTTTGTCTGCAGTGCGACCATGTTGAATCTCTGTAATATCCGATTATAGATGCATGATACTATGCAAGTCACATTTTCTAGACTGTTTGACTCAGTGTCTAGAAAATGTGACTTGCATAGTACATTTTCTTTGTGTTGAATCCAAGCAAGGGTACAATTGGATACCACTAACATTTTCAATACTTGTATTTCATGGCAGGGAATGGAACCCACTGTAATAGTTGACAGTCTCATAACTTGACCACAGGAACTGGTTCTTGATGAGAAGAGTACAAAATGGAATTCAAAGCAGTGTATCATAGCTGCAAATTTATTTCTCAATCTTCCATTTTTGGAACAAAATTAAGGTATTAATATTTATTTACAAAGTCAGTCAAAGTAACAAATAAGATAAGCTTTTTACACCAAAAACATTTTTTTACAGCCGGTGATCAATCTAAGGCAATGTTCAATAAATCACATAAGAAAACAACACACAGATGAAGTTTTTCAGGTATATCCACATCATAATTCCTACAAGTTTCCTGAGGGAAAAAAGAAATCTTACCTGAGGTAACGCAATAAAATGGAACATTTTTGCATAAAGATATAACTTATTTTATCTGCTTTGCTGGGCTTTCATATCCAGTAACCATAAGGACAAGGCTCAGTAAACCTTACAAAGTAGTATGTTTCCTTATCATCCCACTGATTGGACAGTTCTGCCTCCATGCTATATCGGGTCTTTTAACATGGCTTGGGTAGTTTTCTGTAGAAAACCCCCATGTTTAAATTTGAGGAAACACACATTATAGGGGGAGGAGTTTTCCTGCCCATGCAATAAATTGATGCAAAACCATGCAGTTATCCAGATAGCCACACAGTAATGGCAGACACTAAGTTTATCAAATATCTGCACAGTAAGGGTGGTATGACTTATCTTGTGACCACCAGAATGATTGTTTTCCCGATAGGATTCCTTTAGGTGATCTTAGTAGTGACCCCTTCAGAGTGTGGAAATTTACCTTTTCCTCCACAGGCTTTGTTTTCAGATCATTACAGCTATTATGTTTTATTTTTTAGATAAACAAATAAAAATTGAAAGTAAGGTAGAAAATGGCAGTGTGGCCATGCAACATGGTATGTAATGTTTAAGTGTCACAAGCAGCATATTTTGCCAGGATTCGGAGATGCTTAAAGGCATCTCAAAACCCTTATATACGTGACCCCCCCCCCCCCAATTTAGTCACCCTCACCCACCCAGCATGTGTGGGCATCTGTTTTCTGATAAGCCAGGCTGCCACAGTCTGTCACGATGTGTCTGTCACACAGGTATTGTTCAAGATCCAAGTGTATGTATGCTATATTTGGGGGTTGAACATAGTCATTCACAGAGGAAATAGTTGTGAATATACCAATTACGCAATCCTAAATACCAGAAATTATTCTATCAGTTCTTTTTTATTCTTTTTTATTTAATTAAATATAAATCTTTATTTGTTTTCTTTGTTGGTTGATTTTGTTATTTCTTAAACATTTTGTTATTTCTTTCTTTCATTCTTTAAGTTCTCATATATATTTTAAATTTTTTTTTTATTATTTAAAAAAAATTTAAACCCTCAACTCATTTTATGCCAGAAAATCAACACTGTTTTAAATACTTGATTTTTGTTTATTATGTCATAATAATATAAATGAAGAAGAAAAACAACACTCATGATTTTCTATAAACTTTTCATTAATTTCAATTCAATTATAAAATAAGCACGTTTTACAATGTTAGTAACGTTTCGTTACATTTCTTAGAGTACAGGATTAACATGAGGTGGTCACTTCCATTTATGTCCCATGTAACTCTTTCATGTATTTACAAAATCAAATATTTAACTATGAAATAAATACATAATCATGCAGTTACAAAATTGACACCTAGTAATTAATGCAATAAAGAATACGTAAGGGATCATACAGTAAACAACCCACATTATCACTAACATTCATTAAAATGTTTATGGCTTTGTGTAAAACTAGCCTACTGTCTCACTTCCATACTAGCAGGTAATTTAGTTTTGCATTAACCCATCAGAGGTTTTACTGTGACAGATTAGTACTATATTGGCTAAAGACTCCCTGCAGTGATGACCAGCAATTAGCAGGTCAGGTCACAGCAGGTGGGGGCCTGGCTCAGTGGGATACCACATTCCTTTCGAGATACCTTTAAGTATTTTTTTCTTCATCAACTTCAATAGGATATAGCACATGTAAATTGGATATTTAGGCTCTAATTGTACTTTTGTCAGAACTACAGGATTCCTAAATGTTCAGGAAACCCTTCAGAGTTTATGAGCATTTGTTTGTTGTAATGAAAAGCATATCACTTAAAATGTTTTCCCAATGATAGAAACTGGTATTGTCACACTGAATTAAAAAACCTTTTGAAAATATTATAAAGAGAGTCTTTTGAGGACAAGGCAACTTGTGATAAAAAAAAGATTTTCTGCACTGTCGTTCTTGCACAAATTATCACTTTAAAACATTATGTTCTCTGTTCAAGAGAGTGGGAAGTGAAGAAACAGCTAAATATGTTGTAAATAAAGTCACATTTATTTTCAGGCATGTAGTTCAACAGAGCTGTCTTTAACCTCAAACTTGATGTAAAATCACACCTGAATGACACAAACAACACTGCTCGGGACAGGTGAGAGGACAGGTGTCTGGTTGGATGTGGATTATTCACGGTAGACATAGGGATTCGGTGTCTGTAGAAGGATGTGTCTGCAATGGAATTTTGCATCATCAATGGGTCAGCCGGTCACCATGGAGACGTGCAGCTGTGGAATGTGCCTTTCATTCTGTGTGCCCTCTTGATGTTGTCTTCAAAACTTTGCCCAGAGAATGTCTTATATCACAGTTACTAACTTTTATCATTATGTCTGGATTGGCCTAGTAACTGTTCTTTTTCAGGGCGGCTGACTATTTTGTCTTGAAAATTTATTGGTATATAATAAAAGGAAAATTATGTTGCAGCAGCTTTCATGGATTTGTATTTTGCTACTTGTAGTGTAGGAAAAACTGACATGTACCTCGACCTTTGGTCTTGTGAGATATAATTTTTCCCACTCTGCTTGTAGCAAAATAGCTACTGCAACATAATATTCCCTTTATATTTTAGTGATTTTTAAATATAGTTTGTGTATCTATTTAGTGATGATTTTCAAATATAGTTTGTGTATCTATTTAGTGAATGATTTTTATGATTTTTAAATATAGTTTGTGTTTCTATTTAGTGAATAATTTCAAACTTTACCTGGGTGATGTCAACATTGCATGTAACCATGGCAACAGTTCAATTCACATATTTCTGCTATTTCTACATTATTGTAAATCATATGCACCACAGTTACTTCTGTATTTTCCATGTATAACGACATGCTCCGGTTAATCCAACCTAACAGTGTATAAATATTACGTATAGTTGTAATGTCTGTATTTCATTCTATTTATCCCATTTGCATCTGTCTGAGATTAATGTTTATTGAAAGTTAACTCTTCTTGTTACTTATTTTTTTGAAAATTCAACCATGTCTCAATAATTCATTAATAAGCCTTGTATATATTAAGTGTTTGAAATTATATTTTGTCCAATGAGATCATTCCATTTTACAAATTTTTGTCTCCATTTAATTCATTTAATCGGCATAAACTTGTCACTAAACACTATTCCGTTAAATCAGCTGATCAGTTAAAACCAGCTTCAAGCACATTCAGTGCACATGTGCGGCAAGGTGTGTCGAGAGGCGGAGCTTTATGTGTTTACCAATATCACGCATGTGTAACGTGTTACAGGGATTTTTGATGGGGACGCATGAAAATCGATATAAAAGAAAAGCACAACATCCATAGTGAACCAGCAATCTGATTTATCCAAAATAACAAAAAACTCTACCCTTCCACTTAGTTAAGTTTGGACATATTTTATTGCTGTAGATAATGATGATACAACATTGAAGATTTTAGAAAATAAGCAAAAGGGTCTGACCAAAAGTTCTAACAACATTAGTATCGGCCATCTCCTTGAAAGTATTTGTATATTTTCAATGTCTACATATGCTTACATAGAATAGGCAAAATAAAACTAATTACTAGACAAAGCAATTAAGTAAATATCTGATTAAATTTTTGAAAATAAATAATGAGAAGAGAAGAAAAGAAGGCTGACAAACAAAGGTTACTAAACAGAAAAAAATAATAATGTCCAATTGCAAAACACAAAATAACATGTATATAGGTGCAGATATATGAACCTTTGTAAACAGTATGATAATATATATATATATCTTTCACCACTTTTTTGCCAAAGAGATCAAAGTCGGGGTCCGGTTAAATGCTCATTTTTTTCAGCCTCCTCGAGCGTAGCTCTACACAGCTAGAGCAACGCATTGACCTTGACGTATCATGTTACATGTCACGCTGGGAACAGGTGGATAGGGCAGAGTCTCAAAAATCAATACTTGACCTTTGACATAACATGTTACATGTCATGTGATGTAATTCACGCCGGGATAGGACGGAGTCACAAAAATCGATACTATATTTGGAATGTGAGACTGCGTTAAGTTGCAAAACATAATTTCAAACACTAAGTAGGTTAGTGTTATTTAGTAAGCATTAATTCCATTAAAATTAATGCTTACTAAAGAACACTAACCTATACGTATTACTGTTATTAAGTCATGAGTATAAAACAATATGTCCATTTTAAATGGTATTAACTTATGTTTGTGCATGTGTGCATCGGTATATAATTTATTGTTAAAAGTCATGATGGAGACAATGTCCAGTGAGTGATAAATTTTTATGAGATTCCTTGAAGGTATTAAATTTCTGCTTCTTGTTTGTTGTAAATAGTTTTGCATGTGATTGGTAATGTTTCATAAGAATTAGTAAAAAGATGCTTCTAATTTAGTGATGTAGTTTGTGACCTACTTAAAGGAATACGCTCGGCTGAAATGAAAATTTAACTATAAACAAACCTTTTAGTGTAGATCACTTTGACATGACTTTCATTTTTATACACACTATATTTGTGAAGATATAGCTGTTTAAAGTTTGTGATTTCGATCGGCTATGGCCGCCGCCATCTTTGTTCATGTTTACCTTTCTGTGACGTCACAAATACCCATTGAACCATATCCCGATCGATGAGTGCGATTAATAGGGATTGTGATAAAAGCATTTAAGGAATACGCTCGGCTGATTACAACTAGGTTTCAATTGAAAGATATTGATGTAAATAAACCAATTAAATTTCTCATTTCATTGAATCAATCGTAATAAGAAAGAAATTGTAAGTTAAAGACGTCTATTTAAACCAATTTGATCCGCGATATTTTTTATTTCTATAATACATCTTTGTCATTTTTACCGTGAAATGCTTGCAACTGCGGTTATTGAAAAGTTGTGTGGTGTTATACTAATTGGATAAGAAATCACTGGCAAGTCTTTGTAACAGACTAAGCGTCATATAAAATCGCACCTCAGGGCCATAAAACACGGCCATAAAACGAAGCGTGCGACCGAGTCACCATGTCAACAGACAATTGATGTGCACGTTTTACTGAAACGGACATGTAGAGTATAATCATCACCACAAACATACTAAATGCATTATATAAATATGAAAGAAAAGTGTTGAATCCACGTTTTATATTATAATAATCTATATTATGCTATTTTACGGAAAAAGTCTGTTTAAGTAAATATATATAAGTAAAAGTATCGTATCGCAATGAGCTCATGTTAGTGTGATATACAGAAAGTAGTTAGCATAATTTACATAATTTTGCTAAATTGCGAGCAATTAGGTGTGTTAATCATAATTACAACACGGTGTCCCTTTGATTCGTCTCTATATATTTCACAGTTACCGTCATTGCAATTAGATTTCTACTTACATGATACCGCCCCTTTATATATTTATATGTTTGATTAAAAAAGTGTTTAAAAATTGTTGATAATTGCTGTAATGATTTGCGCAATTAAAAAAAGCGATGTTTGTGAAATGTGCATAAATGATTTCGTGACAAGGGGTATTGACATTAGTTATGGTTCGATCACTATAGCAGGAAAATTTAATAAAGTTTTTGAGATATTTCTTAAAATGGAGTGTATAGTTCCTTACGACTTTGAGTCCGAATATACTGAGGAAGAGCTGCAACTGCTTCAAGACAATCACGTACGGGGGGAGGAATATTTAGTGCTGAGGACTTTTGTCTGTGTGATAACTGTGTTATGATGCCATCCAATATGGAAAATGTATGTTGATGAACTTACGTGCATTACGGGCCATACGGACTTTCACACCTTAGTTCTGAATGATTCTGTTTTAGAAGTTGCATTCCATTACCATTCTGGCATACAAAGGTCATAGGATGAGGGCTCCAGACTCTCTCACTCACGAGTAAGAAAACATAAAATGATCTTAGTTTAATCTTTTAATAATATATTTTCATCATATTTATACTTTTTGCCTTCCTGTTTCTTTTTGGGGTAAAAATTCTCCACAACACACGTAATTTCCCCTTCTATATTTCAATGTAGTACGCAACCGGAAGTGTGTCTGTACGTCACGATTGTTGTAAAAAAAGTCTCGCAGACCACAGACGTAAACAATGTCTGCGCCCATTTTCTCGGAGCAAATTGGTGTAAATAGACTTTTTAACTTGCAATTTCTTTCTTATTACGATTGATTCAATGAAATGAGAAATTAATTGGTTTATTTACATCAATATCTTTCAATTAAAACCTAGTTGTTATCAGCCAGCGTATTCCTTTAACACCAAACTGTTGGTCTGGACACTGGACATTATTTTATGTCTAGTTAACTATTGATAGTACATGGTTTTTTTATTATATGATGTGTAGGATAAATAATATGTAAGGTTTCCCTTATTGGTATGTAACTGTAAGATGAATGTCTGGTTTTGATTTAGTTACAAGTAATACAGTAAGTTCAAGTTTTTTAAATGTGAAATACTGAACTGTGTTGTTTTGATGTTGTTACAGTTTTTTATCTATAAATCACATCATTTGCATATAAGTTTATCAGTAAATCTGGTCGCATCTTTTTAAACGCCTCGTGATGGGGTCCTGTGTTTAAGTCCAGCTCAGTCCAATTTTTTTTTTTTTTTTTTTGATTGGATATCATTTTTTGTTGTTTTTTTTTTATCGTAATTTGATTTCTTTATCAGAAGAAGTAATGAAAAATAAAAAAAAATATCATACATAAATAAAAAAAAAAGGAAAGTAATCAAAAAGGTTATTTTACTTTAACACAATGCAACAAAAGTATTTATGATTTTTGGGGGCTTTTTGTAAAGATAGTAATTTTGGGGAAGTTGGGATAGATTATTTAATATTTTTAAAATACTTCTTGTTTATGCATTTATATAGCCATTTTTGTGCATTAGTTTATTTCTATTTGCTTCCCTTTCAATTCAAATATATAATATTATGTATTGCTTGCTTGAATGCTTATCTATTTTTATCTATAAAGATATTAGTTAATTCAGTAATAACCTAAATTGTTAAACACACACCACACAATGTATCTGTAACACCTAAGTACTTTGGTCCATGCATAGCATGACAGATACATTTGGATTCAATTTGTCATCCTTGTTACCAGCATCTGATTTGTTTGTCCAATCTCAACCTCCAGTTAACATAAACTTATACTTCATATGAACATGGGATATAATGAAAATGGTAACTATCTCAATATTTTTATTTTCAGCAAACCTCGTACCCCATCTTGATACTAATGTTGATTAGCACACACAGCTCATACAACTATCCAACTTCTACCTGACCAGTTACAAGAATTCTGAAGTGTCATTTATAAATTTATAGTAGGTAATGCAATATGGTAGTTTGACAGATTTTACAGACTGATCAAGTTTTGTTGTAGTTATTGAAAATGAATCATGTATGTCAAATTTATTGTATTTCTGACTTTTTTTATACGCCGCCAGAGGGGGTCGTATATTGACTCATCTTCTCCGTCTGCCATCCTCCGTACGTCCATATCTTGTGAACGCAACTCCTCCGACATTTCTGAATGAATTTTTTCAAAACTTGGTCAATGTCATTACTATAATTGGTAGATGTGCATGAAGTGGCGATTTTCCGGTTCATTGATTTTTACAAGATTTGTGTCCCTTGAAACTTAGTCTCTGTAGCTGATTGATACTGCAGCCTTGTGAACGCAACTCCTCCTACATTTCTGAATGAATCTTTTCAAAACTTTTTTCAATGTCATTACTATAATGGGGGGATGTCATGAAGTGGCGATTTTCCGGTTCATTGATTTTTACAAGATTTGTGTCCCTTGAAACTAGTCTCTGTAGCTGATTGATACTGCAGCCTTGTGAACGCAACTCCTCCCACATTTTGAATGAATCTTTTCAAAACTTGTTCAAATGTCATTTACTATAATGGGGAGTGTGAAAGAAGTGCCAATTTTTCCGGTCCATTGCTTTTTACAAAATTTGTGTCCCTTGAAACTTAGTTCTGTACTGATTGATATGCAGCCTTGTGAACGCAACTCCTCCTACATTTCTGAATGAATCTTTTCAAAACTTTTCAAAGTCTAAAT
>CM037781.1:62841062-62891062 GCA_021229015.1 Solen grandis | reverse complement strand
TTAAACGCGGGACCTCTCGATCCCTCTGGACCACTGCTCCACACAGTTGTTTTATTTTTCATTTCAATAAAAACAAATAAAAAATTGCGTATCAACAGTAGATTCACTTGCGTCTTCTTGGAAGAAAACACTGGCGATGATGAAATGCCATCTAAAAAAAAAAAGGAATAAAGGATATAGATATTAACGCAGAGATTCTGCAGTGGGAATTACAGTACGTCCGACATTTACAGTAAACAATACTGAATCACGTGCTTTGAATACTGGTACTACAGTGATTGACAAGGGAATGATTATATTAATCTTACAGCTTTGACGTGAATGCTTTCTCAAAAGGCGACAGTGACTGACATATTTCAATCTCGTTCTATTCCTTTAGGATGGTACACGGGACATAATTCAAAACAAAATGTATCTGTTCTGAAAATGCGACATTTATGTTTTAGCTTTTCTTCATAAAAATGCCGTTACTGTAGTTTGGACTGTTCTCATCGTTGCTTCATTGTTGATGTTCTGTTTGATAAAAATTGATATTTCCATTCCGCTTGTCTTGCCTTTAGATGGATCCAAGCCTGCTCACGTCAGATGTCTATACGATTTGGACGAGGAAGTGTATCTCCTTCATATAAACTCAAACAATGTTGACACCATCTTTTCATGGCAAATTCAATTTGTTCCCAGGCTCTGTGAAAATAGTTATGCGTTTCTCTGTAAAACACCTTAATGTACGTTATAAAACAAATATTTGTTTTCTATTAGACGACCATACAATAAGTAGTATTTACCGTTGACATGAAATTCCGCGTCGTCTGTATTAAATATACCCCTGATACCATGTTCCAAAGTACTTAGAGACCATACTGCATCATTATTCAAAATAAACGAAAAGTAATTCGACGCGAAAATAATCAGTTTAATATTCACCGGTGTAGTAGTGTTCCACAAGCATATTGCATTGACTGTTAACACTCCAGACACATTATAACGATTCCCACATACATAAACCGGATAAACATTTTTGTTTCATGTTTAAAAAAAATAGTCTTACCGCAAAATTTATTTATTGTCGACATTAGTTTTCGCGTGGTATGTGTTTCATGATAATCTGATAGTGTATTAATGATTCAAAATATTTTGGGACCATGCTCCATTGTATATGGACGAAATTTCGAGGGGTTGAAACCATTAACAATAATCCACTCCACGAGAGAAATATTTTTCTTGTTCCAGTCAGAATTTAGAAAATAAAAACAAAATATGACTTGGTTTTGTATAATTCTACAAGTGTTCAGACTAAGTATTACATAACCGTTCCGGAATCAACCGATTTCATTTCTCAGCGCAGTGATTTTTTACAGTTACCTTCATATGAAGTTCTCCTCTGTAATAAAACAGTTTTATCCACAGGGGTTTGGCACGAAAGGGGGGGGGGGGGATAAAATCACTATATATAATACAAGGGATACAACTTCCGATTGATCTAAACCCATACCTTCATCAGGAAAAAGCCAACAACTCAACCATTTATGAAGGTATCTTTGAATACTTTGCACCTATCGCAAGCGTATACATTTATGTAACCAAAAGTCACCACTTTTTTACCCATGCGAACTCAGGTATTCAACAATGAAACTCGCAATGCGAAACTAACCCCCGTTTTCCAAAATCTCGACACGCGTTCGTACAGGGTCGCTCACTCGGTCTACCAGTGTAAACAAGCGTTTCTGCGGCAAGACAGTGTAAACCGATGCAATGATTCGATAAAACATATTAATTACTCACATCAGCATGCAGAAACTTTCCTCGGCACAAAAAGAAATTCAGTAGAAATCGTCAATTTCAACCGTTGACCTACTCTCACTTCCATTTAGCCATTATGCAAATTACGTGCGGTAAATACCGGAAATATAGCTTTATTCCGTTTTATGCCTATGAGTTAACGGGCAGATCGGGAACCAGGAAGTTGTTTGTTTACCTCTACAACCAATCGCATTCAGCGTAGCATTACTGGTCACGTAATTTGCATAAAGGCTAAAATGGAAGTGAAAGTAGGCCAGCGGTTGAAATTTGCGATTTCTGCTGAATTTCCTTTGTACCGAGGGAAATTTTGCATGCCGATGTAAGTAATCAATATGTTTTATGGAATAATTGCATCGGTTTATATTGTCTTGTCGCAGAAACGCTTGTTTACACTGGTAGACCGAGTGAGCGACCCTGTACGAACGCGTGTCGAGATTTTGGAAAACGGGGGTTAGTTTCGCATTGCGAGTTTCATTGTTGAATACCTGAGTTCGCATGGGTAAAAAAGTGGTGACTTTTGGTTACATAAATGTATACGCTTGCGATAGGTGCAAAGTATTCAAAGATACCTTCATAAATGGTTGAGTTGTTGGCTTTTTCCTGATGAAGGTATGGGTTTAGATCAATCGGAAGTTGTATCCCTTGTATTATATATAGTGATTTTGTGCCCCCCCCCCCCCTTTCGTGCCAAACCCCTGTGGTTTTATCCTATCAGCTCCCTACATTTTTAGACTTAAGTAAGTACACGTTCGTTTAAACTTCAGCTAATGAGATGAAGCCAAATATTACTTACGTCTGCATATGCCTCTCCTTTATCGGGAAAATACATTCTTTGAAATTTGCATTTGTTTGGCTGCGTCTAAAAATATGGGCCAACTTTATTAAAGATATGTAGTTCAAATGCTTTCTTCTGAATTCGTCGATAGCGTGTATGCTAGTAGGCATTTGGATTAACATTTAAATGATCGTCGGATATTAAAACAACGGCCACCGATGCACTTCTTGCTAATCGCATTTGCATAAACTTTAAGAAGTATGTAGTAAAACTGATTTCAGTTCACATTCCAGCTTTGTTTTGTTGTTTGTTTGTTGTTGTTTTTTGTGGGTTTTTTTTGGTTATGTGTGTGTGTGTGATTTATCGTTTAAAGATACTCTGAAAATATTGGCGGACTTAGTTCTCAATTGTATAATCTCGACATGATATGTAGATGCAAATATGTACAGGCTAGCAATTCCTTCTATTTCCGTTTATTAACTGACTTACTACCACTTATACCCTTGGATTTTAGTCTCGGCCCCAAGGTATTGAAAATTGTATTTAATTATGATAATATTTTTGCTTAACTAAGCTTGATTATAGCGTCTTTTAAGAACAAATTCTAAATTAAAATTAATCAATGTAAGGATTAAAAAATCGGACATGTAGTATAATAAGAAACAAAACCAGTAATAGTTATGAAATATCAACTTGATAACCAAATTCATTCATTTTCTTCTACATTTCGAACCAATTCTCAACGTCCCAGGCTTTGTTTTAGTGAAGGCAAACAAATCATTCATTTTAATGGGTCCTGTCCTGCTTATTACCAGTCTTGTTGCATCATAACAACTTGAATTTAAATACTGCTAATATAACAGATTTTGTCATAAGATGAACTGCTTTTCCTACCTATAAACAGAAACTAGACAATGATTTCAAATACATTTACTCTGTTGATTGGCATCCTTGTTAGCACGTGAAATGTAATAGTACATAATTAGTTGTCATTTCATGTACAAAACGTATCTATAAGCACATATAATGATTTGTCGTATTGTCACTGATTCGTTTGGAACATCGATTTTAATTAGATACCTTTGATAAAATAGGTCAAGAAAATGTCTGAGATGTAGGCACATGTGGGTAGTTATCAAGCTGATAATGACATCTTACAGTCAATATGTAGTGCTAATTAATATAATGCCTTTAAAAATATTAATATATTTTATATACTCTTCAAGCTGGTAGATTTGTCTGATCCCATTGTGTATATAAGCTATTGTCATGCTGGAATCATAACGTAGAAATTCTATCATAATGTATATATGTTTTTTAAGCTATTACAATTAAATGAGCGTAGTGACCGACACAAATTTTGTTCTCTTGTTCTAGAAGACACAATGTCTTCCATCCGTCCATTTCAACGTATCCTGTATCACTATCCACTAATACATCAATATCCTCGTGTAGAAATTGGAGTTTCACCCGGTCTTAAGCGTTTATCTCATTTAATCTAACAATAAAATCTGATGCAAAAAGATTGTTACTGTATCAAGAATATGTTTCATTTAAAGACATGATAACTACGCTTAAACGATGTTTCATCAATTCAATCTGAAACACCATAGAAGTTGTATCTCGGAAAGTGTATGAATAGCACAAAAAAGGGATCGAGTATTTGACATTCCATCTGTTTATTGTATATCGGGGATGCGGGTATCTTTCAAAAACAAGAGCTCCGCGTGTCGGAGCATTATACGCCCGACGTTTGTGCTGTCGTAAGATGCACAAAATGAAAATGTGACTCAATGTAAAAAAAAATATTACTACAATCTTTTTAGCTCACCTGAGCATTTGTGCTCAGGGTGAGGTTTTGTGACTGTTTTTTGTCCGTCGTGCGTTGTCCGTCGTCCGTCGTCAACAATTGCTTGTGAACACTGTAGAGGCCATAGTTTTAGCCCAATCATCATGAAACTTGGTCAGGATGTTTGTCTACATAATATCTCGGATGAGTTCGAAATTGGGTTGTGTGGGGTCAAAAAAAACTAGTGGCACTCAGGTCAAATCCATTAGAAAAACCTATGTATTGGATGACACTCACTAACCAGGCACATAATGTTTGATTTGCCCCAAAATTCTTTGCATTCGATGAGCAAGGTCAGGTGTTTTTGTCTTAAAATTGGATTATCTTGGATGAGTTCGAAAATGAGTCACGGGGGGTCAAAAACTAGGTCACCGGGTCAAATCTTTGAAAAACCTTGTGAACACTGTAGAGGCCATAGTTTTAGCCAAATCTTCATTAGTTTTGGTCAGGATGTTTGTCTACATGATTTCTTGGATAAGTTTGAAAATGGGTTTCATGGAGTCAAAAATTAGGACACAAGGTCAAATGTTAGAAAAACCTGGTGAACACTCTAGAGGCCACAGTTTTGGCTCAATCTTCATTGATTGTCAGATGTTTTCTACATGATTTTTGGAGTTAAAATGGGTCATGGGGTCAAAAACTAGGTCACCAGGTCAAATCTTAGAAAAACCAGGTGAACACTCTAGAGGCCTCAGTTACAGCCTAACCTTAATTTAACTTGATCAGAATGTTTTTTACAACAAATATCGGATGAATTCAAAACTGAGCCACATGGGGTCAAAAATAGATCACCAGGGCAAATTTTAGAAAAATCTTGTGAACACTCTAGGAGCCTACATTTTTGTACCAGTCTTTATTAAGCGTAATAAGAATGGTGACTGCATGAATTCCCATTTGGTGCAAATTCAGGTAGGATCAAAATATTGGTCACTTAGTCAAATGTTAGAAAAACACTTTAGATGCCACATTTTTTGTCATCATGCCTAACACAGCAATCTTACTCAGGTAATCGACACAGGGCCATCTTTGCCCTCTTGTTCTCCTTTCCTATTATAAGTTGAATGCTGTAATTATCTACTGTGGTGTGCATACTATCAGGTAAGATGTTTTCTTTTATATTATTAAATAACAAACAGACAGATATTCCAAGTAACAAAGGACCAATCCTTTTGTTATTTTCTTTTGTTGTATATAGGGCCATGTTCTATTGATACGGAAAGCAGTCTATTGTTCTCTTTTGTTCTGTTTACAGTTACCCGACCCTCTATTACTTTTGCAACGTCCGGACAGACAGACGGACGGACGGACATACATCAAAATCAATAGGGGTCATCACCTGGCCATGGGCAATGTCCCTGCCAAGTTTCACAAACCTAGCCGTAATTCTTCTTTCTCAAGTTATTGAGCTAACAAGGATTTTACACTTAGTGTCAATATGACCTTGACCTTTGAACTAATGATCTCAAAATTAATAGAGGTCATCTACTGGCCATGACCAACCTCCCTACTAAGTATTAAGACAGCACACCTAATAGTTATCAAGTTATTCAGCGGACATCAATGTGGCTACCGGACGGACGGACAGACAGACAGACGGACGAACAAGCGCCATACCATAATACGACGGAAGTTACATTCAGGCGTATAAAAAAGGAAACACAAAAAACTTGTATGACTAGTCAACAGTGGAATGTTTGAGCACTTCAAGCGAAGGTTTTTGGAGTAGCTATTATTTGACGCAGGCTTAACACGTTAATGCCTGTCTCACTGGGAATATTCCTATTTTATATCTGGAAGCATTTAAAGCGCTCTGCATTTTTTCAACTTGTGTGATTTCAATCCCATGGCATGTGGCTATTTTTTTCTATTGATATAAGCCATAGTTTACATACACTCATTTTAATTACATCTGTAGATCTATAAGTGAATGTTCAGTAAAATAGTCCATTTCTAGGCTTGGCAGCACTTTTTTTGTTCCTAAATGATTTACATTTCTTGAAAAAGTAAAACAAGTTGCTTTGTCAATAAATTGCAAAAAATAACCTATTTTTCTATAATTATCGACACAAGTTTTGTGAATAAAGAAACAGATTTTCCACAAAAACGTCATGTGCAATAGGACGTCAAATTAGGAACGAGTCCCACATGGCCTGTATTACCGATTATTCACTGACAAATAAACATGAAAGATTCTCGGTCACTCGGTTGTTACATTAAGATTCCAATAATAAACTTGATGAAAAAGCGATTCATGTATTTACTAAATGGCCATTATTCAATGAGTAAATGGTCAAGAGTATGTTATCACAATTAATGTAAATAAAAAATGAAATAAACAAATAAAAGACATAAATTTTGTTATGAATGATGCTGAGATTTTTTATCTAAATTTTTGAAACAACAACAGCAAAAAATGGTTGACTCAATCTGCATTTCAATCCTCATACTCAGGAACAACGTTGAATGTGTCGACTATTACTGAATTTCAAGATTTATACGTGTTTACGTGAGCCAAGGGAAATTCTGACAAGAAAGGTGATTAAGATTTTTACTCTTACTAATGACGCTTGAATAAAAGCAATGGTTGTGCCACGTCCTGACATTCTGGGTATTACATGTGTTTATAAAATGCACTTTAAATGGACCTGCTACCTTTTATGTTGGCAAGTGGATTGGCAATCCGCTAATATGCATTTTCCGAAATGATTGATTGACAACAATCGATTTATCTCATATGAAGATCCATTACAACGTTGATCTTAAATCGGGTTAAAATCTTCAGATTAGTAAAGGTATCTGTCCTGCACAATAACCCGTAAATAATTTTATCATGTTGATATACACATTTGAAGAAATGAGATACAATATTGGTCACCGATCAAGATCAAACTTGCACACATATAAGACTATAACAAATACATTTAGACATAAAAAGGGGGTTCCCTTTAAATCTCGCTTTAGAAATTATGTTATTCGTTTAATCATACTGCTTTCAAAACTCAGAAAGAAAAAAACACCAATCGATATATTATTTATATTGAAATAAATGTAGGTTTAAGTACGAAGCCTGCGTTTTGTTTTTAATTTTAAAAGTGTGTCAATATTCCATATAAGGATCAGTAAAACAACCCAGAATCTAAAACTTGCATTCTGTTATATTTCAGATCCATGAAAGCAAAACATATTTCTTAACAGTATTTCTCTACATTCTCGTGGCAAGTTATATCTTCAAGTGAACAGTTAACCAAAAACATTTGAGGTTACCGTAGAAAGCAACTACAGAGGGTAGCATCGATATTGAAATTCGTATCTTTTAATGTTGAAAAGGGATGATACACATCAGGTTGTCCGGCTTTTTATTTGCTCATAACGCAAAATATTTTTCAAAAGAAGAATACTCAAGAAAATATCAAAATATAAATCGTCTTATGGGCCGACATGCAATTAGTTCTCTCGCTCTCTTCCTCTCTCTCCTCTGCAGTTCACATATTTTTCTCTTAATTATGGCCTTTCAGTTTAGGTTACGGTGATAAATAATAATAATATGTATGATGATAATACGTGTCATACAAAATCATTATAAGGAACATCACTTACTAAGCACAACTTTCGAAATAAACAAACAACATCGGAAGCCCCTCTGTATATTCTTTCTTTTTCTAATCATTATTTTCTTTTGTATACTCAAATTCCAGACACTTAACAACCTAGTGTGATAACTGGTATACAGTTTTAAATATATCTACAGACCACTTCGCTACGGCAGAACAAACCGTATTAAATATAACGGATTAAGATGTATTTCGACAAAGTAAATCCAAAACTGTCCTTTTCAGCCTTGGTAGGAACAATCTGTGAATAAGAGTAAAATTGATATTTACAGTAACTGTTATAATCGAAAGTTTAGAAAAGAAAGAAAAATAAAACGTTTCATAATGACATTTGGCTGACGTCCTAGAATATTGTAATAATTTGTGAGACAGACTTATTATGGAATCATCATACTTAAAACACGATTTTTGTTAAAGGGATAATACAGTATGGCGCTTCTAATCAACTTTTTATGGAGCCAACTTAAAATACAGCACATGCTATCATCAGTTCTTGAGTGGAAACCCGGCGATTCTATGACAAGTTTCATTAAATAAGCAGACAAATGAATAATGTATATCCAATTTAAGATGCTTTCGCGTAGAGTTCCTTGTACTTTATTGTTTTATCTCAAGCGCGTGTCTATTACATTATGGTTTGTTTAAGGCTATTTCTTAAAAAAAAAAAAAAAAAAAAAAAAAAAAAAATCATGTTAACATTAAAAACTGCAAACCGAATAGTTATTCAAATGGGAATACACTTATGACTAGCAAATTCATTGAACTGATGCCGAGTTAGGAAATACAAGACATTAAAGTCAACTAGTCGTAAAATATGCCTGTCCAAACCTGCGACGTGGGCCCAGAAAAATGGCAAAATATGAATGTGGTAAACTTTGTCGACATGCATTATTCCACTGTTGATGCTAAGTTCCAACTCTGGTAATGTGTCCATTGGACACACATGTCCCTTCTTTTATCCTTATGTTTGTAATTCAATGGCTACATGTTACATTGTTAAGATCTGGAGATATATACGATCCAACTATTTTTAAGTGATTTATAATTCTGCGGTATATGGTGAAAATGATTTAAAAGGATTATGCACTTTAGGCGAATCGACAAGAAACCCTTAGTTGTCTTAATTGTCCGTGCTTGATTCAATCCTGAGACGTTTTGTGACTCTGGACCCTACAAATTTTGAGATAATCCATTGGATATGACTCTTCACATATTAGGCGATAAACCCGAAGTACATGTACCCTTCAAAGCATGGTGTTAAACATTCCTTTAGATTCCTGTGTTTCTGAATCCAATTTATTGCAATTTCAGAATACAAGAATTGGCATGTCTTTGCATTTTATCAGAATGATATATATTTATTGCTTTTCGGTAAGATAATTGAAAAAAAAAATCAGAAAAAAAATCCTTTCCAAACCAAATAGTATTGAAACATTTTGAAATGTCTGGAGGAAACCTCTCTGCTGCGTCGACCGAGATAATAAAAAGGTAAAGTCTGTTCGTATCATAAATCGTAAGAACGTATAATCTAGGTCACAGCAATTTGGGATGCTTGGTGCTTTTTTAATTTCTGTATATGAAGATATTTATGAAACTAGAATACATCCGTTTTATAATCACTGTGTACACAGTTTTAACTTCTTTTGGAGTGCGCTTGCTGTAAATAACATTTGAACGACATAGCTACGTGCGTCCTAACAAATTCAATAAGTCGTAGATATTTCTGACACCATTTCTGCCGAATTTATTTACGGATGTACTAGTATCGATATGAAATGTAAACAATTATTGATTTAGTTGTAAACTTTGCACGATTGGCATCGCATTCTCGCGATGATCAACAAATAATGCATTGCATGTCAAGATAATGTATCGCACATGCGCAAATAAAAAGTACTAAGCTACTCTTTTTTTCAGAAGTGTCGTTTTAAATTTATTCACGAAGGAAACCAAGTGAGATTTATCTGAGAAATTCATAAATTCAAAGTTGATATAATAATATTTGCAGGAACATGGAACCAATTGCATATAAAATGACGTAGTTCGTCACATGAAATCGGATTTTAGTTAAAGGATATTCCTGCTGTGTTTTGATAAATGAACGTATCCTTTTTACATTGATGATATTTATGACTTCCTTTTTCTTATACCGTATTGGTGTCTTTGACTGAATAAGATTTATAAATTGCACTCCTAATAAATAATATAATTGACTTTATACAACTTTCTAGACTATATGGCTTAATTATTCCTAAGCTAAGAGGTTTATTGGTCAGACACTGAGTTCTTACCTTGAAAAGGGGTGGACAATACGTCGATGTTGCTGGTTTTATATTGCAGTGTGTTGATTTTGTTAGCTTGCATATATGGCGGGCTCAATTGATCTACATCATCCTGAGCGCACAAAGCGACTATATGGATTTTGAATAGATGTTAAGTTAATATAAACAAAATCATTTTTGAATTACACATACAAAAGGCAATTTCGAAAACTAGTAAGAACATTTGGAACACTGTTGTTGTTGTTTATGTTGGAGTCTCTGCTAAAGAGTTTCAAGTCATATGGTGAAGTCCAGTTAAAAATAGTTTGATAAGGACCACGCGTGCTCAGGGACACTTGGGTAGAATGAAATGCTTTCTGCAAGCCAGCTAGGATGTACATACATTTAAGAAGGGTGAACAATGAAGTGTACAATACAGGTACTTCCACTCCAGATATAAAGAATAAAAACATACCATTTCTGAGAGGAGGTGTAAGTTAGTGTAAATTGAGTTTTTGGTAACACTCATCAGGAAAATACTTGGTGAAATTACATTAACTAGTTTTACAATTAATCGGTATTAATTAAGCTACTCTGAAATAAAGCACAAAGATGGTAAAACAAATTGCGAAATACCCATTTTTACTGTCCCGCAAGTTATTTGTGTATCGATTGTTTTTAAGACCGAGCGTGCATGACTAAATTTTCTCTCCATTTGTGAACTTAAATATTTTAAAAAAGCTAGGTTTTCATGGTCATACTAATCTGATTAAAATATAACAATGTATTAAGTTTATGTTTATATAAAACATTATTATTTATTTCATGATTTTTTTCTTCATGTAAATTGTATAGTTAATTTGTTTGTGACGCCATAAATTGAATGGCAATAAACTGTGTGTTTATGCGTAATACTAAAGAAATCTATGAAATCGGAATATGGCGCTCTGACATTGCATTGCAGTTACGTAAACACCCATATATCGACGATTCTTTCAATGATTATAACAGGCCGGGGGCGCCATAGATCACAGCTGGTATCGTTGCGTATAAAATTGAAATTGATGAGTTCCACAGTTTTTGCATTTCTAAACCAGTTAAGCGTGAAACAAATCAAGTTAAATCATTATTCACGACCTTGTCTGTGATTTCCTACTTATTTTCCAGACTTACTATGAATATTTCTTTACTTTAATCGGTTACCAAGCCATCCAGACAAACTGGAGTATTTACATTTTATTACTTTCATTTAAACCAAATAAAACGTCCGTTCTGTCTGTAAGACATTAAATTCAATTTATTTTCGACTTGATCGCCGAAAAAAAACAACGTTTCTTATCTAACAGTCCAAATAAAATATATAATTTATCATACAAGACGAATATTCTATTGCTCTTCAAATTTGGCTCTTCCTCGTGAACTTTATAAACGTCAAAATTATAAATGATCCTAGGTAGTCGTAACACGCGATGATTTAGTACTGCGATCAAAACTAAATAGCAGCGAGGTGTTCGTCACAGGAACCCAATGGTAAGACGTACATTCAAAACATTTTTTTTAACCGAAGAATATAAATTCGAATCCTACCGACCTTTATTTTTTTCTTAAAAGTAAACCCGATGATTTCTCGGCGTCAAATCACTCGTATACATAAAATATTAGCGGTTAGTTAAAAGGAATTATAACCCAATGTTCAAATGTGCGGAAATTATTTGATTTAATCATTTTGGCAATCTTTTAAAATATGTATTTTCTTGCATATAGATAATTTATTTCAAACATGACGGGTATATAGAGCAAGTGGTTTCTGACATTCCAGAGTTACGAACAAGTCTGAACATATCAGAACAACATCAACACGTCTGAATGGATAAGATCCCAAGGAAAGGGTTCCAATTTAGGTAAGATATATACAGCAAAAGTGCATAATTACACGTATAAAACAATAGCAATTTTACTCTTAATTATGATAAAAATAATAATGTAAGAAATTGCATGTAAACAATCGCTCCCTGTCTCCGGTGGCCGAGTGGTTAGAGCGTCCGACTCGGGAACGGGGATCATGGGTTCGATAACATACTACTGTATATGATCCAACGATGATCATTAATGAACAAGAGAAAGAAGAAAATTGTAAGCTCCGTAAATAGATTAATTACATTTTTTACAAATCATAATGACGGGGATTTTAAACATCAATATGTTTACAACAATGGGTGTCAACCACGCAAAAGTTTAGAAGACATTCGACCTTAAAATCAACAGGGGTTATCTACTTGTAATGAAATACTTCCCTAAAAGATATGAGGGCCCTAGTCATTGATAAGAAAAGGTCTGGCTACGGACGGACGGACAGACCGACCAACATCTAACTTCTTCGAAGGAAGAGGGGTGCGAAATAAATTCTTCGTTTGCGTCCGTGCAATCGAGGAGTTCTATACGGCCAAATAGCTGGTTTCAACTGCAGCTCTATACTGTTTGTCACTGAACCCCCTTTCTGGAATCAATTTTCCAAAACTATTATTTGTAGTTTTTACAACTTATGTGACATAATGTTTCGATGTAAACTTTGAAAACGATCAAATGTTATGTGTTCTGTCGAATATATAACATGACATGCGCTAAATATTTGTCCTGTAGCATATACAGTTCAACAATGCTTTCACAATATTATATATATTTTAAACAATACAATTTGAATAACAAAAATAAAACAAACAAACTGGAAAACATAAAAATAGCGAAAGCGGATATTGATCGATTTGATTATACATTGACGAATAAACAACGTTAACACCATCGAGCTATCAGTTAATTGATACCTACCACTAAGAAATATTTTTTTTTCGCAACTAAGCAACCAAAACGCATGCGCATAACATGACAATAAAACAGTATGTCCCTACAGTATAACGTCGAAGGAAAATTGCATGTCATATCATCCTGAAATCGAGTCAAACAGTGAATCACTACATTATACTTAAACTGAGTACAAAGCAAGATGCTACTTGTATGACATATGAATTTGACATGTCACGGTCACGGTCGGGTATTGGATCATCTACATTAAGCACCCGAAGAGCATACTCTGATTCCCCCATCAACAGGGACGGTTTAATATTCATATTATTATTCACATTTTTATTCGTATTTTGCAATTATTATTGTAGTATATAATTGCAAATGGGTAATTTTCGAAAGTCCACGTGTAAGAAGTATCTTAGATTGAAAGAGACGGGAGTAAGAAAAAAATACCTTGTAAATTTTTCATACAGGTATATAATTATTTTGAAATTTCTGTCGAAGAAACATGTAATTCAGTTCAATTCAAATTTATATATTGTCGGACATATTTACTTAACAAAAAACATTAACCATGAATAGCTATTTACCGACGAATAGCCCGAAATATACGCGAATTTAGCACTACTTTAGGAAGAAAGGAAAATGAAAGTTTGCTTACAGTACACCAGTCTGTAGATAAACCTGCAGCCACCCGATACGTAAATAAATACTCTATTTGTATACGAAAACATGAATGCGACTGAGCGTCATGATGTATTCCTCATTTCATCACATTCTGATGCTTGTTCGTGTGCCAAAGATTGCAAATCTGGGATAATATGCAAAAGCTGGTTTATTCCTAATACTTTCGGAAAACCAGACGCCCTGATATGACCTATCAAAGCACTGCATTCCACATCGAATCATGGGGATCTATTCTCAAGAAAAAGATTATGATCGTTCATTCGTCTCTGAAACATATTTCAGGACAAAAAAGTCGCCCGAATATTCCTCATCAAATCTGCAGGGATCCCATCTCTTCCTCATCCCTGCAACTTTTAAGTTGAAGGATGTAAACTTTATACAAATCTGAATTGCAAATTTTCCACAGGCGGGGTACATTATTATACCTAATTGAGAAATCGTATGCAGACAGGAAGAAACATCACAGAAAGTCTGAACCAAGAGAAATAATGATTTTTTTTTTCATCTAATTCCGGTTTTATTCAAGGCATTGTATATTTGCATACCACATATTTTATTGTGTTCCCCAAAGTTTGAAAATGTTGCGTTTTATTTGTGATCTCACATAAAGTGTTATATTTTACATACCCCAGATAAGAATTCCTGATAATAATTTGAGATCTGAATACATTCACTAAACTTTTATAACACGCATATCGATTTCCGTAAAATTAAATCCATGTATGTTCAGGTGACAGACATGTTCTTCCACTACAGGCCCTGATTACAGATATTTATTAATGAATCGTGATTGATAGTTAGATAGTCAGGAGAAAGCATCTACATCTGAAAGAGTTGGCTCTCCAAAATATACTACACAAAATTCAATGTTTGCTAATGGATAAAAGACATTTTTCATCGTATCATGATGTCCCCCCCCCTTTAATATTAATACAACGTATTGTTTCTTTCTACAAAAAAAACAACAACAAAAAACATTGAGATATGTGACATATGATTATGATCTTGTACAATATTACTGCAGTGAATTAATAGTGCGTATTTATTAACAGCGTCGATGTATGTATAAACTTAACATCTCGATTGACCATTGTTCTGGACTGCAAACGCTCAGTCTGGTTTTATAACTTCTTGCGAAAGTGACCAGTTACTTCGAGACGTGTCACTGCCAGGATACACAACTAGTTTTATTTAATGATCTCTATGACAGAAGAAGAGACAGGCGAGGTGGGGATTACATGGTCAACCTAAGTTCTTCTGCTCACAAGCAGAAGATAAGATGTAAACAATTCAGATCCTGAATTTGCTGTCATGATCTTTTTTTTTTTTCTTTTTTTTTTCAAAGAACGTCAAATTTATTATCTTTCTAAAGGCTCTGAATGACTGCGACACAACATTTGAAAACATCAAATTTTGTGTTTCGTTCGGCGTAAAACACATTCCAACCATGCTCTGTTAGCATAGCACGGACGAAGTGTGATCGGGGGCAAGGTTTAGGGACTGATGTGACAGGGGTTTAAGACCTTTACATAATGAAATACATGTATTATATGTATCATAATGAAATATATGTATTACATGTATAACTAAACCATTCATAACATTAAACAGTGTTTCTCGTCATTTGCCTTGAATACTATGCCGTTACATCATTTGCCAATTTTTCATATGTATATGGAGAACTTTAGTTCTATCAAAATGGCCATTGTATTAAAAACGAAATTGCGCTTAAATATATAGAATTTCAAAGATTAACTTCAGAAGGCCAAGAATAACATCAATATAATTACGGTTGCAAAATGAGATGCAGTGCTATTACTATATAATAGCACTTATCAGGACATGGCTATATAACCGACGTCTGCTGAGGCCTCACTGGTGCATTTCGAGAGTCTAATTACACGTCTGGGAATCGGAACCAATTATATTTACCGAAATACTCTTTCTCTTTTTGACAATTTATATAAAAGTAACACTTCTTGCTTGCTAAAAACAATTCCCGGTGCACCAAGGCACCTTCCTATCCTAAGTGTTCTGAAGGATTCTGTCATCTTATAACCGCAGCATTTGGTGTTGCAAACGGTACGGTACAGTGCAAAATGTTAAATTTTGTAAAAAATTAAATGAAATTAAATTACTTTAAAATACTCAAAATAAAATATTTTGCTTTATACACTAAACTTTATGCACCTCTCACTGCTTCACAAATTGTCGGGGCATCCTTGGCCGGTAGGGTAAAGTCGCTGACTTTAACACTCACACAGCCCCTCATCGCGTGGGTTCGAATCCCGGCATGTTCATACGGATTTTCATGTGAGGAAGCCTTCCAGCTGGCTTGTACCTCGGTGCTTTTGGGATCTTCCTCCATCTGTAATTAGCTGGACGTCGCTATATGACTGAAATACTGTCGAAGCGACGGTAAACTCAGATAATCAAGTCAAGTCACAAATTGTCGATTTTCATTAGCGTATTTTCTGTAAATGATTGCTCATCATATTTAATTTTATCGCAAAACTTAGCTTTTCTTTGATTTCGTTCATTTTTGTTGTTTTTTTTGTTTTGGAGAAACAAAAATCTTCAATTTATGTTATTGTTATTAAAGTCAATTGAGTTTTTCTATTTATACAAATGCACTTGGACAGAAACTGTGAATTGACTGTTATTTATTCAGATACTGACAATAACATCAGACTGATGTAAGATAATTGATGTCTTGTAAATATTTGTGTGAGTTGGCGACACTTTCCATTAGGGGAAACATATGTATTTTAAGTCTGGCACGTAACTTTATTATAGATTAGTTCGTATCGTAATCATCATTCAATAAATGCACTAATATTGCTTACAACTATTTATTTCAGGTTTGCTCTTTACCCTCGGAAAAGGAATAACGTCTACGAATCGTTTTGGAGAGATGAACCCATTGGCATAGGAATTTGATTTACCGTTATTTCAAAAAAGGTACCTTCATATACCTTGCCTTCGATCGATTTAAATCTTAAAATTTTTTCAATCACCTGTTTGGTCTTGTATCATTTTGAATAAACTCGTTCAAATTGTGTAATTGTTTTCTAAATCATAATTTTAAACATTATCATACATTTTATTATCACTGTGTTGTAAATAAAATATACTTTATAGTCTAAAAACATCCATGGACGCTAAACGCTTAACACAACAAACAATCCGTGGCGTTGCCTCATCTAACAAGAGGGCCATGATGGCCCCGAATCGCTCACCTGATTATAAATGAGCAACATATGTTTGATTTTTCATATTGACCTTTTTATTTGACCCCCACATGACCCAGCTTCGAACTTGTCAAAGACTTTATGGAAACAGACATTCTGACCAGGTTTCATGAAGATTGGGCCAAAAAAGTGGCCTCTATAGTGTTTGCAAGGTTTTAATAAGATTTGACCTCGTGACCTACTTTTTCACCCCACATGACCCAATTTCGTTCTTGTCCAAGATTTTATGGAGACAAAGATTCTGACCAAGTTTCATGAAGATTGGCCTAAAAATATGGCCTCTAGAGTGTTAACAAGCCAAATAGTTGACGACGCACGTCGCACGACGGACGAAGGGGCGATCTAAAAAGCTCACCTTGAGCACGTTGTTCTCAGTTCAAAGCAACCGATGACATTCGCAAGTAACTGTTTAAGCGCAAATACGAGCGTAGAGAATTCGAATTCGATCTTTCTTGCGGTATATTATCAGTGTCTTCGATCTAATCACTTGAGTTGCCAGAATTGTCATTTTCCTGATTAACGAGTTTATCAGTAACCAAGGCTTTTACAAGAAATGGCTACCGCAATCATTAAAGTTTTATCACTAAACAAGTCATTGCAATTTCGCCGCATATTCTCCGTTACTGATTAGATTGCAATTGTGTCTCTCGCGAAAATCGGCTTTCATGCATTAAGCTTTTGATGATATCTGCAAAGTATTAGCTGCAGTCGACATTGCAACAGGTCAAAACGAGTTGAAACATTTAAATATAACATAGCTGGATATTACTATCCCCGTAAATTCTTTACGATTATCTAGTCTTTGAGCTGCATCCACAAAGTTACTGTAGTCAAAATGTTCATTTAAGTCAATCATTAGTAATTTTTTGACGAACCATTGCTAAATTTTAAAGAAAAACAAGCCTGGAGTGGCAGAAATGTATTTTGTTTACCTAATAAATTTGCACTTTAGCTTGAGGTTTCTATATTTTAGAAAATATAGAGTTTGCAAATAGTTAAGCTGGTATTAACAGATCTAGTGAAAACGTTCCCTCATTAGTACGAATGTCGTCCTTTTTGAACGCTCATAAATACATATCTAGAAGCAGATTTTCCTATCAAAGAATCATTTCAATCACCAAATATTAACTATTGGTTTTCTATTGGTTTTCTAAAAATGCATATATGATATATTCATAATTGTGTTTTGTTTTCATTTGTTTCCTTTGTCATTTGAGCAGGTTTTTTTTCTTTTCTAATATATTCCAAATGCATTTCCGCCATACAAATGCTCCCTTGACTGATTTGTTGGTATTTCCATACAATCATTTAAATGATTTAATTGAAATGAGAATACATATATATAGCAAAACCATGCCATCTTAGTATCGCGATAAGAAATCTTTATCCTGTTCAAAATATGTTTTGTGGTGATACGTTTATAAAACAAATGCTATTACATCAAGGAACAGAATATTTATGGATAACAGAGCCATTTGAGATGTGAGAAAATGGTCATCATAATTATAACCATTTTATATATATTCATACCAGACAAAAATAATGTCCATTCAAATTATACTGTTAAGGGATTGTTATTGTAGTTTCAAAATGTTTTGTTGAGTTTAACTTTACCATCAGTATTTATGACATTATTACGCTTCTATTGGGTTTCCATAGAATACTTACTATTCACAGATATAAGGTAAATTTATCATATTTTTTTTCTGACATGGAGGATTTTTCTACTGATTAAACTAAATTAAAAATAGGACCATGTTTACTTGAAAGGACATTAATCTATTTCTGATCAAACATAACCCGATGTATGCCAATATCAGTGATTTCAGGAATAAAAAAAAAACGTGATAAGGTATAAAACTGTATTGATCCACATTGCAATATGTCAGTTATCAAGCGATCTAATATAGAAGTCTTTTGCAAGGGCGGAACCTTGGATAAAGTAAGCCCGATTGATTCCAATCACATCCAAACGTATACATACCAATATTCTTTCATAAATGACATGTCCTGTCGATCTCAAGCTGCCCTTGAATAGAAAATCCTACTTAAAGGTATAAGATCTTGGGCATTTTGTCTTTTAAGGTTTCAATAATCGACTTCTCTGTTCAGCATCAGAATTAATTACAAGCACGCCGCTCAACTACAAACGGCAATATGAGTTTGCTTCGTTGGTGGATTTTCCATGCGCAGTTCTCAGTAGATAATCACATTTAACTTATTTCATTGTTTGTTTTGTCCTAGCCATTATAATAATTACGTGTTGTAGTTTAGCAGGAGAATAAAGTAATTAGTATTTCAACCTCAGATAATGTGTTCGGCATAATATTGTTTTAGACATGTTAGGAACAATTTAAGCAAAATAATGTTTAGAAAATTTGTTTCAGAATAACATAATTAAAATATATATATATACCAATATAAATGGGGTTTACTATATTCTGACTACCCGTCATCCGGACAGATTCCGTTCCAAACATATATACTAAATAAAAATATCTTAAACATGCCTTCAAGTGATCTTCTTGATTAATATAAACAATAAAATGGCTACTTGAAGATCCATTTCCTCATTTAAGTTAACAATGCGTCTAAGCTAGAAATGAACGTGGCATTGTAGTTAATGCTTTAATATTTTATATATCCTATAATTTCCATCTTAGTCACAAAAGGTAGAGCGTAAAAGTATAGCCTAGATTCAGGATAATAGTCTAGATTCAGGATAATGTTTCATAAATACATCAACATGCACGCTCAAGTATTGCACGCTCAAGTATTTTTATTTAAATTTACGAAGAGTACTCGTGTTATGTCGGACAGGTCGCATTCATATGTTGGCCAATATTTTGTAGAAAGTCTGCAGATTATAAGAGGCTAACGTATGAACGTCTGGAAATCTATATCATACGTCCCCTGTGACACTGAAACGAATCCATTGCCGCCATCAATTGTATCTCCTTTTATTGGTCCAGAATCTGTTTAATAGCCCTCTAGCGTTAACAGCAATACAAAATGCAGTTTGCATATTTTGGTTGTCTGAAAGCATGATGCATCTTACTGTTACTTACAATAAATCTATTTTTTTAAATATATACTTTAATAATGTTTTCAGTAAATTCGCGAATGAAACATACATTCCTCTTTCAGTCAGTTTCATTAAATACAGGATGAATGTGTCTGGTACCCAGGCTAAAATGGCGTTTTAGCTGTTCCTTTGGCGTTTCATATTTATTAAGCGAGTAATTAATTCTCCGTATAGCAATACTGCCTGCAGACTTAACCACAAATTCAACCTGTTGCAAACGAAAAGAAACGACGCAATATTTAAAAGTTGAAATGTGTATGTTTTGATCAAAAGTAGCATTCACAGTATACACTTGGAAACCTTTATTAATACTTATTATTTATACATATATACGCATGAACTGTATTGTGTGAATGCTGGAATAATAAATTTTAAACGGAGATAAAATAGTTGAAAACAGTAACAGTTTAAATCTCCTCATAGCTTCGTTCAAATGATATTGTGTTTGAAAAAACCGTTATTCGACGGTTTTACATATGAAAAGATCAATGATTGTCTTTTCTTATATGACAACTTTTAATCATTATCTTGCACATGTACATAATACAGTTAACATGATTAATTATTCCTTAAGTCCAGTAGATATAAAATGTCGGAATATTTAATACTTTTAGAATATTGAATCATCTATCTGTACCCTAAGAAAATCATCTACAATTTTACCCGCATTAGGACGCATTGAAATCGATAAGCTGATAAAAATAGATAATAGAAATACAGCTATCGTGTATCAAACTGCTTTTACTGAATCTCGTTTCAGGTTTCTCTAAAAAAAAATTCAATCGAAAACGCAACATGTATATTTTGTTTACCCCATATATCTCTTCCAGAAATATTTTCGTTCAGTATAAATGGACATGAACATATTAGTTGTCCCTATATTTCCCCAATTCCTCTTACAAATTGTATAAGTGTTTCATTTTCTCATCTCTATTTCCATTACAGGATCCGTATAACAAAGCGATCTAGTTATGGCTGCGACAGTAATAAATCCACCATTTTCTAATTACACTGGGATCCCCTCTAATTACACAACAGAATATCCTGTTGATAAGGACACGGAGAAATCATTCTGGAGTGCAGACACTCTAAATAAGACTGCGCCAGTACTTCTTGTTATGATTTCTACGATAATTGGGAACCTCGTCCTGATTGTATTGTTGACTCACAAAAGAAGCCGAAGAAAAAAACGTGTAAATGTATTTATGGTGAACCTAGCCATCGCTGACCTGACTGTGGCCTTTATCACGATGACCACAGAGTTGCTTGAAGCCATCTTCAAGGAATGGGTGCTTGGGGCGTTTTTGTGCAAGTTTTTGCTTTACTTCCAAGTGGTAACTCTTGCAAGTACAACGTTCATGTTGACTGGAATGAGTATAGATCGATACCAAGTGATTGTGCGCCCAATGAGATCCCTGGCTCACAGACCTAATATTAAGCTAAAGGTTGTGCTGGCGTGGGTGATGGCCTTTGTTTTTGCAATACCTCAAGCTTTTATTTTTGTTCAGGTCAAAGAATTCAACCAGAAAAAGAATGTTGACATTCATTTTTGTAAGAGTGCCGGTTATAGTGCAGAATGGCAAAGGAAGTTTTATTTCACATTTCTAACGTTTTATATTCTATTGTTGCCTGCTGGAATAATGCTTTATTGCTACATAGCGATAGCGAAAGCAATTTGGAATCGTGAGGAGAACACGCAGAGATCAACATTTTCATCGGGCAACAATAATACGACATCTTCCAGAGTAACAATGAATCGCAGTGCTATATCAGCGTCGAGAAGAAAAGTTGTGTTTTTGACATTATCCGTTATAATTGCATATATTGTTTGCCTGACACCGTACTTCATCATTTGCTTAATTCGTATATATAGTCATTACACTTTGAATCTGAAAAAAGAATTAGTTGCTTCACAAACAATATTTATGCTTCATTCAGCACTAAATCCAATTTTGTATGGCCTTTTTACTCTACGAAAGAAACACATCCTTCGGTTGTGTCCTTTTATGAAAACAACCCCGTCTTTCCAAAATCACACCGAGCAATCTAGGCCTTTTTCAAAAACAAATATATCTACAGCTCGAAAAATAATGTTCTTCTTTTCAAATCGAAATACACGCGAGACTAGCGTCATTTTAGCCAATCATATTGCGAAGGAAGAAACCAGCATCAGATTGAGAAATAGGGAAAGCAACAAGTATACATCAGTATTTCGTCAGCAACAAAACACTGTTTTGAAACAGAATGGCCGGTGGCCATTAAAGAATGGCAATAATAACAGCTCAGTAACGTCTAGCGATGTTCCAGTTTGTGTTCATACAGCACTGATTCCGGATGAGGACACTACAATTTCCGAAGTGTAAAGGACATTCAGAAAGAAGTAATAATTTTTCGCGCCCAGTAAATTAGTTAATGCCTTCATAAATGTCAATTTAAGGGAAAATTAAATTTCTCATGATTTAATCATGCTTTTCACTTCCATCTATATATCATGGAATAGTGTTTTAACCATTATCTTCTTAAAAAGAAAATTGTCAAATTTATCTTTAATGTATTCATATTAGCATACTATGATGTTATGAACTTCTCTTCTTTAACCAGTCTTTAGTCAAATAATGCATAGTATATACATTTACAATGCATCATGAAATAGGCACCAATTAGTTTGTGCTTATTGTATCTGTTTCTCAAACTAGATATAAGTGAATATAAGAAATTCCATTTCTAGCATATTATCTAAACCTTAATTCATTTATTAAAAATAGGTGTATTTTGAGTCATCGAATAAAAAGCATATTGGCAATATGATAAAATGCTGAAGTTTGGGAGAAATCACGAATATTATACAAGTAGTCAATTTCAAATCTGGCGGTAATCTAAACCTTTTCAGAAGGTAACTAGATAAGTTTGAATCCGGGTGTTTATTATGGTGCTTATCGGAAAATGTCCAGTTTTAGTCACTTTCTTTTAAGCAGCAGATGCTAAACCAGATTTTACATAGGTAGTTTTATAACTTTACTCTTTTGCATTATTACCAGATGTTCCTTTATAACGTTACATTATTCTCTTGATGAAATTTCTCGAAACTTGTCGCGACGCCTTTAATGGTGTTTCCATCGAAAATCAGAATGTGTCATTTTCTGAGTCTCGTGAGATGATGCGTAATGGCTTCGCAACAGATAATGCATATAATGTCTCATACTCATGTTTTTATCTAACTCATCAGATATTTTTAAAAAGAATAAAACATTTCGTAGATATTTTAAAGAAATGAATTAATTTACTTCTATAAGACTCATCGAAATACTAACAGTCGACAGAGAAGCAAACTGGAAATCATCTAAAAACAAAAGCTCATTTATTTCGGTTGAAACCTTTATCCATATATACTCTATATCAATAGTACAGTAATATGCTGTATTTATGCCATTATGTTTTATATGATTTATGAAAATTTAGAAAAGTAGATAGTTGTGTTTCACTTACATCATTTAGTGACGATAAAACCGTTTGAAAAAAAAATACATGATTATAATCATTCAAAGTATTTTTACTGAAATACATGGATTTTATGCATTATATACGAGGCCCTCGTAGTCTATTTCAGACACATCACTGTTACATGTTGTTGTAATAAAATATGTAAATGTACCTTTGTTGCATTGTACTTAAAATTTTTTTAAACAATATGTCCTTCGCAGTGAAGTGGATATTGGATCTGACATTCACTAATGGGAATATGTCCTAGCAACAGCAAAGATTCGTTAGGTCTTCGGATTGGAAAATAAAGCCTGCCCATTATTTCATAAAGACGAACAAATACCTCTCCATACACTACGCCCTACCTAGGAATGAAACCAGTACAAATGGTACAAAGTAAGCGGGTTTACCACTACATATCACAGTCTTCCTAAAAATTTACATAAAATTTAATAGTTTTTATCACATGTTTATGGAAATACCCGGAAACTTTAATTCCGGTAATCGACGGTCCATATCTGCGAAGACATTGCCGATGTAATCAGACTCTGTAACACTATGCTACAGACATTACGCTGCAAATGTACGAGTAGAGTACACCACAGTTGGATCTAGAGATCGTGGATTCCAACCTCCGAAGTGCAGGTCAAAGCATGGAGTCGCAAAGAGCAATACATTTAGGTTGAAATGAACATATATCCAAATCTTCGGGTATTAGCATTATGAACATGTTTTTAATACGTTCACCATCCTTGATTTTATACGCTTATCAAAAATTTGGCAATGTTATGATCAACTGAACACAGTCTTAAAGCTGATATTTTTTTATTTTAATTTAATTAGCAAATTCTATACCAGTGTTATTCCATTCTATATATAGTTTATAATTTGAACTAGCAAAAACTAATATCTCCTTTCACCAAATAAATACATCTAATTTATTTACAAAGTAAAGGCATTTTCAGTGGCCGGGGAAGGTAGCCTCGACACAATTGCAATTTTTATATTCCATGCCCAAATTGTTTGCATATATCAAAAAGTTAAGGCTGCTCATCAAAAAAGTTCAATGAAAAGAGCAGCGTCATGTAACATCAAGTCACCAGGGATTCAATATGTTCCTAGTGTTACAGTTCCATATTAGCTATGTCCGTAAACAAGTGCCTTGATCGATTTAATTTCATATCAATCAATACTTTGAGCCAGAAATATGAACCAGTGATTTATTGTTGGTCACATGGCGGACACGCAAAAAAGATACAAAGCTTTTTATAATAATGCAATAAAATGAAGAAAATAAAAGATTCTTATATATGAACTAAGTAAAATCACTATTGAACATAACTCACCCAAATCGTTGTTAAGTGTGAGGTATGCAAAGTTTAACATATTATATATATATATATATATGTATGTATAAATATATATATATATATATATATATATATATATATATATATGGAAACTCAAAAGTTTCAAAAATAATACACTGAGTAAAATGCACCAATGTAAAAAAAAGTTCGTGTATGGCAATTTTTTTTTAAAATCATTAGATAATTATCTCAAATATGAATTTTTTAAAGACACATAGTATTCATACATTAATATATCCTTTAAAATATATATATAACAACACTGGAATAAAACAATTATCTAATACACATCTGCTCAGGACGCCGTTAGCAATGGAATGCATTTACTTTTGTCACATTTTGTCTCGAGTGAATCCAGCAGCAATAGAACCATCATTACTTTGACCTACCATTCCCTCCCACCGATCTTACAACTATTTCAGACAAAAGGGGAATTGCATCAATTTTCCTAATAATCCATCTTCATTCACTAACGGCGAGTA
The DNA here is from genome assembly GCA_021229015.1 of Solen grandis. Lineage (NCBI taxonomy): Eukaryota > Metazoa > Mollusca > Bivalvia > Adapedonta > Solenidae > Solen > Solen grandis. The sequence continues at coordinate 62,865,609 of CM037781.1, read as the reverse complement.
AAGAATGCAGTCATTGATTGCTATCTAGAAAGGCAAATGAAGCTTGTCTACCATGACGGTGATCCTTTGGGATATGAAGGTCTTAGCGGCAACTCCCATGCGACATGGTCTCTTTCTTAACATAACAAAGACATATTTTGGATCGATACTTGAGATCTTTGTCAACATATATACGTGTTATATTGTAAAATACTGCAATGAGATGAAATGTGCATATAAACAGACCTTCTTATAAATCGTGTCAGCTGCGTATTGATGTTTTGTATTTTGCATGCATTTTGTAAGTAAACAAAAATGTTAAATGTGGGCAAGATGATTTTCTTGTAACACATTAAATATGGTAGATGTTATGTGTCATGTTCTTTGGACACGGGGCGAAATAAAGAAGGCAAAATGCGAATACATAAGCCTGTCATATTTCGTATTGACGGGACATATGGCGAAAACAAAACTTTGACAGAAACCGTTTTAGATAATAAGACGAGATAATTGTTTGTCTTGTTTCACCAATAAATGTCGCCTTTTCGTCATGAGATTTTGCAACGGAATAAAACACGACTTTAAGTTTGTTTAAAGTCAGGAGACAAATTCACGATATTGCAGCAATCAGTCACCATTACAGCGTCACATTAATTTCGTGACACAGTTGATGTAAGTATGAAAACCTGATAACCATAATCAATAAATCAATTTACTTAAAAATATATGGGAAAATAATGTGTTCTTATGATTGAGCTTTATAAAGTCCTATACAGTTTTGCGTAATTCTGATGTTTAAAGACATTTAAAATAAATTTTGATAATTGAAAATAACAACATAGAAGACATAAAATTCCGAAATTAAGATATGTTACCAATGTCAAATTTAAAATGGAATAAATGTACCTGGACAATATGTTATGTTATTTTAGGTCGATTGGAAAATAAGTTTTCCAACTAATACTAAATCCTCATTGCTGTTCCTTTGTACCAGTTCTCTTTGTCAAAAGTGATTCGAACCCAAAATATTCAGATCCAGAAATAGATACTTTACAACGGAAATCAAATATATCTAGAATAAATATTTACCTTGCCTTGACAAGTATACAAGTACATCAATTTTAGAAGAAGAAATGCATTCGTCAAGATAGATAAAATGGTTACTCTGCTGATAGGATATACTTGAAGTATATTTCTACGAAAGTAATTCCGGAACTAAGTCGTGTGGAGGTCCTGAAAGGAATAAATACGTGTATAAGTTTATTTGAATTTGAGTGTAGAGTTGCACGGGCTTACTTTTCAATTTGTAAGTTATATTTTAAAAGATATCTCCAAACCAATGTTATGTGTTTAGTATACGACACAGCAGTTGTTAACATTTTCAACATGTAAAAGTCCTGAGTTCAACATCACATACCAAAGTATCGACAGTAATACAATATACTATAATTTTATAACACAATAATGTAATTAAATTTAATAATCATTATTTTCCTTCATTTAATCAATATTTTGAAATGTTAAAAATAACATGATTTTCTTCTACTCAATGTTTTTCGATGGTTTATTTGTATAGTTTAGCTAAATAAAGATAGTAATATGCACTGTTTCAAAATAATTGTTTTAATTTTCGCAGTTATGTAGCGAGACTACGTTTTCCCTCTATCGGGCCTCTAAAAATGACAGAAAGGCGTTAAATAAAAAGAAACATTATTGGCTTCAATAAAATATCATATTCATCTCGTGAGGAGGAAAATCAATATTTTCACGAGTGGCGCAAATTAGGTAATAATAAAGTATTTTCAGTATTTTCTTATTTTTAATGTATTCTAAGAAATTGATTCAGCTAAGATTTAAGGAATAATTCAAAAACCATCGAAGCATTGAACAATTCTTTATTTGTATTCTTTACCAAAAAATATCCCGTTTTATAAAGCATAATATCATACATTAATCCGATATTTCCGTATTTCTTTCCGAGAATTGGGGATATTTTAAATATGTAGGCAGGTTATTCTCAAATGATTTCATTAAGGATGGCCTGATTGATGAGCATACTTTCAGTTTTAACAGCGTATGACCAAACTGATTGCCTACATCTGAAGGTTGGAACTGCTCATCAGAACAGTCATGCGACATCAAATCACAAGGGATTGAATATGTTCCTAGTTTTCCAGTCGCATATTGGCTTTATCCATAACCAAGTCCTCATGATTGATTCCATTCCGTATCAATAAATGGTGTGCCAGAAATATGATCCAGAGACTTCTTGCTGGACATACACCAGACATTCAAATAAGGCATACTACTTTAAATGTATTCTAATAAAATACAAAAATACTGCAAATCAAAATGTATCAAATGAAACAAAATATTTTGTATTTTGCACCTGTCATCTTTTAAGTAGCTTAAGGTTTTGTCAAGTTAAATTTATATTATTTTTTTTTTCGGAAATACAATTGAGATGCAAATGATACATTGAAATGCATACACTATTTGTGAGACGTTTAAAGGTCACACATCTATGCAATGATAGAAATATCATAATAATCACCATTAAGACATCATACAAATACTGGACATGAACATGTGTGTCTTCTTTTATCCATTTGCTTTGAACGCCATCGGAAATAAAATGAATCAGCCGTCATGCTTAGTTTCAAGTTAAACCTGCAGCCATAGAACCATCAACACATTAACCTAACTTTCGGCCTTAAAGATGTTCAGACAATAAAAGAGGCATTGCATCAATGCATCATTCTAAACAATCCGCTTCATAAACTAAAGTCAAATAATGGAATGTTGCCACTGATTGTTTGCTAGAAAGGCAGTTGAAGCATGTCTAGTACCATGATGGTGATCATTTGGGATATGACGGTCTTAGCGACAACTCCCATGCAGCGTAATGTCCTTATTTCAACAATGACATATTATGGATCGATACTTAAAGTTAGATCTTTATCAACAATTGTACGTGCTGTATTATGAATAACTGCATTTTTTGGAGGATAAAATATATATCTTTATACTATACATATTACCAATGTTGAAAAACAAAAGCCAGAAATGTATTTGCATACAACATGATTTTAATAAGTTACTTGAGATACAAACATATGCTTTATATGATACCATAAAACTTTTTAGATTTCTGATCAATAGATATTATTCTGGGCGCTAAAATCAAGTATGCATGCTATATTACCGAGAAGTTCCGACATCTACAAGAGTAATTCATTTAAGAAATCACAAAAAAAACTTTTTGACGCATTTCATTGTGCTTCTAATGTATTTACATTCTCTTTTCAATTTTGATATGAATGCAAATTGGTTTCCTTATAAAATGAATAACAAAGAATAAATTTCAAAATCCGTAATTTTCTTTTCAAGGGGCGCATATTGGTTTACTGATAATAATGAGGTTTTCTTTTAAAAGGAATGTGTATAGAGCATAGGATTCCAATAACTTTTTATTCCACACTCAGAAAGAGCATGTATGTATATGTATATTCTATACATATGCCGCAAGAGACATTTGCCTTTTAATTCACATAATACTCAACCTTAAGGATACACTTAACACCAATACGAAAATTTAAGTTTTTGTGAAGTGTGGATAATTATGAATATGTTAGATGATATGATTTCCATATTATCTTAGTGTTACAAGAAATCGCACACAAAAAAATGTAAAAATATCTATATCCAGACCAGATGAACTTCAGTTAAATTCATCTCTTTTAGTACTTTACCATTCCTGGACCATTTGAACATTTCATTGTTTTGGGTTATAGCAAAGCGTTTTTCATATTATATGTAAATGTTGTTTGTTTGTTGTTGTTTTTTTCAGTTTCTAATACGCGACACATATTTGTATATCGCCTTTCCCTCACGAAACGTACAGGCGTAGCAAAAATCCTCTTAGCTTGGTTACAAAATATTTTCAGCTATGCCGAAGCATAAGACAGACACATTACATTTCCTGGTGTATCGTAAATTAGATCTTTGTAGGGAACGACTAAAAATTTAATCCTGTGCAATTTAAAAAAAAGAGCCAACATTATCTTCGTATTTTTGTTGATGCAAGGACGATTTGGCTGAATTAACATTGATTCAAATATAGGTTTACGGTTAAACGAGCATAGTAAACATTTGAAGTGTTACATCCAAATTAAAAGAACATTTACAACGTACGTAACATTATAAATACCTCTGTGAAGTGAAGCACTTCTAATTTTTTTTTCATTTACTATAAATCATGATATCTAGCATCTCGGTATTTCAAATAATGTTGTTAAGCGTGCAGATATTCTTGTTATTTTATTAAGGGTTGCTTCATTGATTAATACATTTGAGAAAGCAAATTGTATTCAGAAATATGTATTCTAGAGATGCGATTATAGGACACGCATTTGGAAATTAAATCCTTCACTCTTCCAGTTGACATCATAAGAATATCAAACAGGTATTTAATTAATAAGGAAGGACAAATTTGTCCTATGAGAAATCCTACATTCATTTTTTTTTTTTGGGGGGGGGGGGGGCTTATTTAATGCCGCCAAAAATTATCATGAAAGATTGCTGTGCCGAATCCATAACCTTCGATTATGTAAATAGATCATTAGAACTGGACATAGCCGCTTTTATCGTATGTGAAAACAGATAACAAAATAAAAACGTCTTTTAATATTAAATAATACTTGAAAACATGTATCTAGATTAAACTTTAAAGCTTTCCTTGGCGGTCACATCAATGAACTACTCAGAGAAGATGAAATCCATTCGACAATACGTATAAAAAGACGACTGTCACGATAGCTGGGAAAAATAATTTTAAGTACTTTTCAAAACCAACGAACGGCATTAAAAAGGCGGAATGCCGTGCTGAAATGTGTACTGCTTGTATTACCAGCTTGTGAAGAGTTGCCAATGCTTATTTTTTATCATATTCAGCTTTGAGCACATGAACATGATAAAAATTGATGATATTATTCAGCATGGCACAAACGATGTTACATTTAATTACCAAAGTTGTTCATTTGTATCATAAACCTGTCAAGCACTGATAAACGCCTTAACATCTACGGAACATCCTTGATTTCAGTGCTGATAATAAATACATAAGATGTAAATATCTATGCCTAAAGGAAATTACACTATTGTGAACGTGACAAACCTCCTGAAATACCGCGTTGTATTCTTTGTCTGTATCGACCATTATTTGATGCTACTCTTTGATCCAGGAAAAATAATCTTGACATGTCTGAAAGAGATGGTGTTTTTTTTTTATTAATTCGAGCTTTACGTGATTCCATTTAATACGTGCCACCCTTTTAGACGCAAATTGACGCCCCTAGGAGTTTTGTACTATACTGGAAGTAATGCTTTCACTATATCAAAAGCATGAGCGCTTATGTCTCAACAGGGAGTAGCACATGAATCCAATTAAAAATCGTAAAGATTGATAATCTAATAAAAACGGTTATATTTGAATATTAGGAATACATGTATTAGGGGACTAAATAAAGGAGGCTTCAGTTTTCCTGCTTTGTACATTTTTCAGAACGTCACTCATAGGCCTTAATTCAGTGTAATTAAATGATATGACATTGTGTTACTCCATTTTTGGCTGAACATCAAATTCTGTTAAGAATAATTCCATATTGCATATATTTTTTGTTTACAAGTATTGTTATATTCATAAAGATAATCCTGTATTTAACAAAATTAACGCCATGATGATTATTGATATTACAGCGAATTCGCCAAGATGACAGAGCATCCTCAAAATGACAATCCAGAGTTTCTATTATTCAGGACAGAACAAACATATACACAGATGAACAGATACGCGCCGTAAATACGTTATGAACCAATTAAAACAGACACCGCTCCAACAATTTCCAAAATGATGGGTAGCAAAACTGAATACAATGCTTAAAGTAACTTACGTCCAGACAGATATCTAGTCCAACTTCCGCTTAAATTTTAGATTACCTACCCATATTAGATAATTTCTCACTCTCTTAAATAAATGACTTAACTGGAGTTCAGAAAACAAGATATATTAAAGTTAATACTTAATTTATTTTACATCGATTACGAAACAAGTTCTCACAACTTCTATTAATCACGGTGACCGTGTATGTGGTCGTTATTGCGGGAGGAAACAGGAAAGCCATGGGAAAACCCACGTGACTGGACGTGCGACCACTGTACCATCTCACGTACGTGACCTGGAATCGTACCCGGTACGTATTTGTAAGAAGCTACGCTCTCCAGGCATCCCAAAACTAAACAAATCTGTTCAGCCTGAAATAACTGTATGTAAGACACTTATTATTAAAAAAAAAAAAAATTTGCCAAATACTTAATTACTTTTTACGTTCCTTTGTATATACATAGCAATATCAATGCATTGTCATTTCATTCATTAATTTAGGTTAAACAATGTTCTGGATTCTTGGCAAAAAACATCTGAAGGGGATAAAAACATAAATGTCTACTCCGCAAATTGTTGTTTTTTTTTAAATTATAGTGCTGACCTATGTCATGATTATAGTGCTGACCTATGTCATGATCTCAAGGAAAAATACTTTCGTTTTGAATTCTATATCGTATAATACACATGTAAGTTCAGTTCAGATGTAAATTCTATTTCAAAACGCATTTCAAATCTCTGTTTCCATTCCAACACGAAGTCTTAAAAGAGATACAAATGCTTTATTTTATAACGCTTTCTGTACGATTAACATATGACGTCATATAGTAGTCATTTTTGAATCGAGCATAAATCTTAAATAATGAACGCCACAAGCCCGTCTTTGTTTATATAGACTATTTTGTTGATCATTTCAGAATGCAAGTTATATAAATAACTTACATAAACGTCTTGACGCTCATGTTCAGTACTAAAATTAATAATGATAGATTTTAGAAAATGCATTAGCCCTCTTGCGCTGTTCTTTTACTTTCACCAAAAAATCATTGCAATGATAAAAATATTGTTTTCGATAAAAAAATAGAAGAATGGATAGCAAAATAATTGTACTCTCACACAGTTCTGAATATCCTTTGGATTATAAAATATCATCCAGCTGGCTTGCGGAAGGTAGGTGGATCTACCCGGATGTCTCCGTGCATTCGGGGTCTTTCTCCACCTGTAATTAGCTGGACGTCGCTATATGACTGAAATACTATCGAAGCGAGGGTAAACTCAAAAAGTGAATAGTCAATATATCGAATATCAATTTCGGAAAAGAAAAAGAGCAGAAGACTAGTCAAAATTTGTTGCAAAGACCTTGCGAGGGCTACAGATACATTGCAATGATTGAGAAGAATTACTAATTCTTACGAGAATGTTACGAGAAGGCGAAAACTCTCTTTTTTTTTTTTATTCTGCTGTCACACATTCCAGAATTCCTTGCAATTTCCCTTGCAAATTTCATAATAATCGGGATATATATGGTCACAAAACATTTGTAAATGTTCTAAACAACTCGACACCATTCGTTTATTGATGCGAATATTAGCAACATGATCCTAAACTCGCAAGGTAGACATATTTCTTACCTTTTCTAACCATACGTTAATATGATTCGTTCGTTTTTGGAAAAAATAATGGGGTATTTCGTAATAAAATTAAACAACTCACTTTGTAAAACCAGAAATACATTTTAGAAATTATACATCAGTTAAACGTACAATACTTCGCAAAAGACACAAACACTGAACTGAATATAAATCCGATTCTTTTAGAGGACTTAGAATACAGATGGATGTTTGATTAATTGTTTGAAAAACTGTTATTCTGTATTAGTAAAAAACAGGAAACAATTACAATTGAAGAAAAAAAAATGGAATTAGATATAGAAAAGAATATATCGAAAGTAACATGATTAATATTTAAATACAATTTGATTAAGCGCAAAAGTAATGTTTATCTGTAAATAAGAAAAAGAGAATGTCAAATGGACAATGGATCCGGTGGCCGAGTGGTTAGAGCGTCCGCCTCGGGTAGTTGCAGGACTGGTTGGCGCGATGTCAGGATAATGTGACTGGGTGTGGTATCATGCCACATGCCAACGGCGTGATACTGCAGTGTGGCAGCACTATACCTGTCTCAAGTAGACATCGTCTCCAATGACTGAAATACTGTCGGTGGGACGTTTAACCAACCAAACAAACAAACATAATACCACAAACAGTCACATTATCTTGGCACTGCCCTTATATGCTGAGCGCTATGCATGACTTTTCATGATTTGGTAAGTCGCGGCTAGGGTTCGAACCCACGACCTCTCCCTTCAGAGACGGACGTTCTAACCACTTACCATATTAATTTGTTCTATATTTGTTGACATGTCATTACAATTTTCTTCTGATTTTCTTGGTTCACTGATAAACAGACACAAGGACGGTGCACCTTGTTTCCCTGCAATGTGATGGCTAAGTCAACATTACTGTGTCAAATCAAATGTTATGTGTGGGAAGCACTGTGATTATCATCCTGAAATTGTCACAAGAGGAAACTTAAAATTTGTAAATCGCTTGTAAAACCACCCTAATGAATAAATATCGGCTGCTCCATGAGACATTGTTTAAACGTTATTGAGAAAACAAATTCACAGGACAGACATATAACGAAATTACTGAGCTGTTTATGTCTAATTTTCTGAGAAATTGCGAACATGTCATGGAATGCAAACAATTTAAAGGAGGTTTTGAACAGTTAGAGTATGGTGATTAGATTACATATCAGACACCCGTGTACAACTGGCTTTAAAGTAAATCTAGGTATTTCACAAAGCTTTAAAAACAAAAAATTAAAAAAGAGGTGATACAATATAAAAACAGAAAACACGAGTTTTTTTAATGCAAATGTCGTAAATAACCTACAGTGATACTAATGTACATTTCGATACTTTCGGAGTCCCGAGTGAGGATATTATCTTGACTTTCTCTGTAAAACATCGAATCCATGTGTGTTTACAACAATTTTTGCATAAAAAAACAAGTGCAAGGTGCAAGTTTTTTTATGTTTTTTTATTATTGATTACACCAGATATAATAGTATCATAAACATATAAGCAACAATTCAGCTAAGTTACGATACATGTTGTTTCAGGATTTAATTAAATATGCGAATAGATACAGAGATTAGAAAGTAAACAAATGGAACTATGATATTTTGATATTCTAAAAGGAATTTTCTTAATGGTAGGATATCAGACTCAATCACACTTTGCCGATATATTTTGGCCATAGATATCGTCTATGAGTGTGAGTTATATTGACAGATAAGTACGGATGCTAGAGTGTAAACATTTGACTATGCATTCTCAGAAACCAATTTGATAATTTGGGGGGGGGGGCGATCTTTCATATTCTATAGATGAAATATACGCCATAATTGAAGTAGGGCTAGATATTACAGCCAAAATATATTTTCATTTAATCTCACAATCCGACCACGACAGCTATATAATTCAAGTTAATTTTTTATATATGTATGCACAGATAATACTTTTTACACTTTTTGGCCAGATTTAAGTCGTCTTTGTATTTAGCAACGAAATTGGTATACATGCTTAAAGATGGCTTCTTCCTAAACACTAATGCTAGATCGTTGGCTGTCAAATATTGCTCTTAATGTCCCCGACACTTATCTTCCAGATCCCCAAAACAATTCAATGATTTCATTGTTTAATCAAGAACTCGTTTTGGGAATATCATTCATAATGATTGATATCACTAGTTTGAAAGGGCTGTAGCCCCGGTTCAAGATTTTTCATTTTGATATTCGAATTTAGGCGAGATAAACGTTGTAACTACGATCGATCAAAATTGCTTAAGAAATAAGATGACAGTCTGTTGACAGACTGTTAGTCCCCTACCGGTGTTTACACCGTTAGGGGACTATAGGTTTGCCCTCCGTCTGTCTATCCGTCTGTCTGTCCGTCCGTCTATCTGTCCGGAAGTCTGGATCCCGCAATAACTTAAAAACCGTTTTAGATAATATTATGAAACTTGGTATATGAATAAATGGCAGCATGGTGATTCTGCAAGTCATTTTGGTTTTTCCTAAGACCAAAATTCTGGTTGCTATGGTAACGGAAATATTATGCACCTAACCGGTAGGGAACACATGTGTTGCGTACAACACCAGTTATTTGTTTTTGTTGTTATTTTAATATGATGATTTATACGCATATGGTCATTAAATCAAAAATCTTGTTCGTTTGAGTTTGCGGATGCTTAAGTAATTGCTTCTTTTGTTATAAACCAAACGACATTACCTCAAGGTTTCTTAGTTTGACCAAATGTCTTTTAGAAAATAAGACGCTAAACATTAAGGAACCAATCATGAGACGGATCATAATAATAGCTGACAGCTGCGGCCAGGCGGTCTCAATCCGTTCAAATGTTTCGTAAAGGAAAAAAAAGTCACATCATGACATACACTGATAGCGAATACACACAGATAGTTAAAAGCCAAACCATATGAGAACGAACTTCTTTAAATGTCATAAATGAACTGAAAATGTCTTATGTACGCGAGGCACGAAAACAAAATTGCGAAATCTTTATAGAATGTAAAGAATACTTAGACCGTCTGTCTTCACAATTAAGAAAATTAAGTAAATCAGGCACGCTTATTAGAAATTTTAGTTGAATGTAAACTTTAACGATGTTCTCACACTGTTTCCATTGTATATTTTGTTATTTCTTCAATATTTCAACACCGCTTCCTTATTTTTCATGAAAGGTCCTTGTTACAACACTGTTTGTCATAGTATCATCACTGAGAAAACATCATCAGTCATAACATCTATTTAAGACCATCATATTGAGGCAAAGTTCAGTTATGGGTAATGTCAAAGACATGACCTTTTATTGCAATATCTCGACTTTCATCAACACGTGGCTAACAATCTCACTTTAACTATATGTGTATGTCTTTCAGAAATGACCTAAAAATATAAAATATAATATTGCATGAAAAAAAAAACCTCGTTTTATAATTCTATATTCCCATGGTAGCCATTTATTAATAAATCATTACATGCAGAATATGCGTTTTTCGGTCAAAAGTAAAAAGAGATCAAAGTTCTATAAACAGACTACTCATGCAAAACGATAATTCTTGATAATTCATGTTATCTGATTAATTGGTTTCAGTATTCTGACAGATACCTCATTATAACAGAAATAAAATATGAAAAAAAAAGATTTTGAAAGATGGCATCGTCGAATACCCACGGCCGATCGATAGATCATCTATAGGCCGTGGGATATTACTGCTGAATTTGGTCGTTTAAGGGTGTGTCAAATTATTTCATTGGTCGCATCACGTTTTTTAAACCAATCATAAATGCCGTTTTTATTCAGCTGCCGGACGTAGTCATTTAATTGTCTTCATGACTTTCAAGCCTCCATGCCGAAGAGTGTTGCATTTAAAAGGCGGGTTTTATGGTCAATAAATTAATCAATAACTACTGTATTACGACGATTTACTTGCCTATTTCCGCACGGCATGATGTCATGTAGTGGAGAGGAGTAAGTCAGCAGGGGTATTCGACGATGGAAAGATGGAAAAAAACGGCCTCATTTTCAAGCTATATTTTATTTTTACATAAAATCTTGCCCGTTACCGTCAAAACAACCCTTTAAACGTAATACGCTGATATCGTGACAGCTTACAACTTAACTTAACTTAATGTATACTTAACGTGTCCGAAACATTGCGATCGTAAATTGTCGCATACGTCCTTAATATGCTATATAATTCCTTCATGAATAAGCAGTGTAAATCAATCTTGGAGTCGATGTATATGACGGTTGGATACATCAACACGCATGTTCAATATCTTATCGATACTTAAACGGCCCATATCCGCGTTTATAGCCATAACAAATCAGGTCGGTCATGGCTGATATCGGATGAAAGAGACTTAAGTAATGAGGACTAAGTTAAAAAGATAAGAAAGTCTTTAATTAACTTAACAGCAATGTGTATGGTCATTAAACACACAGACAACAGTGTCTTAGAGCTCAAGTATACATAAAAAGGCTTTGGAAGAGGTGTGTGAAGTTAGCGCGTAGATCGTAGATCGTAAATCAACACTATAACTAATTTTCTTTGTCGACCTGGGTCGTAGATCGTAGCTCAACCACTCAAATAAAACAAACCATTCAAATAAACCAAAATAAATGGTTGAGCTGGGTCGTAGATCGTAGCTCAACCATTCAAATAAACCAAAATAAATGGTTGAGCTGGATCGTAGATCGTAGCTCAACCATTGAAAAAGTTCACGGAATGGTTGAGCTGGGTCGTAGATCGTAGCTCGACCATTGAAAACTTTCATAGAATGGTTGAGCTGGGTCGTAGATCGTAGCTCAACCATTGAAAATGTTGATGGAATGGTTGAGATGGATCGTAGATCGTAGCTCGACCATTGAAAACTTTCATAGAATGGTTGAGCTGGGTCGTAGATCGTAGCTCAACCCATTGAAAATGTTCATGGAATGGTTGAGCTGGGTCGTAGATCGTAGCTCGACCATTGAAAATTTCATAGAATGGTCGAGCTGGGTCGTAGATCGTAGCTCGACCATTGAAAATGTTCATAGAATGGTTGAGCTGGGTCGTAGATCGTAGCTCGACCATTGAAAATTTTCATAGAATGGTTGAGCTGGGTCGTAGATCGTAGCTCAACCATTCAAATAAAACCATTTAAATGGTTGAGCTGGGTCGTAGATCGTAGCTCGACCATTGAAAAATTTCATAGAATGGTTGAGCTGGGTCGTAGATGTAGCTCGACCATTGAAAACTTTCATAGAATGGTTGAGCTAGATCGTAGATCGTAGCTCGTAGATGGGAAAAAAATGCTTTCGTCGGGAAAAGAGTTTCCTTCGAAAATCTTTGTACTTGTCGGGAATATCTCATTCGTCGGAAAAGTTTCCGTCGGGAAATTTTCTGTTCGTCGGGAAAAATTATATGTCGAGAATTCCGACTAAGATAAAAATATTAACAAAATACAATTTTCACAACTAATACTAAATTCCCGACATATAATTTTTCCCGACGAACAGAAAATTTCCCGACAGAATTTTTTCCGACGAATGAGATATTCCCGACATGTACAAAGATTTTCGAAGGGAACTCTTTTCCCGACGAAAGCATTTTTTTCCGACTATTGCAATTTTCCCGACGAGTACAATAATCCCGACGAAGATAAAAATATTAACAAAATACAATTTTCAAAACTATTACTAAATTCCCGACATACCCGACGAACAGAAAATTTCCCGACGGAAACTTTCCGACGAATGAGATATTCCCGACAAGTACAAAGATTTTCGAAGGAAACTCTTTTCCCGACGAAAGCATTTTTTTCCGACAAATGCAATTTTCCCGACGAGTACAATAATTCCGACAAAATACAATTTTCGTAACTAATAATAAATTCCCGAAATATAATTTTTCCCGACGAACAGAAAATTTCCCGACTGAAGAAATACAAGATTTTCGAAGGAAACTCTTTTCCCGACGAAAGCATTTTTTTCCGACAAATGCAATTTTCAACCAAAATACAATTTTCAACTAATATAAATTCCCGAATATAATTTTTCCCGACGAACAGAAAATTTCCCGACTGAAACTTTTCCGACGAATGAGATATTACCGACAAGTACAAAGATTTTCGACGGAAACTCTTTTCCCGACGAAAGCATTTTTTTCCGACAAATGAATTCCGTGAACTTTTTCAATGGTTGAGCTACGATCTACGATCCAGCTCAACCATTTATAATGGTTTATTTGAATGGTTGAGCTACGATCTACGACCCAGCTCAACCATTCTATGAAAGTTTTCAATGGTCGAGCTACGATCTACGACCCAGCTCAACCATTCCGTGAACTTTTTCAATGGTTGAGCTACGATCTACGATCCAGCTCAACCATTTATTTTGGTTTATTTGAATGGTTGAGCTACGATCTACGACCCAGATCGACAAAGAAAATTAGTTATAGTTTCGATCTACGATCTACGATCTACGCGCTAACTTCACACACCTCTTTGGAAGAGAGATAACATGTCACACTTTTTATTTAATATCCACAAGATAAAATTTCTACAACGCATAACTTTATTTAGATGATGACATTTGTGTTTGGACTTTTCCATCGATTATGGCATATAACCTCACAACAATGACAATAACAAACGTCTTATCGAGGTATCTGATTAAGGCTGATTGTGCTGATTATTGGGTTATCTGTCGAAGATAAAGGAGAAAGATGTAGAAGAATTGTGAAGGCCGGATTGAGTCTTTCAAAGTAAAATCAAACATATATATATATATATATATATATATACAATCGTATACAATTGATTGGAAACATCTATATTATTGAAAACCAAATGACAGTGGAAGAGCTAGTTTGGTGTTCTAAGGTCGTCTCTAGAACAAAAAAAATAAATGAAAACCTCAACCAAATTAAAGCAGGTCTATGTAGAGTCTTGTTTCATTACTGAAACAAACTTCTTTACCTAGTTTGTTTAAATTTAAAATTTACGGCCAGTAGGATTACAAAACCGGGCAGGCATGTTGACCGACGAACGCATTGTCGGTTTGACGAAGTTAAAACTTTGCACTGAAATTTTTTGAGAGTAACATTCAATACCATTTACATAGAATTTGATCATAACATACTTGTATGTATCGGATAGAATCTAATAAGATGTTTCTAAAGACAACAGAAGACCTTCTCGAGCGTAGACTTCTATTGTCTGATGTAATGTATTTATAGATTCGTCAATCTAATTTTGTAAAACACCTGAGTTTGTCAATAAATCGATCTACAGGAAGACCGTTATCAAACAACTCCTTCATTTTGTACATGTTAAAATGAAAATAGTGTAAAAAGTTAATTCTTATTTTGTTTTTAATTCTGCTAAATTTATTAAAAACTTATTTCATTTGTCGGAATAAATATCTGTCATAAATGTGGTCAGTATCAAACAGATGATTTTTGACGATTGCTAAGTTTTAAAAAAATAAAGTTATAATGCATGTTTTGTGTTCTCAAACAAGAGAGTCATGATGGCCCTTAATCTCTCACCTAATTACTGACTATGCCTTACCCTTGATCGAACTTGACCGAGATATCATCAACACAAAAATTCTGATCAAGTTTGAGAAAGATTCGGCCCCTAGAATATGGCCCCTAGAGTGGAAATGGGATTATACTAAGATTTGACCCATTGACGTTCTTTTTAACCCAGTCCAACCCATGGATAAACTTGACCGAGATAGTATCTAGACAAATATTCTGAGCAAGTTGAGAAAGATTGAGTTTTAAATTGAACAATTTTTCCCCCCAATTCATTAAAATTTTAAATTTGTTATAAAAATAAACTCGACTTAGACATTATAAAGTTTTAAGACATACAGTCTGAGCAAGTTTGGGGAGGAAGACTGGATCAAAATTGTGGCTTCTAGAGTGAAAACAGTAAAAATGTTGACATTTTTATTAAGGGCCATAACTCCTGATATAATGAGCCAATTTCAGTCATAATCAAACTTAGCTGAGAAATTATGACTATAAACATTTTTTTTTAAAGTATGAAGATTTTTTAAATGAAGATGCTACAGTGTAAAATAAAAAAAAACTTAACACCTGACCTAATAGACCGATATCAGCCATAATCGACCTTAACCGAGAAATTATGTCATAAACATTTTCATAAAGTTTTTAGATGATTATTTTGAAAAATGAAGACACTTGGAAACCTTTAATAAATTGTTTGTTTCCCTTCGCCTGACAGACCCCCAAAAAACCCGCCGACACTAAAAGTTTTATTAGGCAATCTGCTATTTTTATACCGATTTTCGAATCTGGTTAGAAAAAAAAAAGAATTTTGCCTACCTACCCATTTTTTCAGACTAGGGTCGGAAGAGGGGAAACAACGATTTTTAAAGGTGACCTAGAGTGTAAACAAAGTGAAATCTGGCAGTTTTATACATTAAAAGGAGCATAACACCTGACCAAATTGGCTGATATCAGCCTTAATCGAATTTGATCGAGAGATGATGGCCATAAACATCGTCACGTTTGAAGAAGATTGTTCAAGAAATGAAGTCGCTAGAGTGTAAACACTTAAATTATTGAAACACGAAGCATGACGGACAATCAATGGATCACAGAAGCTCGCCATGAGCGTTGCTCAGGGTAAGCTAAAAAGAAAGGATTAAGAGAAATTTCATCATTGGGCCATTTTAAAATGAATTTCATATGAAAGTATTTATGAATGTGATGGCAACTCTTGCAGATCGCATTTTTATTTCCCTGTCACCTACTGGACTTCTAGTCTGGAGAAGGCTTCGTCTGAATTTTGGATGGCCAGAAGTCAAATGGCTAAGCTTTATTCCTGTTAGGTTGCCTTATTAGGAATTATTATGAGTTTAAAATACACATTATTTGTCATTGATCATGTGTTTCAAAACTTGTTCATTTCCAATATTAGCATCTTTCAATGTTCTTGTCATTCGTTGACATATGAAGCGTGTATGTAAAGAACCATTAACTTTAACAAGACGTGAACGTGTCTGAAATTACAGCTGCCTTGAGCTAATATAAGTTGACTTGACATCCAGTTCTTCTATACCATGGAATCGAATGTATCCATTGTTTTTAGCTGATTTTACACAGAGACGGGGCTTTTCATAATATTTAAGTATTAAAAATCCACAGTTGTGCCGGCAATGCTAGCAGTGAAGGCTGTATTGTCTTCATTACATTGTTACAATTTGATAAATATGTTCTAACGAGGAAGATACATAGTCATTCATAGTTTATCTATATTACATTCAGCAGGCAAATGTTCCATAATGTTTTACGATTGCGTGGAACGTATTTTGTAGCAAAGATGACCCAAAGATCTAATGATTGTTCCATCATACATGGTATCGCTCCCCAATCACTCGGCCACTGGGGACGCTTTCAGTCATAGTGACATAAATACTTATCAAAGTCTAAGTAAATGTTAAATCTCTTAGCTATGGCCAAGTCGTTTACAAGTATTAAACTGCTATCGTCAGAAATTTACATGCGAACGGGCATTTGCGATGTCACATGATTTCTCAGAGATCTATTATTAAAACTTATATGCGTTTGTAACACATCTAAATTTGCGTTGGAAAAAAATGCGAAAACGGCAATATCTCGGGATTTCTTAAACAATGTAAGCTATCAGTGACCAAATTTCAATGCCTAACATACAATTTTAACATTGGTTTTCTTGAAAGTAGATTTTTATTGTCATTTAAGCATCATTTTTGGTGAGGTTGGAGGGGGGGGAAGTCCTTTTAAGTTGTTGTTGTATTGGGGTTTACCGTCGCTGCGATAGTATTTCAATCATATAGCGACGTCCAGCTAATTACAGGTGGAGGAAGACCCCGAGTACACAGAGGTACCCGGGTAGAACCACCGACCTACCGCAAGCCAGCAGGAAGTCCTTTTAAGTTGAAATTAAACTGTTTCCAAAAGGAAAGATGTTGACGGATACATTTTTTGGCTGTATTAAATTCCTTTTTACGAGTGATATAAAGTATATGGCACCTTATCCGAATAATTTTAGGTTTGGTTGACGGTGGAGCTTGTTCTGGATGAATACGTATAGATAGTGCATGTCAGATTCTTTGAACGACCAAGGTAATAATTTTGATAAAAATTACTCTTTGCTCAAGTTGCTACAGACTTTCTCTCGACTATCCGGTGTCGCACTCATACGGGACATACTTTTACATCCTATCTGTATCTATAAATCCTATCTATAAATCTTAGTTTCCTAAAATTTCTATTAATAGCTTAAAGTTCTTCTTCTAGGACATATGAGTGGCGTGTTTTAGTCATTTTGTTGATTTCGCTTACTTTGTTACTACAAACATATTGACAGGTACTTATTAGCAATCATTTGTTGCAACATTCCTTATAACTCGAATAGGAACAGAACAGAATAGAATTACTATAGGGATTGCAATGCAATATATGTGTCTTCCTGTGTCCAAGTCGACATCAATTTAAAGAGCTGTTTATTCCTGGCGCAAAACGTGGGAAGTGTGTAAATTAGTCCCATTGTTCGGTTTGAGTACTTTTCCGGCGTACCTATTTAACTTCTTGTTTGATCTTCTTAAGGATGATGCCGCAAGACAATACCGAATGAATAGAATGATTTTCATTGGCAGAAACTGCCTATACTTAGAGAAAAAAGTTACAGTTTTTGTTTGTTTGTTGTTGTTTTTTTTTTTGTTGTTTTTTTGCTAAGATAGAAACCTGAAATATATGTTTAAGTATTCATTATTCACGAAAGTTTAATAAAGTTGCCTGACTGAATTTCAACAAGGTCTCTAATGAATATATACGTAGTTAATCAAAACACGTCTCTCAGATCACTTTATACAGTCATTTCCTGTCTCGAGAATAACTTTCTGGACTGTCAGTCTCAAGCAACAGTTCAGATGTCATCTGCTCGGGACAACTATAGCACAAATTTTCAAGAAATAAATGTTTTATTGCATAAATTGCATACATAAAATAGTAAAAATGAATCCTGGACAATTGATTATTTTATTGTATAGTATAAAAAGAGCTGATGTAATGGTCAGATGGATATGATACATAAAAACTCTATTTACAAGTTGTCAACACTTCATCTCGTATGACGCATGTACATGAAACAACATATAATGATAAATACACTTTTATATACGGCATCAGGTTATAATGATACATGTTTCGGGTTGAACATTACAAAAACCTGCTGTTTGATATAGACTGTTTAACAGTCTCCGTTAGGCAAGAATACAGATATAGTCCGCTTTTTTACTGCTCATTGCGTTGTATGCGCCTGGTCCGTCGAAATTGTTTGGTTTATGTCTTGCACATGTATTTATGGAAAAAAAACTACTCACAGAATTGTTCTCCACATCATGCTTGAGTGTCGAGTTAAACGCACGGGTTCATAGTTTCCACGTCAAGGTTTCCACTGATGTTGGGCTGCGTTTTTTTATATACATGTACATAAATTGAATTATATGAAACTTCACATATCTTCATTTGCATGTCCTTAATAAAGATATTAGTAAAGTGAATCATGCAAGAAACCAATTTACATTTATATAAAGGACTGAATAAATGTACAATTAGAAAGAAAGAGAACATATACAAAAGTACGGCGAAAGAACATTTATGTTACGTACAATACTCTTACTTAAGTAACATAGATATCCTACCAGATATATAATATTCATCTTTTTACATATTGATAATTTCATGAATCCTGAAGCCTCTTAAGTTTGGTTCCATGAAACTGGTACTTTTCGCGTTATGGGAGGCTACGTTGTATGTCAAAATCAGATTCGAAATAATGGCTTAATATACTCATATTCGGGACGTACGTTGGGAATAAAACAATCCGGTAGTTTGAAATATACGTTAGCTTCTAGACCTTATCAATCACTACACACGTAGAATGTTTAGACTCAGACAGTAATCTCTTATGATTTTGTTGACGATTGATATATTGTCTATTGTAACTCACTATTTCATGACTTTCCTGACTGATAAAAAAAGTACAGATAAAGAGAATCGACAGGAAATGCATTGACAGACTTATTCGAACTCAGAACTCCATGGAGTTTCTGAGGAAACAGTCAAGGGTTAGTCAAAAAGCACAGAATTATACGAAATTCATACCAATTTATTCTTCGTGTTTAAAGAAAGATTAGAAATGTAGACATATGGGCTTCAAAAACATCGTTGATTGACGCGGTGTGTTTAAAAGAATCATCGTTACATGTTACATTGTGCAATGATTAAATATGAAACCGTATCGTTTTAAAATGTAGAATTGTAAAAATATCTTTCGAAATGAGGAGGATACTGGAACTGACATTCACTTATGAGTATATCAGGCCTTTCAGCAACAGCAGATTGTTATGGATTGGAGTAAACCACCTACCCTTGTTATCATAAAGGCAAACAAGTACACTTACACACACCACGTCTTGCCTAAGACCGAAACCAGTTTTTACAGTGGTACACAGTGTACCACTACATAACCCAGTCTATCTGAAAATTAACATAAATACTGTATGTAAATAATTACTGTATGTAAATAATTACTGTATGTAAAAAGAAACATAACCGACGGCGTCACACAATGGCATACTATTCTACGAAGACCTTGCCGATGTCGTCATACTATCAAAGTATATTTGTCTGCCATGACTTTCGAAGAGCAAGTCATCGCATTGAACGGCCAACCAATAGGTTGAATTAAAACATGATTCCAAGTCAACGTAATATGTTACTGTACATAACATCGGTAATTGAACATGTTTATAATACTACCTATATCCTTGATTGTATACGTTAACCAGAAATTCTCCAATATTATGATAAATTGAATATAGTAAAGTAACAAACAACTGTTAAAATATAATTTATAACTTGTCTCCGTATTGTCTTTTCAATATATATTATGAAATCAATTCAGCAAGGAGTTAATAAATAATTCACAATATTAAGACAAATACCATCCCGTTCTATATTTTAGAACTCTATTTAACTAAAGAAATGAATATTTACCACCATTTAAATAATTTATTTACGATGTGAGGGCTTTTCCAGTGACTTGGTAAGATCACAAACAATTTCGCCAATAATGACCGAACGGATCGGTACCATTTTAGTTTTTACAGCCGATGTCCAAACCGTTTGCCTATTTCTCATGATTAAGACTACTCATCGCTGGACATCAATCAAAAGAGAGGTGTCATGTGATATCAGGTCATCAGGGATTCAATATGTTCCTAGTCGTTCTGGCTAATATTAGTTCCGACTGTAAACAAGTAGCATGATCGATTTCGTTCCGTATCAATCAATATTTTAGCCCGAAATATGACCTAGACTCTGCTCGAAGCACAGTTAAAAACACCTTTGTATGTTACGTAAATTCCTGAAAGATATGACAAGATTTATTTTTGAAATACAAACGTGATGCAATGACACATTTAATTTAATGCAAAGAGGAAATAAAAAAGTATTTTTTGATTATAATAAATGATAATTACAATTATGAAATTCTTTCAGTCTCATCATAATTATGCTTAATATACTCTTTAAAATAAGATATCATACAAGCACTGGGCATAAAACATTTAGCTAGTAGCCATTTGCTCAGGACGTTATTAGCAATAGAATAAATTTATTTTGTCACATTTTATTTGAAGTGAATCCCGCAGCCAAAGAAACATTAGTGCATTAACCTATCTTTGATCTTATAAATATTTTAGACACAACAAAGAGGCATTGCATCAAAATTCCTAAATTAAATAATCCATCTTTATTCACTAACACCAAACAAAGAATGCAGCCTAAAAAGGCAAATAAAGCTTGTGTACCATGATAATGATTCTTGGGAATATGGTGGTCTTAGTGGCATTTCCCATGGGTATGGTGTCCATCTTATCATATCAAAGAGACATTATGGATCGACACTATAGATCTTTGTCACCTAATATACGTGTAAATTTACCAATCCCTTCATTGAGTTGATAAAATGTACATGTAAATGGACAATTGTTTGTATTCCTCTTATAAATGTTGTCATTTGCATACTGACGCCCAGACTTTCGCACGCATTTTGTTAGTAAGACATAAACTGTAAATGTGGACAAGCTGATTTCAGGATATCACATCAAATATGTTGGCTGATGTGTGCCATGTTCCTTGGTGAGTAAGCGGGGCGAAATGAAGAAGGCAAAAATATGAGTACACCTGCCTGTCATATTTCGTATGGGCAAACTCAGGGCGAAAGAAAACCTCGACAGAAAATGTTGTAGAAGAATAGAAGATCTAACAATTGTTCGTCTTAATAAAGTAATTTTACTTGAAAATCTATACAATGAATTGTATGTGTTTTTGTGTATTAGTTTTACAAAGAACCCATTTTATATTCCGATATACCTTTGCATCAAACTAATGTTTAAAGAAGTAACAACACAATGGAAATTAAAATCCGAAAGTTTACCTCTAAAATGTTATCAATGCCAAACTAAAAATGGAATAAATGAACTTGCATAATATTCGGTTTTATTTTATATAACGTCGGAAATAAGTTCCTTTCTCTGACCAGTACTTTGAGCCGAAAGTGATTCGAACCCATAACCTTTAGCTCCACAAAAAGATACGTAATCTCTCTACCACAAACTTAATATTTGCATAGAAAGATATGAATACAGAAAAAAATGAGTGAAATGCATTAAGAAATAGAAGACGTTTTAAGATAAAATTGTATGCATTGATGAATAAGACATCATACTTGACATGTGTGACTTTTTATATCCATCTGCTTTGAAACCATTAGTAATAGACTAAGTCACATTAAGTCATACGTGAATCCTGCACCAATAGGACCATGAGCACATTAATTACCTCCCGAACTTATAACAATATTTTAGACAAAAAAAGAGGCACTGCATCGATAATTTCAATGATTCATACACTAACACTGAATAAGTAATGTGGCCACTGATTGTTTCCTAGAATGGAAAATGTAGTTTCTTTATCATTATGATGATACTTGGGGATATGACAGTCTTAGCTGCAACTCAAGTCCTTCTTATTACAACAAAAATATATTGTAGATCGATACTTTAGAGCTTCACCAACAAATATAAGTGTTATGTTGTTAATTACTTTTTGTTGATAAAATGTACAAATGAATAAAACAAGAGCACCGCATGTTCGTCTGTTTTTGCCAAAGTTACATTTTTTTGTTAAACATTTAAAAAAAATGACCCTGAAAGTCACAACTAAAACTGTAAGCCTTTAAATGCAGAGTTGAAGTACCATACCCTTTAAATTTGACTTTTGACCTTGAATGATGATCTTGACCTATGCATGGAATAGAATGTATACAACACAAAGATATCAAATATGTAAACAAAAAATCACAATTCCTAATCCATTGAGTTTTTGATAATCAACATAAAACTGTAAAATTTGAAGACATTTAAAAAAAACCAACTTTTTATCTGCCTAAAGACCATGACTAATATCACGCCTGCACAGGTTTATATGGTGACAAACCAGTATTCAATTTTTTTTTAAATATTGAAAAAATACAAAAGGTGAAGGTTATGGCCAACGTTATAGATTTTTGTTAAACAATTCAAAAATAGGTCAAAGGTCAAGGTCGAAAGTCCAAAAGAAAGGTTGCCACAAAATTAAACCCTTTTTAAAAAATTAGATATATTGAGGTGTATCTGAATTCTGAATAGCCCTTACAAAGATGAATATGCATACCAAAAATAAAAGTTACATGTCAAATGGTAAAGAAGTTATGGCCAACGTTAAAGTTTTTTTTTTTTGTAAAACATTTCAAATATAGGTCAAAGTGTAACATTGATAGAAAGGTTTTGCCACAAGGAATTCACATGTGAAATATCAGTGCCCTGTTGGTAACGGTTCTGAAATGACAGGCATTTTAGGGTTTTCAAAATTTACAGCAAAAGTAGGTCAAGGTCAATAGGTGAAAAAATTGCATATGTCTGGGTACGCCTTGTCAAGATAAATAAGCATTCCAAAAATGAAAGTTGTATATTGTAGAGAAGTTACGACCAACGTTAAGATTCCGGACGACACAACGCGGACGCATTTTGTTGTGCTTCCAATTCAGTTTTACTTTTTCTTTCAGTTTGATTTTCGTGCAAAATGAATGTCTTATACAATAATATTTCAAAACCAGATGTAAAAACCTTTCAGTAGGACGTATGTTGAGGCGTAACTATCGTTAGTGAATGTATGTACTATATATTTCCATTGACTTTTATTCCACACACAAAACAAAATATATTTCCCAAGATACTTTCTTATAGATTTCCAGTTTCCGAAAGAGTCAGAGAGTATATGTATATATGTATCAATAAATGTCTAAAATGTACACTTTATCACATATAACACTCATGAGACATTTTCCGTATTTCGCAACATCAAGAGTACACTCAACAAAAATTTGCAATGTGACTGAATAGTGAATATTCTTAATGTGTACAGAATATTATAAAATGATGATTTCAATATATTATAAGAATTTGAATTAAAAAAAGCAAGAATAATCTTTATCCAGACGTGATCAATTTCAAGCAGATTCGTCTTTTTGAAAAATATTAAACATCCATTTTTGGCTTATAGCAAAATCTTTAACATATATGTTTGTGTTTGTTAATAGAATTATACATGATATATATTTTGCATTGATATTATTAAAGAAAATGTTATAGAAACGTTCATGTGTAGCATGATTCTTCTTAGTTTGGAAGCCAATATATCAACTGATTTTATAAAATACCATTGAGCAAAAATTACTTCATGATTTATCTCTTTAAAAACTTAACAGCCTCTAAAAGTTATAGATTTATTTAATTCATCATTTACATCTTCAGACAATTAGAAAAAAATCTTACAAAATGATTTTAGTGATATTATGATTATTACTCG
>CM037781.1:62790962-62840962 GCA_021229015.1 Solen grandis | reverse complement strand
AAACGTGGTAATGGTCCATAAGACTATGCCACACACCAAATATCTAAACTCCAGGCCTTGTGGTTTCTGACAAGAAGGTTATTTTTTCTAATTTTTTTTTATGTAAGTCTATGTAAAATCAAATGACCCCTGGGGCGGGGCCAATTTCGACACCATGGTCATGATTTGAAAAAAACAAACAAACAAACCTGGTAATGGTCCATAAGACAATACCACACACCAAATATCTAAGCTCTAGGTATTGCGGTTTCTGAGAAAAAGATTTTAAAAGATTTCACTTTAAAAATTTATTTTTAGCTCCTGTGACCCAGTTATGCAACGCACCGGAACCATTTGAACCACTTTGGTAGAGCTTCATACAAGGATTATCCCTGGAAATTTTCATCAAATTTGGTCAAGTGATTTAGAAGGAGATGTTGTTTAAAGAAAATGTTGACGCCAAACGCACGCATGGACGCCGGACAAAAGGCGACCACAATAGCTCATCATGAGCACGTTGTTCTCAGGTGAACTAAAAATAACAACAAAAACAAACAAAAAGCACAGATGAATTTGTTTTGGTATGACAATTGAAAACAAGTTTGGACCATACAAGACATCGGGTAATAACTTAATTATATGTAGGATATTTCGAAAAAAAAAGTTAAGCAAAGATGCCAAACTAAACAAAGCACGTATAAAAATAATCACGTCACGTGGTAAGAGTAAAACGAGATCAGTATCTCAGCCGATCTGTTTACATAGTGGTATTATAGGACGAAGGAAATACAAAACAAACAAATAGCTTGGAAAGAAATAATGTTATAACGTATATTTACAATACAATACACGTTCTGCTGGTCTTTATTGTGGTGTGATTAGATTCTGGAAGAGATGCAAAGTACAAAATACTCAAATAATGGGCATAATGAGTTTAAGTACATGCATGAAATTCATATTCATTTTTATCTTAGAGAGCATAGAGACCTTGAAACGACAGACCACGATCATAATATAAATATATGTTCTTGGACAGCTCCCACGTTTGGATTTTAGCATATGATGGAAATAACGAAACTCGTTAGCCAAGTGTCAGAATAATAAAACTAGGTGTATGGAGATAGACAGATGTATCAGAGGAAACCATAAGCAATATTATCTACAGAATATAAATGTGTGTTTATTTAACCGTTGACATATAAATAGATATATTTTCACTATGGAATTATCGCATGAAATAAGATACCCTGAAGTAACTAATTATCTTTAATATCATTTAT
The DNA here is from genome assembly GCA_021229015.1 of Solen grandis. Classification (NCBI taxonomy): domain Eukaryota; kingdom Metazoa; phylum Mollusca; class Bivalvia; order Adapedonta; family Solenidae; genus Solen; species Solen grandis. The sequence continues at coordinate 62,839,703 of CM037781.1, read as the reverse complement.
ATGAAAAGGAATTTAATCATTGATTCCCTGGAAGAAATTATTTCATCAGAAAACAATAACGAATAGTGCGTGTTTCTAATAAAGGACACACGGAGACAGACTGTACTTTAAGCCTACATGCATATCAGACGAATTTATTGTTATTATATTCCTTAAATAAGTCAAATATGTTGTTGAAAGATAATATCTTAACATTTATAAAAAAGATTAAAAGTTCCTTTCAAATTGTATGAAATTGTATGTAAAGCAGATAAACATTAAAAATCACAAAAGAACTTTTGCTGAGATTAAATCTCCTACGATATTTCTTCAAGAGACAGATTAAATTGCTTTTTGACAATATGGTACCCAGTGTGAGTAAAATGAAAACAGGGTTGCCGCAATCCAAGATTTCATTAAGGGGGGCATGGTCTTATTACCTTATGTGCCGCATTGTATTATAATTTATTGGTCACGTTATGTTCACATTATGGCAAGTAGTTTAATGGGCCGTATTGTATAGTAGTTTTACGGATTGCACTATGCAGTTACCTTTAAATTTGCAATAACAGGTATTAATGGGAGGCAAACCTTTGTGGATCGTATTGTAAATAATTTTGTGGTTATATATAGATTAGCATTGTTAGTTATTTTTTGTGGATCGCGATGAAAAGTAACTTTATGAGTAATGATATAAGGCCTCATTGTAAGAAAACTTTGTAAACTGCATTGTAAGTAAACCTTGTGGGCCACATTGTCAGGTAGCCTCGTTGGCCGTATTGTAAGGTAGTCTTGTTGGCCGTGTTTTAAGGTAGTCTTGTGGGCCGCATTGTAAGGAAGCCTTGAGGGCCGTGTTGTAAGTTAACCATATGAGCCGTATTGTAAGGTAGCCTTTAGGGTCGTATTGTATGGTGGCCTTGTGGACCGTATTGTAAGGTAGCCTCGTGGGCCGTATTGTAAGGTAGCCTTGTGGGCCATATTGTAAGTTAACCTTATGGTCCGCATTGTAAGGTTGCTTTGTGGGCCGCATTGTTAGGTAGCCTTGTGGGCCGTATTGTAAGGTAGCCATGTGGACCTTATTGTAAAGTAGCCATGTGGGCCGTATTGTAAGGTTGCCATGCGGGCCGTATTGTAAGGTAGCCATGTGGACCGTATTGTAAGTTAACCTTATGGGCCGCATTGTAAGGTAGTCATGTGGGCCGTATTGTAAAGTAGCCATGTGGGCGGTATTGTAAGGTAGCCACGTGGGCCGTATTGTACGTTAACCTTATGGGCCGCATTGTAAGTTAGCCATGTGGGCCGTATTGTAAGGTAGCCTTGTTGGCCTCATTGTAAGGTAGCTTTGTCGGCCGCATTGTAAGGTAACCTCATGGGCCGCCTTGTAAGGTAGCCTTGTGGGCTGTGTTGTAAGTTAACCTTATTCGTCGCATTGTAAGGTAGCCTTGTGGGCCATTGTAAGTTAACGTCATGGACCGTATTGCAAGGTTGCCTTGTTGGCCGTATTGTAAGAACAAAACACACATTGATTTGTTTGCCTTGTTGGCCGTATTGTAAGAACAAAACACACATTGATTTGTTTAACTGATCACATATACGGAGAAAGAAATTCTTCATTACCTTTTTCTTAAGTTTAGAAAGAAGTTTTATTTGTGTATGACAAACAAACAGAAAAACATAGATAGATAGATAGATAGATAGATAGATAGATATGGACGAATTCATTTCATACATATGTTGATTTTCCAGTGGGAAATAATAAATAAGCAATTAAAGTCACTCTTATTTAATATTTCGACAAAAGTTTGTCTTTTAGAAAACAAACAAAAAAAAAAAAAAAAAAGCAGGCATTTTCAGCGAATTCTACATAAAAGACGTTTGAGTAGTCGCCATATTCCATATTGTTATTGCTTTTTTCTTGAGAAAGGCAAACTTTTGCCGAAATATTCAATAAGAGTGAATTAAATTGTATATTGGATTCATTTTCGATCTTTTAATTTTTTTTTCTTTTGGGTATATTTAACATTTTTAATTGTTCCTTATAGCAAGCACAAACTTCTTCCTGCAAGCCTTGCTTTGAATTATCATTCAAATACAAACGAAATCCTGGAGGATAACATTAAATTGACAGCCAAAAACTACACCATGCTATCGACATAAATGATTTATTTCTCTGTCAGAACCATCGAATGTAATCTTGTCTGTTACAAGTTTTCTGATTTCGTTTTTCGTTTGTCAAAATCAACTCTTTTTTTGTGTGTGTTTGCAAAATCAAACATGAAGCATTTATTTCAGTCAGGATCTGATGTTTTTTTGTTATACTTAGACGCCTGTTTCTTAAATAATAGGATTTCCGAAAAGAAGATTAATTAATCAACGTCTTCGTGGTAAAGCCAGCATGAAATTTAACGCGTGAGCGCACCATGCATATTACTTAAGTTCCATTTATCACTGCAATACAACACGTTTTATCTTTGTTTTACTTATTTAATATGTCCAACTCCCATAATTGACAAATATGTATAAATTATATGTATATGTATGTTCATATACGATTTTCTTTTACATTTTAAAATCGATGAAGTGATAATATTTTAATTTGTATCATTATGTATTGATAAAAACAGTAAAGTTTACGTCATTACAGTATACTGTCTGTCTGATTATTGTTCACGAAATCAACGTCAACAAATCACTTTCAGTATTTTGTAACTGTTCCTTAGTGCATTATGCCATAAGCGCATCACTGTGACTTGATATTTAATCTGAAATAGCATTTGTTATTTCCAAAAGTTTCTAAATTTACTCAAAACTTCATGTATATGATATACAAAAGTATGCATCTTCAGAGAAATTTATTTCGGATATCGGTTTTCTTTTTCAAATCGATACAACGCAGCAATTTCAAATCCAATAATGTTGTATTTTAAGCCCTTTGGCCAATATTATAGAACAATGAACAATTTGGCGAGACAACTTAATAATTTATACATAATAACAGCTGTGAAAATAACATACACAGACGACAGAAACTATTTCAATACAGCAAAATATAAAGATGGTGCATTCGTCTTCATTGTTACATGATAAATATTTTGTTTCTTTTTAAGGGTTTAACGTCACACCGATAGTACTTTTTGGGACAATATGTACAGACCACGTGTGCAGAGCTGACTTACAGTGATATTACGCTATATACACGCCACATCCAGTCGCAGTATCCTGACGTCGGGTCTCCTTGTCTTGGTCCTGCCATTTTATGCTGAGCTTCAATAATATGCAAGTGACGACTTAACGATGTACATTATTTCCTAACATTCGGGAAATCCTAGTTCGTAGAATGCCAAAAACAAATGTTTATTATCGTGAAAAGCTCATCACTGATAATGTGTCTTTTCCCAAACGTACAGTGTAATTGACAAAATAATCATAAGATCATGTGTAGGACACTATTTTCTGCATAGCATGCGCTGTATTCCCTCAAATTTGATGAAGAAATAAAAACTTTTCTCCTCCGAATCGAGGCAAAAGATACTGCTTGTGGTAGCTAAAAGAGATGTCACATACCACATGGTATGGCTACCCTGTGGATAATTATCTCAAGGTAAAAATCGCTCCTTGTCACACTGAGCAGTTGAAATTTAAGCCATGTCTTTCAACTTCACTTCATGACTAGGTCAGCTTCGCACAAAAAGTATCACACACACATCTTTTGTGAAAGTCAGATCAAACGTTGACAACCTATTAGTCCACTAAAGTCAAAGCCTCTTGTACCAAAATTGGACTACGAATAAAATAATTTTGTGAAAAATCCTCAAAGACTTGTTTCTTATTTATTTGTATTTTATTTATAAATTATCTATTTACGGATTAATTTATAGCTGACGAAATGTTGTTTAAATGATAAAACTGTACATAATAAGATTTATTCTAATGGAATTTAAAAAAAAGAAAAATAACATTACTTTTCGCAGTCGTGGCGAGAGTATACGAAATTTCCTCCATATGATAATTAAAGAGGCGCATCTCTTGGTTTAATATTACAGGAAATACAGTCAACTATATACTGTATTAAGTAACTATATATTTTATTTTAAATGTTTTTCAAAATTCATCGATAGTTTTGATTAATTAAATATCGATTATTTTAAATTATGCTTTTGTGAAATTCATCGCATAATTATTCTGTTTGCTTTCATGACATTTATTAGATATGGGAATTTGTGAAAATTCACCTAATGCCATTTGGTTTACTTGTAGCTATTCTATATCAAGATAAGACGATCTTTTCATTTAAACCTTTTTATAGTTTTTTTTTTTTTAAATTGCTTTCCTTTTAATTGGTAGTGCTGTTCCAGTTCATACGGCTATAGTTTTAGTGCTTTATGGGTTTTTAGTTTTAGCTCACGAGCTTAACGAATGTCTTTGTGCTTTTCGGCTTTATAATTTTAGTGTTTTACAACTTGGAAGAACAATGAACGAACTATAAACTACGAATTCATCGCCAGACACCGGAGTAGCTCAGCATATACAAGTATACAGGTTGTTCCAGGACTGGTTTACCCGGTTTCAGGATAATGTGTGGTAACATGCCACATGTTACGGTGGAACTTCATGTAGCAGCACTTCATATGTAGACATAGTTTCCAAATTACTGAAATACTGTCGTTGGGACGTTCAGCTTAACAAACAAACAGTTTTTACTGGGTTTAGAAAACTTATTCCAAACCGTTTTTCATTCACTTCTAATTTACTTTATTTTGTCCGATGCTGATAGAACATATAATATTAATGGTGTTCCCTGATTACAATGCAATATCACAATACAAGACTAGAGACAGTCGGACTAAAGTACATCTCCTCAATGACGCAATGCTGCGTCATTGACTTTAGTCAGATTGGACTAGATAGTGACCAGGTTTTTGGTTCCTGAGTAGCTGAACATCTGTTCAAATTACAGTTATGTATAAAATGCGTTTCTTTGTTCATTACTTCCGGCATTTATCTCGTGTTCGCCATTGCGTGCGGAGAGTGCAATGTTCGCGCTTACAGGTCAGAGACTACTAAAACGGTCGGGGCTCAAAAGGTACAAGGAATTCGTAGCTAATGTTTACATAATGGGATTTTGTTATTGATTATTAATAAGATAAAAATGTTAGTGTTGTTTAATTTTAAAAATTAGAATATTCTTAACACTAAAAACATAAATTATCTGCTAATCTGACATTGTGTGATTTTGCTATTTTCTGACATTTGGAGGGAAATTAGGCCCGATATTGCGGTTACTATGTCTGGCAGTATGTAGCTAAAACTTTCGGTGGTCATGCCCTACTTTGTTGGTGATTTTTAGAAAGCACTTGGATGGAACTTTCAAATCAGGGTAGCTTAATGCTCAACGAGGTATATGGAAGTAGCTATAAGCAAAGACATTATAATGTAGGTCTATGGAAAACTATTTAGTAGTCTCTGACCTACACCAGAGCTGTACACAAAACGAATGTAATCAATAAACACATAGTTCCCAACATAGAAGAATAAAAAGTTGCATCATTTATCATTCGTGCCACAAATCAATTTTGTCCTGATAAACGACTTCAAGAAGTGTATGAAACAATCTGAAACGTTCTGTCTAAACAATGTGCTCCACTAAAACACGAACTGGCGTAACTTGGCCCGCATTTGTTGCTGTTGTTGTTTTGGCTACTCAAACAGCACAGGATGAACAATTATCGAATTGCGGACATGACAGCTGACAGTGGACAGGAAACCGATAGACAGTTAAAAGCAATTACTAGCGTGTCGAAGATCGGGATTTCAGGGTCACTTTATTCATCTAAGCTAGGGTGCCCATTTTTAAAACTAGGGGTACAATTGCTATTTATCCTTAACTTTGTACCTTTTTATGTAGAGAGTCGCTACAAAGTTTTTGGGTACATGGCCAATTTCGGGGTTAAAAAGCCACCTAATTACGGCAAAAGTGCATGCTGCTGAACACTGACACTATGATAAATTAGTTGTTAGATAATCAGCTAAAACAGTCGCCAGGTTAAGAACAATATATCATTTAATGATCAACCATTTAATGATCAATGTATTAAATACAGTTCAAGTCCCATAAAAAGTTATGATTTTGGCTTACTACATATTTCCTAGTGCAACTTTCGTGATATTCCAGGCATTCTGGATTTGTCAAAATAATTTCAATTACTCGATATTCTATAACCGATTTAACAAGGGAGCCGATGTCCATCACTAGTATTCATTGACCATAAATCAAAAGGGTCCGAATTCAAATCCCCTGGAACGATAAGTTTTATGACCTTCCTGAAGAGTACTAGTTTAACCAAGGAACAAACGGGTGGGCTTGGTATACATTGGAACATTGGAACAATGTATATCCCAATCGAAATAAATAAAGAAAAAACATATTTTATAACGGAATAGATAAAAGATAAAATTACTGAAATATAAATTATGTAAATGAACCTGAGTAAATGAACGTGTTGTCTTGCAGTTTAGTTCAGGGACGCGTTTAATGTAGTTGCCGTCTGGGATACAAAAGACAACAACAGTATTTACTTTGAGCTTATTTGTCTGGAATCTCGATTGATAGGGTATGCAATCGTGGAAAAGATTAATACTGTGTTTCATCATCTTCGACAGAGAACATTAAGCCCACTATAGATACACTGACATTACATAGACTGAGAGAAAGATAACGACCTTGGTGTATCTTCCTTAAACTTTAATACAATAGAGTGTATGCCTTTATTAAAGCTTTGAGAAATCCGTGCTTATATATACCTCAGTTGTCTTGGTTCTTTTAAGAAAAATTTTGATACGATGTAATAAGCAAAGAGAACATCAGTTCTTTCTTCTCGTCAAGAATGGATGTTTAATCTTGTTTGTCGTGATTTGCAATCAGTTTAGTAAATGCTTCATTTCATGACTTTATCGTTAACTCGAAGTTTAAAAAAGTTTGTGAAAAGTGTCAGTCACACACAAGCAAACAATAAATATGCTTAGAGAAATTATGCTCGAAATTAGAACGACTTCGAGTCTCAATACCCCAGATATGCGTATTCCATATTGGAAAATACATTAATATGCTTTTGGCTAATATTCCCAACAAGAAATCTTCGGACAGCGATAACGTATCTATATAAGCAGTGATGGCCACGGATCATGAGGTATGACATTGCTTTCTGTAAAGGCATTTTATGAAGGACGTCATTAATGCATCTTACTCTATATATAGGATGTCGTACTAGCGTCTTAACATTAATAAAGGATATGAAACTAGCGCCTTGTTATTTGTAAAGGACGTCATATGAACATTTTAATATCTATAAAAGAAATTATACAATCATTTTACTCTATATAAAGGACGCCGTACTAGCGTCGTAACATTTATGATGGACGTCAAACGAGAATCTTACTATTTAAAAGGGACGTTACAACGGCATATTTCAATTTATATGGGACGTAAAAGAAACAACTTGCTAGTAATAAAAGACGCCATACGAGAATCATATTATTCATAAAGACAACATATATCGTTCGGAAATTCTTGATATAGAATTTGCAGTAAGAAATATTATTTGCCCTCTATCCGAATTAAAATGTAAAATGTGCAATATTGTTTGCAGGTTGGACAAGCGTTTCAGAGACTCATTATTTCGATAGGGACATCAGTTCTTTATGTTTAATCAATTTCTGGTGAAAGTTTCTGTGTATTTCAATCATTTATCTTCGGGGATATCAAAGTCTACCTTTGTCTCGAGTTGCAAATACTCTCTCTCTCTCTCTCCCCCCCCCCACTTCTCTCTCTCTCTCTCTCTCTCTGACAAAAGCCCACACGCACAAAAGCACACACATACAAGCCAACAAAAACAACAACAAAGACACAACAACTTTGAAACAAACAAACTAGACTCTCTCTCTCTCTCTATGTCGCTGATTCAGCTCCAATAATTTGTTTAAGAACTTTTAACCTAGGCTTATTGTTATTACAAGTATATAAGTTCTAATTAGGTTAGCAATGTTGACTCTGCTGTTCTGTTTAAATCATTCCTAGTTCCAGATCGTAGACCTTGTTTATCCGAGTACAGGATCCCCATAGAATTTCTTTAAATTGCTTTCCATATTAACTAATGTAAAAGGGTAAGACACCACCATATACAATACCATACACTGTTACCGGTCCGTAGACGCTGAAAATTTAATGTATTCTACTAAACAATAATACAATATCAATTCTGTCTGCAATAACCCCTTGAGGATCGGAAATACAAAGCATGATTTGACGTGGTTATGAAATTACCATTCAAGTTAAGCAGGAATCTTCTCACGGTATTGGAATGTATTTCAATGAACAGGAAACATTTATCTATTACAGTACATAAACGGAATGTAATAATCACATTAGGGATCAACTCCATAATCAGAGTTTATTAATGGCATGTGTACACATATAAAACCTTTATGCATTCTGTTCAAAGAACTAGTTCTAAGATTTCTCTGAAGCGCCATGCTGATGATAAAACGAAATTGATATTCGATGAATATGCTTAAGAAACAACCACCGATACATTATATATAGATTTGTAAATTTCTTAATGTGCCGGTGAAACGTTTTCTTTTCTCTTAATTGTATTGATTTAGCTGTTAAATGTTTTAGTTAGCGTGCTTGTGATAAACCATAAATGAGTCTGACGTCATTAGATGATAACTCTAGGAACACAATCTAATCTAAGATTAAGATTACGTTATCAATAAAAACACATACGAGTATCAACACAGAAAAAATGTTAATGCTTCGTTGTCTTTCCAGAATGTTTTCGTAAACAAAGAGGGCCATATGCACTTAAATCGATCTTAAGAGTACATCCATTCATGTCACTTGATTTTACCTGCCCTGCGTTCAGTTACCCATGAAAGTCACTACCGTTAGTGTTTGCATTCCTATTTTATCATAGCAAGTCAGCGTTATTAGTCCCCTACCGGCTTCGCCGAAGGGCACTATAGGTTTGCACTCCGTCAGTCCGTCAGTCACACACATGTTTTCCGGACTTTTTTTCTAAACGCTTGCAGATATTCATTTAATTTTTGGTGTGTGAGTCTACCACCATGACTTACAGATCAAGTTTGAGTTTCGTTCCGGTCCATTGATTTTTGGCGGAATTACGGCCCTTGGAATTAGAAAATTTCGTTAAAATAGCAGTTTTCCGGACTTTTTTTTCCTAAACGCTTGCAGATATTCATCTAATTTTTGGTGGAGTCTACATCATGACTTACAGATCAAGTTTGAGTTTCGTTCCGGTCCATTGATTTTGGCGATTACGGCCCTTGGAATTAGAAATTTCGTTAAAATAGCATTTTCCGGACTTTTTTTCCTAAACGCTTGCAGATATTCATCTAATTTTTGGTGTGTGAGTCTACCATCATGATTTACAGATCAAGTTTGAGTTTCGTTCCGGTCCATTGATTTTTGACGGAATTACGGCCCTTGGAATTAGATTTATTTTTAAATAGCAGTTTCTCTGCAATCAGGTCTTTCTCCACCAGTAATTAGCTGGATGTTGTTATATGACTGAAATAAACAGGTTGTGTTTGTGTGTGTGTTGGGGGGTCTTAGTTTTCCATTTGCCGGTAGGGGACTTAGTATTGCCTAAGCAATACTTTCATAATACTTGTGGTTAACTGAACTAAGCCCTGATAACCTTAAGCAACAACCAGATTCAAGAATAGCCAATCATCTTCATTTTTAGGGATCAAAAGTACTGCAGCAGTTATGGGGAGAATTAATTCTGAAAATCGTTTAATAGAAGTGTTTTTAAATTATTCAAAAAGAGTACATAAGGAAATAAGATTTCTCCTGGACGCCTTATATTTTCAGGGATTAATTTTATTTTATCAAGGATGGTATAGGGCTATAGGGTTATGATTTGTGCAAATTGAAAATAAATTCTTGCGATTTTTTTCTTCATATTTTCTTTAAAGAGTATATAAAAAAAATAACTGACGCCAAGGGCCTTATTCTTCCTAGCAAAATTATGGTAGATGGCTATGATGTGATCATTTGTGCCAACCAAATAAAATTCTAACCATTGTCTCTTTTGGAGAAGAATTTTGAAATTTTCTATAAAGAGTATTTCAGGAAACTAGCCGACACCATAAGGACCTCATTATGCATTTGGTCATCTTTATTTTAGAAATTATGCTACATGGGTATGAGACGATCATTTGTACTAAATGAATTCATTTTCATGAGTACTGCAAGGATTATTTTTTTTTTTTCTAGCAGCTTTTGTGTAGAGCCACCCAAGGATCATTCATGTCAGGATTCATAAATTTCTACTCAGGGATTTCAGAGACGTTGTCTTAAAAGCAAACTGAGGACGATGGAAGACCCACGATACCGCCGACGGACGACGACGGTCGCAGGATTATCCTTATAGCTAACTTTGTGTTGTGCTCTGGTGGACTTAAACAATTAGTGTATACTATAACAAAGAAAAATTATCGTTTTTCTTTTCCATCTTTGAATGTTTTTTCATGTTCAGTATCCACTAAGGTATAATAAGATGTAACCTACACAGATAATGAATATGGGCCGAAATAAAGTTTGATGTAATACATGTAAGAGATAAGTGTTTTTTTCGAAGATGCCATTAACGTTGGCTGTAAGGACAAAAACAATAACTCTCGAAGTTTAATGTTGAAAAATCAAGTCTTTCATCGCCTGTTTCAAAGGAATAAACGTCCTTATGAAACAAAAGCGTCAGCAAAGGGAACTGCAGCTGACTTATTGCTTAACGTTGGGACCTGCCTTGTCGAATGTATTTGATTTATCGTTGTACCCCCAGGAAAACAATAACCGTTTGAGTTAGAATATTTGTATTAGTTGAAGCTCTATATATCATTAAGTACATTGCAATTTTATTACTGCTTCCTTCCTTTCCTGAAAGATCAAAGATTGCAGCTATGTACTTATCGTGCTCATTTACATAACACGGTAACTTCATTGTTTTCTTACATGATAATTTATCGGTTCTGGATATAAATACTTGACTGACGTTCATTAAAATATCGCCCGGAACTGTATGCAATTGTTCGGGAGTTGTTTGCCTGCGCTACAATACGACAGGGATGCAAAAGCCAAAATTTAGAAAAAATGTAAAATATCGGCTTGTTAGCCATTCATAATATGCTAAAACTACTTTTAAAAATGTTAACTAATGTTAACAGGGTGTATACGTTAGAACCGCTCATTTATTTAGTTTTGTTAGGGAAACGGAATCCACGTCCAAACGGTGATAAATTATGCATTGTTTAAAGTAAAATTATACAGTCATTTATTAAATTTCTTGCGTAAACTATTCATTTAACTTAGCTGCTTTTAAAATTTCGTTAATTACATTTCGAGCTACTTCAAATTATTTATTTCGTGGAAACTCATCATACATTATATGTATTTGGTTTGCTTTTATTCACTTGACAAATTTTAGAGATTTGTGAATCTCACCAAATGCCATTTGATTTACTTTTATCTTTACTTCGGTAAGACGACCTCAAAGTTAAGGCTAGTCTGCTAATAGTGGTTTCGCCTGGTCTTATGTTTTACGCCTGTTCTAGTGCCTTACGGTTTTAGTGTTTAACGTCTGTTTTAGTTCAATTGGTTGCTGTTTTACGCATCTTTAAAGCCTAATGCTTTGCGGTTTTAGTGCTTTATGCATGTTCTAGTGCTTTACGAATGAATAACTTTAGTGTTCAATACATTTCAGGGCCAACGAACGGGTTAAAACTATAATCCTCGAATTAAACATCAGGCATCGCTGCACATTTAAACTTCAAACATTTTATTTCTTTACTTTTAACCTTAAATAATAAAAATAAAGCCAAATATCGTGTTTTAATAGATACTTAACTTTATGTTATTCTATTCTATTCTGTTATATCATATAAAACATACTGTTGACAATAATTATATTAGCTTTGATTTGAAAGCGTTTCCAAACCATTTGTCATTCATGCATAATTTACTTGATTTTGTCCGATAAAACAGATACTATTGGTGTTGTTCCCTGACTAAAGTTAACATCTGATTAATGACCAAATGTTTGGTTCCCGAATAGTTGAACATCTGTACAGATACGTAGTACAGAAGCGCCCAAATTCGTGTTAATGTTAATAACTTCCGGCTTTTATTTCGTGTTCGCCATTGTGTCCAGAGAATGCTATGTTAGCGCGTTCACCAGAGCTGTGCACACAAATAAACACATCGTTACCATCATAGAAGAATGAAAAAGTTGCATTTATCATCAAGTGCCACCAATCAATATTTGTCCTGATAAACGATTTCAGGAAACAATCTGAAACGTTTCACTTTGACACGAACTAACGTAACTGGCCCGCTAGTAGCATATGCTTTATTTTGTTTCAAGTATTGCTACTTCAGCTGCACGGGGTGGACCTTTATTAAACTGGAGACATAAAGGCGGCTGACAATGTACAGGAAACCGATGGACAGGAAAAACTGATAACTTGCATTTCAAAGATCAGGATATGAGCGTCATTTTACTTATCTGAACAATGACGCTATAATAAATACGGTGTTGGACAATCAGCTAAAACAGACACATCTACTTATGGGATAGACACCGAACGATCGAAGGCCTCTTTTGTCGGGAGAAATGTCTTAATAGATTCTATCCGACCTGAATTTGTGGGACATTTGAATTTGTCAAATAGATCGGTATATTTTGTACTTGTAAGGTAGAACATAGAATTAAGCTCGATTGACATAAATCACTGAACAAATTGAATTTTTAGAGCTGCTAATCGTCCACAAAATTGTATCTGTTCTTCTGAATATAGCGTTTGTTCAAAACATTTGATATCTTCTAATTGTTGTCTTTTTTTTTCTCTTATCCCCCCCCCCTCTTTTTTCTCTTTGAAATAACACACACACATATAAGTTGTTATGTTAAGATAAGTATGCTTAACCGGGACGAAAAATAAAATATCATTTACTGATCAGTATAGCAATATATTAGCAATAGTTGTAATCACATAAAAATAATGATTAGGGCTTTCTACACATTTGCAACGAAACATACTTCTTAATATATCAGGCGTACTGAAAAAATAATTTTAATTACGTACTCAATATTCTGTAACAGATTCAGCGAGGAAGCCAGTGAATTTACCACAAATAAGGTTGCGATTTCAAAAGCCATGTTTTAAAACCCATGGTTTGAATCCCCCCACGACCGACCCGGCGTGAAGAACTGTTGGAAAAATGTTAATCCAAATCGACATATAGAAAGTAAAGATCTAATCTTATAACAAAATATATACGATGAAATTATCTTATTATAAATTATGTAAATGTTACTGTGATCTTGCATTTAGTTCAGGGACGCGCTTTATGTAGGTTGTTGTCTGGGATATAAAGTGCATATTGAAGTTATATGTCTGGAATCTCGATTGATAGGGTATACAATTGTGGAAAAGATTAATACTGTGTTTCATCATCTTCGACAGAGAACATTAAGCTCACCATAGATACGATTGCATTACATAGACTGATGGAAAATTAACGACCCTGGAGCTCCTACCTCAGAAAGTAATAGAACAGTGTATGTGCCTATATTAAACCTTTGAGACACCCCTGCTATATCTACCTCGGTTGTTTTGGTACCTTAAAGGAATATTTTGGCACGATGTAATAAAGAAAAGTGATCATCAGTCTATATCCCTTAAAGCCAAGCTTGGATGTTTAATCTGGTTTGTCATCGTTTGCCACCAGTCTTGTAAATGCTTCATTCCTTCACTTGAATGTAAACTCGAAGCTTACTTTACCAACTGAAAAAAAGCTCTCATACAGTGACACTCAATGCTTTGAGGTGTCAAATGCGAATTAAGTATTAAATAACCAAAGCCTCGGTATACCGCAAACCCTGTAAGCCAGAAACTCCCATAAATTGCACAAATCTTAATATCCGCAATAAGTTCTATATTGAAAAAAAAATAAATCGGAGACTCCAAATCTCGGATATATAGAATATTTGAAAAACGACAACAACATGAAAAAAAATACATTCAAGGCAAGAACTTTCAAGTTAGATCAAGAATCTAAGATGAAACTTCGTAATACTAATATGTCGTACAGGATGATTCAGAATATCTGGCATGAGTTTAATTCTCAACAGTGCTCTTCTGTGAACACAATGGGAAAATGATGTTTAATATGCAATTTTCAAAATCATGCTCATTTAGGACAATTACGACGTTTCAAACAACATTCCGAATTCAACAATTGACGTCAAAGTAATGTCGACATTCTCCAGTAAAAATAATTTTTATATAAGCTTTCTTATGCGATATAGTAACTGGTTTATATATATCAGACATTAAAATGTCTTAGACATTATGAAACACCCTATGCTATGGGGTAATATTCCCCCAAAAGAAATCCGCAGACAGCGCTGTCGCACCTGCAAGGATAAAAAATGAAAGCGACGGATAATTAAGTATGGCATTGCTATTAGCAAAGACATTATACAAACAACTTGCTACTTAAAAAGGACGCTTTACGACCATCTTGCTAATTGTAAAGGACGCCATACGAGTATTTTGCTATTCATAAAGGAAGCCATACAAGCGTCTTGCTATTTATGACAGACGTTAAGGGAACATCTTGCAAATATAAAAGGACGGCATAGGAGCGTCTTGATATTTATAAAGAACGTCATACGACTATCTTACTGTTTATAAAGGATGTCAAACGAGTGTCTTAATATTTATAAAGGACGTCATACGACCGTCTTACCTTTTTATAAATGATGTCATACAAGCATCTTCCTATTTATTAGAGGTGACGCCATACTAGCATCTTGATATTTATAATGACAAAATACTTAGTACGATTTTTTAAAAAGTGAATTTTAGTTTAACAATAATGTTTAAAGCTGTTCCAGGGTTTCATTGACTTTTTATCTCGAAACTTAAATATGTCTTTTAAATTAATTAATAGATTACTCCTGAGAATATCAATTTAAATAAAATACCCGAAAACTAGACCTTCACTCTCTCCTGTGTCGCTAATTTGACTCCAGTAATTTGTTTAAGAACTTCAACCTACTAGTAGGCTAAATGTTATACAGGCGTACTAGTCCTAACTGGTTTAGTACTGTTGGTGCTGTTGTTCTACTTTACTCTGTTCTAGTCACAACGTTGACGTTTCTTGTATATCCAAGTGCAGATCCACGTGACTTCATTTTCAAATACATGTGTGATTTCTTATAGGACCTTTCTGTCCTTCCTTATCACATATTTACTTACTTGTTGGTTCGATTTTACAATACAACGCTGAAGTATGGGGAATACTAAATCGAAAAATATGGAAACTTGACATTTAAAATTCTGCAAAAGATTACTCGGAGTAAAAAGAACTACATGTTCAGCGGCAGTGTACGGGGAATTAGGAAGATATCCACTTTATATAGCTCGTTATGTGAAAATCGTCAAATACTGGTTTAAGCTTTTATATACTGATAATATAATTCTGGAGAAAATGTACACATGCATGTTATATGATTGTAATAGAGGTAAAGTAAACTGGTTATCAAATGTTAAAAAACTGTTTGATAATTTTGGGTTTAGCAATGTTTTTTATTGATCCATATTCAGTAAATCCAAATGACTTTTGTAATTTATTTAAAAAGAGAATAATCGATTGTTTTGTTCAAAAGTGGAATAACGATTTGTCTATAAGTAGTGTACTATTTACGTATAAACATTTTAAAACAGTATTTACCTTTGAGAAATACCTTGATATAGTACCAAACAAATTAAGATATTTTCTCTCCAGATTACGTTTATCATCACATCCTTTAAGAATTGAGTCAGGTAGATACGGTAGGAATAGAATTTCTAGACACCTTCGATATTGTATGTTTTGTAATAAGAATGATCTCGAAGATGAGTACCATTTCATTTTTGTTTGCACAGCCTACAAAGAAATGAGAAAGCGATACATTGACAAAAGATTCTACGCAAAACCAAATTTTATTAAATTTTGTGAGATGTTAAATTCAGATAATAAAGCAGTTTTGATAGATTTGTCTAGATATATACAAGAAGCTTTAGAATTTCGTAAGACCTGTACTAATCTCGCATTATAAGTTCACCTTGATTAAAGCAATCTTCGACAAAACTTTCATGACTAAAATGATAAATTGTGCCTTGACATTTATTAATAATGCATTTTTGTAACCAATTAGATTAAATCTTGTTGTTAAAATGCTATGAGATTTCTGAGTGTAAATTCCAATGAGAGAGAGAGAGAGAGAGAGAGAGAGAGATAGATGCAGAGAGATAGAGAGAGAGAGCATTGATGTCTAAATATGAGATGCAGACTATGTAGTGTATGTGTGTGTGTGTGTGTGTGTGTAAGAATACCGACTGATCAGTGACAGATTGCATGTTTGTATTATTGATGCAACTATGTACTATGTACACGTTGAGATACAATAAATATCTGTTCTGTTCTTAATATAATAGGGTTGATTGTAAAAGAAAGAGGAGCTTAGGACAACCTATACCAACACGCCATCGCCGTTATACAATTCCATACACTGTTACCGGTCCGTAGACACTGAAGATTTAATGTTCTCTACTAAACAATAATAGCAATTCTGTCTGCAATAATTCCTTGAGGGATCGGAAACAAATAAAACAACGTGGATGCGAAATTACCATACAAGTAAAGGATGAGACTTCACGGCAACGGAATATATTTCAATGCACAGGCTATATTTATCTATTGCACTACATAATTTGGATGTAATTATCGCATTTATTTTCATTTATCTGCTCACTTTGGAGATCTATTTCCTAATCAGGTTTTATTTTTTACATGTGTACTCAGGTTTTATTTTTTACATGTGTACACATATATTACTTCACGCATTCTTTTCCAAGATCTCATTCTAATTCTCAAGAGTCTAATAGTTTCCTGAAGCGGTATGTTGTTCGAATTACGAAAATAATGTTTAATTAATATGTTAATAGACACAACAACCGCTGCATTATATATGATTAAATCAACTTGTAATTCTATTGTCGTTTCAGTTATTGCGGTCGTAGATCTGCGTGATATGATGATGACATCACACCCTCGTTGCATTTTGGTATGGACTCATGGAACACAAGTCTTAGAATAAGACAAAACTACTTCGATACAAAGCATTAAAACACCGCAAATGTTTTTAGAAGGAAGAACTACTTACATAAATCAAAGCCATTTCTAAATATCTTCATAATAACTATGTGCAACTATGATCTACAGTCGGCGGGTCTAAATATTTCCTATGGAAAATGTCACATGCTAAATACAGCATTTTGGTTCAGAGATATTTTAAGTGTCTTACAAATCTTTGATGGTCGGGATGTTGGTCAATATGTCTCTTATTGCATGAAAGAAGAACATTATCTTTTAAAGAAATTATTGCTAAAATAAGGCGTCTTGACTTATGTCTCTGGATGTTCACTATCAAATATGTTCCAAGGGGTACATACTAAATGTCATTTACATCAAAAGTATCTTCTACCTTTACTTCTTTAAATATAATTATGTATTTCTCCATTTATTTTTAACCATTAAATGTAAAAGAAAATATGGAAAATATAGTCGGAGAAAAACTCTTATTATCAAATTATTCAGGATTATATAACAAAATCGTACATAAGATAATTAAATACATGTTCTTTAATAAGAGTAGACTTATCATATGATGAAGATCTGAGATGTAATAAATTAACTAATATATAGATCAATAAAGATAAAAAAAATAGGTAATTCTTTTTTAAAATTATTATTGAATAAGCCATGGTCTACAAAATGCATTAAAATTCAAGACAGTAGGCCAAAAACCAAGTTATTGTCAATGTAAAACTAATCATTGTCCCCATCAACAACAATACTAGTGTTTTTATTTGGTCCGGGATTAAAGTATAGATCCCGAAATTTAAATGTTTTCAAATATATATATATATATATATATATATATATATATATATATATATATATATATTGCTATTGTATGATTAAATTAAAAATTTGGCAATTAAGTCATTGTCTTTGCAAGACTACCATATGCTATACATTTCAGTTTATGTGAACTATTCCAATCAATATACCATAATCAGCATACATACCTGATCCGCAGATTTGGTCTAGAGTCGTCAATTACACATGATCCACATGTCCGAGTCACGGCCATATGAATTTCAAAGCTGAGTGAATGTTTTTTTGTTTTTTTTTCTGTTTTTTTTTCAAATCTCTTTCTAAAAGTTACTGTTATATGTATCATTAAAATCGATTCTAATTGATTATTCGAGGTGCCGCGGTGTACAGAAAAAATATGTATACTTTAAGGTCATAAAACATCTTCTTGACGAGGTTTGATGAATCGGGAACGTGCAAGTCAGTAGAATATCTACAAAAACTGTGGCCTACGAGTATAGTACTCGTAAACAAATAAATCCCTATTCACTAAGTCAAACTCTTTTTAGTAACAAAAGAATGCGTATTTTGATTCTTTTAAATCAGTTTATACAATTTATTGATTTATAAAGTGTTTCTTTAAACATAATTCTTTACAATTATTGTGTTGAATGCACTCTATTTCGATTATGCGACTCCATGGTTAAAATTGGATTTTTTCCATACTGACGCCACGTTCCTCGTAGCGCCATTAATGTTAAAAATATAATAAAACCACCTACATGTATCAACACAAAAATAAACTTGCTTATCTTTATCCGCAGTGAATGCTTTGTTGTCTTTCAAGAATGGTTTGGTTAAAAGTAATTGTACACTTGAGCAACAATTTTATAATCGTTCTACCACTTCATTCTTGAATATATCTGTTTAATTGTTTTTTCATGTTAAGTATTCACTTAGGTTTAACACGACTGAAGTAATTTCCGATTCAATTTTACACAGGTATTGATTATGGGTCGAATTAAAATAAGATGTAATAAGAACGAATTCAAGTCTTATTTCGCAGATAAGTTGAAGGTACCATTAACGTAGGCTGTAAAGACAAAACACTTAAGAAGTGTGGTGTTCTATGTTTACGGCCATCAAATCATTCAACGCCTGTTTCAAAGGAATTAATGTCCTAGCTTATAACACAAATGCATCAGCGAAGGAAACTGTAGCTGACTTATTGTTAAATGCTGGTGCCTTTTTTGTCGATTGTGATTAATCTTTATACCCCTAGGAAAACTACAACCATTTAAGTTAGAACATTATTTGTATTAGTTAAAGCTATATTTATCATTAGGTCATTGCAATCCTGTTAATGCTTCCTTCCATTTCTTGAGAGATCCGTAATGTACGTAGCGTGCACATTTATAATACTTGTATGGTTTGTCTGTTGTGGATATATTCACCTGCACTGCGATCATTTAAGTGCTGTTACTGTTTGGGGGTTTGTTCCCTGTTCGTATTATATGCCCTACGATACTTGTATATTCTGTAATAAGTTACCGGTAACTAAAGCAGAGCTGTTCTGTTTACTATTAATGACAGGAGAGTCATATAGCCCTAGATCGTTCACCAGAGTATTTCAATGAAACCATTCGTTTTACGTGATTACCTCCAACAGCAACCAGATTCAAAATTTCAGAGAGAAAGAATCCTTAAGTAAGTCATCTGGAGGCCCCATTATTCATGGCATCAACTTTACTCTAGGAATGATGGTTGGCAACGATGAGGTGAATATTTGTGCCTAAAATTAGATTTTATCCATTGGTTTTATAGAAGAATAATTTTGAAATTTTCTATTTAGAGAAAGGAAACTACCCCCCCCCCCCCCCCCCCAGGGACCTCTTTTTCTGGGGAAGAACTTTATTTTAGCAATTATGGTAGACAGTCTTGAGGTGACCATTTACCATTTTCTACAATTTCTGTACAGAGTAAACTACCTAGGGGTCTCTTTCATCATGGGATCATTTCATTTTAGCAATGACGGTAAACAACCTTGAGATGACCATTTTTTGCCAAATGAACTTAAATTCTGATCATTTGTTACAGAAGAGATGATTTTTAAAGTTTTTTTTAAAATAAAATTCTGTAGATTGACATGGCATCCAGAGTGAAGGGCCACCCACTGATCATTCATCATTCATCACCAATTTCTATCCCGTGGTTTCAGTGGAGATGTCTTTTAAAGCAAATTGTTGAAGACAAATGACACACGACGACGGACAAAAGGCGATCACAATAGCACGTTGTGCTCTGGTGAGCTAAAAAAATAATCATTTATGTTTTTTTTTAAAAATGGAGTGCAGTTCAACTCTGGAATCGGCCGAACGTAATACTTCAATCGGGACAACTAATTCATTTATCTTGCCTGAAAAATTAACATTCCGTTTACAGCTATAAATTTTAATAAATTTAATTCCTTGTGAGCATCGCCATTTTCTGCATTACGGTCATATTTACACTTTTTTCTTTAATTAATCGGTCCCGATATTCGAAAAGTTGTGGATTCGATCCCCGGCTTCTATAAACCGCAGTTGTTACAATAATATTGGAACACCCTTCTTAAACGGTGTTTAGCACAAAAGGGTAACTTCATAATCGGTTGGTCCCATGTTAGGATAAGGCGACTGGATGACTGTGGAGATTCATGCTGTACCGCAGAAGTATATTTGTGTTATATAAAATTGACATAGTCCTCAAACAACTGAAAATGTGTCGATTTTTTTACGTTAATTCCAAGCACTCAAAGAAACATCTCTTATTCTCATAACTTCTAGAAAGAGAAATTATTTGTTTATAATTACCTTATGTCACAAGCAAAACATTTGTCCATATTTTATACTGTGCGTATAATGAACACACGTCATAAACAATACGTGCGTTCATATCTCATACTATATTAGATACTCGTAGTTCTTAAATTACAAAGGAAACTAAATGAACCAAATTCCAACAAATACATCAACAGTGAAGTTAGTGGCATAATTAGAAATGATCGAAAGAAAAAATGACAATATAACAATAATGATTAAAAAAAAATGTTAATGAACCTAAATCCCATATTTTATGCTCTACGCTTCACATGGTACTCAGGAAAAACTGGTATTCAGCCCAGCTGATCTTTTGGGTAAAACAACCGTTATCCTATTGTATGTTTAAGAGTAGGGTGGACTTGTGAAAATGTTGTTCCAAAAACAGTTGCCCTAGGACGAATCTCAAAATATTGTATAATTGTTATGCTTTTAGAAACATAATTGTTGCAATGTTTTGTTTGCATGCATATACCATTGTGCAGTTTTATAAACTAACTGATTAAATATTAATGTATTTATGTAAGTCTCCGATTTATCAAAAATATTAAAAATATTTATTGTAAGAGAAAAGGAGAACTACGTAATTGTATATTACAGTTTATATGAACAACTGGTAGGTAATATTTATTTATGTTTTAGTAATATGCATAAAGCCGCCGGCTTTGTCCAAAAATGGTTAATATTGCAATATTTAGAAATGTATAAATGTTTATTTCACCATTTCCGTTTAAACCATTAAAATGAGTTATTTTTCTTTTTGTGTCTATGTTATTCAGTATTAAATCAAAAGTTTGTATAAAAGATTTTGTAATAAGAAAAATAGTATAAATAATAATATACAAAATCAATGTTTAAAATAGTATATATTAAGTCCTTTGTAAGGCATTCTCGATGTATTGATAATATAAGAAGTCGTTTATCGTTTTATCGATATGCGCATGCCTTGTATGCACATACATGTATATGTATTTGTGCATATGACCATAGGCGATTCATGCTTATGTGTAAATAAAGTATATGTTTTGTTCCGTTCTGTTTAAACCATTTCATACACATCTCTAAAATTTGAATAAAGATAGAATAATTCACACATTATTCATAGAACTTATCAAGTTTAAAAATGGACTCATTATTGCTGGGTATCAAACATTCATCAATGATAGGATCACTCAGCGGCACGACCCATTGTTCTCCCGATAAGTTCGCCCGCCACACCGTTTACTGGCCTGTCTATCTTATTGATCTACACGCAAATGATTGATAGGATTTCCTCTGGAACCATTAATTTTATTTCCTACCCCTGACTAAATTAGAAATCGGCAAAGTGAAGAGTCTCCAAGACAGCCAGTCGAAGACCTCTGGAAATACGTATATACCGGCATATTGTATGAAAAGAAATATCGGATCGAAATGATAAATTGCTTTAAGTATTGAAGCAAGCAAAGATGTTTGCCCCTGTCCGATAATTTTCTGATTGATATTCTACAGCTATGTTAGTTCTTCTGCAGTAGAAGATACCGTTTAAGATTATTAGATGGATTTGACTTGTAACATTATCAATATCATTTGTCCTCAATATAAATATTTCATTGGCTGCTTCCAGATCTAATAAAGGTTTTGAACCAATCGGCATTCATTCAGTAAGCATCTCTAAACCGACAGTAATCGAGCCAATTTGCCTACGGTTGTTGACCATTTTACTCCGAAATAAGACGTTAACCTACTTAAATCATTGAGCGCTTCCCGAACATCTTATCTACATTCTGGCGCAGGTTCAGTATGCAAAACCGGTCGCTACAGTCAGCTATGAAGTCGTCTTAGGACGAGTGTGGCCATCCCACATGGTACATGACGCCATTTTAAGCTAACACAAGTAGCATAATATGCCTCGATTCAGGAAAAAATATTGTAATTATTTCATTTCTTAGTCAATGCGCAGGCGATCGAAAAATTGTGCTTTACACATATGTCCTACTGATTCTTTTGTCAGATGTAAATGATTTTTCAAACATTCGGGAAAACCTTCAGAGTTCGATAGCATTTGTTTGGTATCATGAAAGCCACATTACTATCAATGTTTTCCGAATGATAAGAAATACTATACATCTGACAAAAGAATCATCAGAGCCTTTATGTAGAGAACAATTCTCCGCCATGCATACGCTATATCTTTTTAAAATTGGCATAGAAATAAAATACTTACAGCGGTAAAATCCATTAGTTTAAATTGCGTCATATATCACGTGGTATGGCCACACTTAGGACCATATATCGTGCTGTTAACGTGTACCTTATGCTGTACATAAGTAGTATACATGTATGCCGTGGTTTATGATACTAAGATAGCATCGAAGCTGACTGTAAGCGTACGGTTGCACATGGATTCGGTACACTGAATGCGCGCCTGGTGTAACATTCTACATATTGTTCAGTGGATTATTAACATACGCATGAGATTTTAACCCAGTCACTGACTGATCAATTAAATCGGGCGATTTATACCGCTTGATAAAATGGGCTGTAGAGGGGAAGAAACGAAATAAATCGACCAAGGTGTCCAACAATGGCTGTAAGGTTTTCTTTCTATTGATTAAGTCTCCGTTTATTGTGAAATATTCTTAATTTCGCCCCAGGGAAAGTAAATTAGTTGTTTTGGAATAAAACACAAAAAATACAAATGAAAGTGAAATTGAAATATTGCCGTTAAGAACTATTCTGATGTTCTGACATTTTGAAAATATTTGTTTTCTTCAAAATGTCAAAACTAAATTTACTGATTACAATATAGAGCAATATAAATGAGGTGCTAGCATCTTTAATAGGTGGCGCTCTGGGAACCCGCAGAGAAATAAGCTGTGAGGTAAAAATGTTCGTGAACATTTCATGTACAACATTAGGTCAGGATTATGGTAATAGAGTACATAAAAAAAATTGTTGTTTAACTTTGTATCAAGGGAAATATACTGTTAATGTCTTAATAGAATACGAGTGCTAAAACAGGAACTTAACAGGGTACGTTTTGCATTAATGAGAAATTTAATTGCTTTGAGAGAGATTTTACGGGGAATCAAGAAGAATAAAGATTTGGAAGACATTAACACATAGTAACCTTTCGCTGGATAAACACATTACAATCAGTGGTAAAGAGTTTGATTTTATATAATACCCTAGTGCATTCTGTAATAATCACAATATATTGGCTGAAGCATTAATTGTTCTTTCTTAACCAAGACCTAGAAATCCAATTAGAAAGGGTAACTTACATGAACAGGAAAAAACTTATACTATCTTTTTGAACGTCAGTATGTCAAATGTAACTACGTAACCAATAAATCATAGTAATCAATTGCATTGTTAATAATTAAATATAAAGGTATACACCCAATAATAGCCATACTCAATATCTTGTAACTGGATGGTAATATTTCTATGAAACTTTGTCACATCTAAAATAAAAAAATCTTTCACCGAGTGATTTCCATGTTTTATTACATGTGTGTGTGTGTGTGTGGGGGGGGGATATTCTGTATTTAAGTTAAGTAAATAAATTTTTAAAAATTTCGTAGAAAAATGGAGAAAGTCACCTTTTTTAGTTTTCAGGGGAGAGATAACTCATGACAACAAAATTATCAAAAAGAATTTCTGTTATATGATTGCCCCTAATATTTCCATTGTTTGACATTTTGATAGTTGATAGTGTGAAGTTATATGCATGGCTTTGGTGGAAGTGATGGCTATTATTGGGCGTATACCTTAAGTTTACACCATGACGAGATTAACAAAACAATAAAAGATATGATAACCGAGTACAGCTTAGTATCTATCGAAACATATATTTCTTTGACACAAAATCCTCAATAACATTCGGAAAATTCTGGAGAAATGTTTAATTACGTGGGTTTAACGCCCGACCAATAGTATCTCGGTCATTTAGAGACTATGTCTACTTGTGTAAGGTGTCCGAGCGGTCTAAATAACTATATAGATAATAAATCTAATTTTCCTTGTGATTCTCCTGGTCGCATGGTTATATAAATTTAAGGTAATCTTTGGAATATATACAAGGCCGATTTTAAAAATGATTGTTACAACAAATTATTATTGTAAATAATTTACATTCAATTATTCAAGAATCAGAGATAGAATATAATCCTTACTAATATTGAAATTATAACGGGGCCTAAATGAAATTCATCACATCAATCCTAATTTAGCATGTCCTATAGTTCCAACTCGGAACTTCAACTAAAATAAAAGTATATATAACCCTAACCCCTACCAAGTTACCCCACACCCAGATAGCGCAATGCTTTCTGTGTGCGGCGGCAACCTTACCTAATGATACCAGGCTTAACGTATTACTCCTACTGCTACCCGGCCAGCAGGTTCGCCACCTCAAAACTTGCAAACTCACGAGATAGCGCAATGCAATCTGCGTAAGAATTGCAAGGAGGCGTTTTGAATATGCTGACTTACAACATGTACCAGCGGAGAAAACCAATTTTTATCATCTTTGGTAATGAGCCGAATAACATAGTTATTTTAAGAATGTCTATTTCACCTGACGATTCCACGCATTAAAAGGTGACAGACTGATTGACTGACAACCATCCTCATCCTCCCAATTTAGAAGAGATGCACAGAAGTATATACAATGTATGTGGAAGAGTTTTATATTTCCACTGGGTTAAAATAAAGGGAGACAATTTTAGAAAATATAAATATTTAATAATTTCCACCTTGTAGACCAATCTAAAATGAAACTGAATTGTATATCATATTAAAGTTTCAAGTTTCAAGTTTCAAGTTTATTCAGCAATCGGCAAATAATGCCTTTGGCCATTTACAAAGTTTTACAAAGAAATATGGCAAAGACAATACATATTGTAACAAACATATAAAACAAACATTACACAAATAACAGCACATCACATGTACATTAATCCTGCGAAACAATCATACTTTCAAGGGTATTTTTTCTTATTACAAGAGCTTCTTGAATAAATTTTGAAATTTTGTACAACATTTTTTCATTCTTAGACGACATGATATCTATAAATTTATTTACTGTAGGCCAAGCCATGCGGCCTAAATATTTAATACGAACTTCATTGTATTTAGTACAGCACAGCACGAAATGATATTCTGACTCAATAACATTCTGGTTACAAAGTTTACATAATCTATTGGCACGATCAATACCATTATATCTTCCGGTCTCAATTTCAAGAGAATGTGAACTTAATCTTAAACATGTATATTGCTTTCGTAGAGAATCATTTTTAAATTTGTCAAAATAGTCTTCATAGCAAAATATGTTTTTAAATTTTACGTAATAATCAAGTTTAGGTGAGTTATGTATACTCATACTCCATTCTTGAACAAATTGGTCTCGTAATCGTCTTTTAAGTAAAGGGAAATAATTGGTATTGTTCCGAAAGTTGTTAGTTAAGTTCGAATAACCAAGATTGTCAATAATAGTTCTAATCCGATTTGCCCAACAGCTCCCATTTATGTTATTACATTGGTCAACATAAATGCTGTATATAGGTGAGTTAACATCACTCATTATCTTTAAAAATAAAAACAATTATTCGAGCCAATTAAGCCAAAAGATGAAAGTCTAAAATCGTTTCACTTGTAACGAATACAATGCTGATACACTGCGGGATCACGCCGTGGACATGTGGCATGATACCATATCAAGTTACAATATCCTGACACCGGGCCAACTAGTCATCCCGGGGCCACCCTGTACATATGCTGAGCACCAAGCAGGGAGCTATACCGGTGTAACAGTCAAGTTTTTCCCCAGTCAGTTTCTGGTCAGGTTTTTCCCCGTGGAAGAAACTGACTAGTCAGGTTTTTCCCCGGGGAAGAAACTGACTAGTCAGGTTTTTTCCAACCCAGTCAGTCCCCCCACCCTCTTTTTTAATGGTTTTGAAGGTGGGGGAATTTTGGCTTAGTCAGTTTTTCCCCCCTGTCATGTAGATTGCGCATTATGGTTGGATAATTCTGGCTGTCATTTGTGGGGAAATTCGGCCTGTCAGTCCCCCCCCCCCCTGAAGGTGGAAAATTCTGGCCTAGTCAGTTTTTACCCCCTATCTTATACATTGTGCGTGATGGTGGGGAAATTCTGGCCTAGTCAGTCCCCCCCCCCCACCCCATCATATATATTGTGTATGAAGGTGGAAAAATTCTGGCATATTCAGTTTTACTCCCGTCTTTTAGATTGTGTTTGCAGATTGGGATATTCTTGTCTAGTCAGTCCCTACCCCCCCCCCCCCCCCCCGCCTGTCATTTAGATTGTGAGGTGGGGATGAGAAAATAGATTTTGCATTGCTTACAGAGACATGGTTCTCCGATGAAAAACAGCACCAGCCTGAAACTTCAGATCTAAACCAGTATGGTTATAAATTAAGTGTCGCGAACAGAAAACACAAGAAAGGAGGCGGAATTGCAATGTCATGTAGAACATCCATCAATATGAGAAAAATTGCGTGCAAATGTACGAAAAGCTTTGAATATGGTATATGGCGACTGATTTTTAAGAATATCACGTTACATGTGATTGGTATTTATAGGCCTCCGTCAGCATCAACTTACAGTCAGTTTGTATTTGATTTTTGTGATTTCATGGAAAAAGTATGCCAAAATATTCAAATCTAATGATCATGGGCGACTTCAATCTACATTTAAATGAAGACAGCAATGCAGTATCTGATTTCAAAAACTCTCTGTTCGCCATGGGACTCGAGCAACATGTTGACTTTTCTACTCATATAGCTGGTCAATGCTTAGATCTACTCATTACAGAAATAGTAAATGGCGTTGAGGTCCATTCCTGTCAACCTGGTCCATTTATCTCTGATCATTGTGTAGTGAAGATAGTCCTCAAAATAAAAAAAGAAAGTATCAAAAGCAAAACCATTTCCAGTAGAAACTTCCGGGAAATTGACCAACTGATGTTTTCGAACGATCTTAGCAACATTGCTGTTGAGGAAACTGATGTTAATCATTTTGTTGAAGTTTTTGAAAGCAAAATAACAGATATTTTAAACTTTAATGCACCACTTACAGAAGAGACAAAAATATGTAGAATACCTAAGCCATGGTTTAATGAGAATATACAATCTCTTAAACAACAAAACAGAAAGTTAGAGAGACTGTGGCGCAAACATCGTGAAACTCATCAGTTTGAAGCTTTTAAAACTGCAAGAAACAAGTACAACTTTGAAATTAACAAAACCCGAGTTTTGACAGAAAAGGTAACAAACGCAAAAGGTGATTCGAAGAAACTTTACTCTTTGGTGTCCGAATTAACAGGATCTAAATCTAAATCGGAGAACCCTATGTCGCAAAGCGAATCTGACTCTGTCCTTGCTGAAGATTTTGCACAATTTTTCATGAACAAAATTGATAATATACGCAATTCGTTGAAAGATTATATAAGTTACCAACCACAATGTAGGGATGTTCCACATATTGACCATTTCGAAGAGTTAAGTCAAGATGAAATTAAAAAGCTAGTACTTGAACTTAACACAACGTCTTGTGAATTGGATGTCTTACCAACACAGATCTTAAAGCAATTCCTTAATAACCTGCTGCCAACTATTATATCGTTAGTGAACATTCCTCTTAAACAAGTTGTTTTTCCAGACAGATATAAACAGGCTATTGTCAGACCTCTTCTTAAGAAATCTGGACTTGATTTAGAACTTGCAAATTATAGACCAGTGAGTAATTTATCTTTTCTATCAAAACTTATTGAAAAAGCTATTCTCCTAAGACTTAACGCACACGCGGACAAATTTGCCCTTTTACCAATTTACCAGTCAGCCTATAGACGCTATCATTCGTGTGAAACGGCGCATATGCGACTTGTCAATGACATTCTAAGTGGCATGGAAAGTCAAGAGGTTATCGCTTTGATCGCTATTGATCTAAGTGCTGCATTTGATACAGTCGACCATAACATTTTACTAGACGTTCTTCATAAACAGTATGGTGTATCTGGCACTGCGTTGAATTGGATAGAGTCGTATCTGAGACCAAGGAGTTGTAGAGTTATTGTAAACTCATCTCGATCCTCATCCCGTCCACTAGAATGTAGTGTGCCCCAGGGCAGTTGCTTGGGTCCCTGGCTCTACTTGACCTATGCTAGTACACTATTTTATGTCATCCCACCGTTAATTTCATTAAATGGGTTCGCTGATGACCATACTGCTCATAAACGCTTCAGTCCTCCAACAACTAGAAGCATGTGCCGTCAATATCAACTGCTGGATGAACGAAAACAAATTAAAAATGAACACTTCTAAAACAGAATTTATATTGTTTGGTAGTCGAGCTCAGTTGAACAAGTGTTATTACTACACATATTGATATTGCTGGTGACTTCATAAACCGTGTAAGGTTGCATTAGATACCTAGGTGCCTACCTTGACGAAACCTTATCCTTTAAGGAACACGTAAAGCGTAAATGCCACTCTGCAATGTTGAATTTTATTCAGAGTAAAG
Organism: Solen grandis; assembly: GCA_021229015.1. Lineage (NCBI taxonomy): Eukaryota > Metazoa > Mollusca > Bivalvia > Adapedonta > Solenidae > Solen > Solen grandis. Next base: position 62,810,330 of record CM037781.1, on the reverse strand, counting down.
TGTATCAGAAAATACCTGACCAGAGCTGCAACTATAATCCTATTACTTTCACTGGTTATCTCTCATCTGGACTACTGTAATGTTATATTGAATTGTATTTCTGAGACAGAGTTGCGCAAAATGCAACGCGTTCAAAATATGTGCGCTAAATTAGTTCTTAACAGAGGCAAATATGAAAGTGCCAAGAAAGCCTTGCATGATTTACATTGGCTCCCAATAAAGTCCAGAATCAATTTCAAAATATTGACAATCATGTTCAACTGCAGCACTGGTCGGGCTCCTGTATATTTGACACAATTATTAACTAAACATGTTAATCGTAGACCAGGATTAAGATCAGCCAGTGATTCCAGCATTACAAATGATGTGCCGTTTAACAGGAAAACTAGGTTTAATGATAGAAGTTTCTGCACTGCATTGAATATCATGTATAGAAATAGGCGTTTCATCAAATGTTTAACGTTTAACGTTTAGATTGTGGGTGAAGGTGGGGAAATTCTGGACTAGTCACTCCCCCCCCCCCCCCGTCATGTAGATTGTGAGTGATGGTGGATGAAATTCTGGACTAGTCAGTTCCACCCTGTCATGCAGATTGAGCATGATTGTGGGGAAATTCCCCCCTCTTTCCGAGATTGTAGTAGGAATTTTCCCCCTTGGGGGGCCTAATCGCCCCCCCCCCCCCTTTTGGGGAAATTCTGGCCTAGTCAGTTTTTACCCCTGTCATATATTCTTGCCCAGTCACGCACCTCCAAAACCTTAAAAAAGTGTGTGTGTGGAGGGGGGTGGGGGGACTAAATGGGTGGGGAAATCTGGGCTGTTTCACTGGTACCTTTTTTCTTACAATACGAGATGTTATTAAGTATGTTAAATTTAGACTATGTAATATCATGCATTTGAGTTGTAATTTTATTGTACATTATTACTTCCTTGTATGGTGACATATTCATTTCTTAATGTTCTGTATTCTGTAAAATATTCCGTATGCAATTCCTTATTCACAAAGCGGAGTGGAGGCCATATAGAAATTAAGTTCTCGTCACTCACTCACATCACGTAAAGTTTGGTAACTACCGTTAATAATGTCTTCATACTTGAATAATGACTTTTCATAAGTCCTTTCAACAGAGAGGTTAAAATAAATGTGTCAAGGATTTTGTGAGAATAATTCCCCTTCTGTCAAATCAGTATGCGACAGTAAAATCAATTTCAGTGATAGTTCGACTTTACGGAATATAAATTAAGTGTTTTTTTCTTCAATTTACAATTTACATATGCACTGAAGGGATAAATAACGCAGGATAATACTTAATGCAGGATTGGAAAAATGTATCAGACGGTACTTGAATTATATTGATCAAGGCACTGAGAACCTATCGGCAGGATTTACATAATATAGATATACAATTTAACCCAGATAAATGTACGCAAAAAATTCTACATGTTTTCATGCAACTCTAGTTACCGATAAGTCAGCTGAATTCGCTCTTTGTTTCGTGTTCCGGCAGTCTCTCGGTGTCTTCGGCGCTTTGATTTGTTTAATAATGATCCGGATTGAGGGTCATACATGTAACCTTGATTTTGATTTTATAGATAAGGATGGCAGGACCTTATTTCAGTACAATGGAACCCGATGAAAATACATTAGAGTTTTTAATGCGAATCGCTACATTTTTCTAAGGAGTAGATTTTCATTTATGTAAATTGGGTATCTTGTTTCATAAATGGCAAGGGTTTTTTTGTTCACGCATAAACTGGATAGTTACTAGGAAAATAGTGGTAAAACAAATCATAACACATTAAAAGCGGTTATGGTTATGACTAAAACGTCTACATAATATATATCAGTCGCATTGTTATGTCATTTCGCACTGTATATGTATAAGTGTTATATGAAACAGTGAACTGTATTATGTTCATGTTATATTAATAAAATTTCTGTTCTGTTCGGTTCGTTTTCGTAAGCGAAGAATCGCATTACATGTATAAGCAAGAACTGAACTCAGAGAGATAGTTTGACCGGCAATGTCAATTTTCGAAGTACACATTTGGCTTGCAGCTACTAAAGACTGCGGTAATTGCCGACAGTCTAATACCGGTATAAAAATACACAGGTAAAGTTTAAAGAAAATGGAATCCTTAAAATGAGGTAAGTTATATGTACACGTTTTTACAAAAAAGTCAAAACGTTGAATATTGAATCTAGCTATTGGGGTATTACACATTTTCTTTCAGGTTTATGTCATTGAGTGTCTAGTTTAATCGTATTTAAAGACATTATTAAAAAGTACTTAAAGAATATTGCAGTGAACTATGAGATTTATAACATTGTCAGTAACTGAAGCTTTTATCAGAACATGTCGAATATTTGAATAAAAATCAGATGCGAACGACCGACATTCCGCGGTTTTAAGTACCTCTTTCATTTGTTTTCTCTTTGCAGGATATCAAAATGGCTTATAAACTTTGTCTGGGAACTGTTACAAATCGGCTTGTCTGAAACTGCTATACTGTTCACACTATTTAACAGATCAGTCAATTAACATCTGGCTCTGTTAAGATAATTGCTAACACTTGCCCCCCCGGTGCATAGAGAATGGTTAACGTCGCAAATATTAACCTATTTTACAATAAACTAAAACAACTCCAAGAGCGATACACAACAGCTATGAAGCTGCAAAACACCTCGGTAGACATACAAAAACAGCTCTATAGATAGAGCCAAGAATGGAAGAAAAAAATAGTTCCGTTTCTGGTATCCGTCAAATTAAAAAAGGGTAGGTAAGTCGGGATTTTATCTTTTTATATTTAATTTTTTTTTACAGGAAATGAAAGGTAAAAAAGGGAAATATTTTTAGGGTCGGTCGGGAGACCAGAAACGGAGCTTTTTCTTTTGGCCTAGGCACAATTTAATATGCTACACGGTAGAGGCATTTCTAGAGTGAGGCTATAATATTTAAAATGTAGATCGTGTTAACATAGTTCCGGGTCGCAATACCGAATGTTGTTTCAGAGCAAACAGAAATCCGACTGTAGTAGATAACACGTGTTCTATTCACCAAGAACAAGAGGGTACAGCCGTGACTATTTTACAATTTCGATATGTTGCAACCGGTTTCAAACCAACGACCGCTCAATTACCCGCCCACTATTGTTACGGCATTAGATTTAAATAGATCTGAAACCATAAATATTCGACCGCGCGCGATACGATGGTACAGAGTTATCTCCCATTATTGGACTGAGCAATGAGCGAGTTAAAAGAAACATTTGTTTTAGTCATGTACAGGATCGTTTATCAAGTTATTTGTAACAAAGGTATTAAATGTTTCAATTGATTACGAAATTATGAGGTTTTACCATCATTCTCGAGTATAAACCAAGTTGAACATTATTCAGTTTGCAGTTTAGATTTAAACTTACGGTATGATCTGTTTGTAGCGACTGTTGTTCAATCGCCACAGTGCCGCCACAGAGAGAGAGAGAGAGAGAGAGAGAGAGAGAGAGAATATTTACGGCTTTTTCGGCAGCTAGTCGATTTCATAAGTTTCAAATGTTTCAAATACGCGTCCATTTCATCGTGCAATGTGCCCTTCAAACACTATGCAAGACTATTTAACTACTGAATGTTTATCATACCAATAAGCCACTTTTCACAATCACGTGACAAAACACATGCTTTTGACAGCTCCTTAGAGGTGGCATGATTTCTTCCAGATTACCATATACAACCAAACACTAAAATAAATATGCATGTGAAATATTGTTATACTTTTCTTTATCAAATATCAGTTGGACGCCTTGATTATGTCCTATTTAGCTTTTGTGTATGACAAAATCTGACCTGACGAAACGATAGCGCGTGTATTTTGAAGCTTTCCAATGGACAAGATAATAGATCCCTGCAAATAGATTTAGACTACGTAACAACTGCCAAAGTTCAGAAGCAGAAGTTCATAAATGCTGACTAAGATGTTTTTATGAAAAAAAAGTCAATTTCATCATTGGTATACAGCATATATCCACCTTTCCACACATAAAATAAACGGAATCTGCACTGTTGGAGTCGCAGAATAAACGTGTGCCAGAAAAATACATCAAAGCGTTCAAACATTACAATTTGATTAAAAGAAGAAAAGAACCCAAGTTTTGCAGACATACATATTTAAGTTTATGGTTGTGCAGGGTAGTGTATGGTAGAGTGGTTGCGATATACCATTTCGCCAGGAGATATTTCCGGATATTTTGTCGGACTATAACTCTAAATTAACCCTTTCCTTCATATAGACTCATTTTGACGCACTCAATAGGTACCACATAAAGCCTGATCTGCAGAAAACCACAGTTAAACCTTACCAAATTTAATTACAAAATCCTCATTTCCAGACCACTGAGGAGCAGCGAACAGCATAAAACCTGATCAGCCTGCGAGTTACTCGTAGGCTGATTTGGTTTTATGCTGTTCGCATAGGTTTTTTCATGGTTTCCTCTATGAGGGAAAGGGTTAAACATAATCTAGCGTCCAGATATACCATTTTGAGTAAGAGAAGTAAAATTATAAGTTTTGCATACATATAAAGTATCTGGTTATATAAGGCAGTGTGTGATCTTGCCACCACCCCTTTTGTTACAAGTGTTGAAATATGTATCAAATATGAATTTACTTAGTTATACATATAATTATGGCAATATAGATAAAGAAATAAAATACACTATTACAATTGAAATATACAAACTGGAATATGTGTAATTATGTAAAACTGATATAGTAAATTAAACTTTTCACACAAGAAAACATTTTCATTTTATCAACCTGATTTAAAGTTGAGATTATTTTATTAAGATTTTTTTTTTCAGACTTAACATTTTTAGCAGTCACTATTCTCTTCTCATATCCTCTCATGTGTTACCATAGGTATATATACATGTACCTTCTTATTTACATATGAAAGTCATTGTTTTCTAGTGTGCTATCAAGAGCCAACTTGACTCTTTGAATCTTTGACCTCTCCGGCCGTTGAAGAGACTTATGGCAATCTTTACATGCCTTTATGTTACATAGTCGGATTGCAAGCTTTTTTCTAGACAATCGCAACACAAGCGCCTTCGGTGCTTTGATTTTTAAGAGATGTTTATCAGTGTGTGTGTTCTCCAATGATATTGACAGAATGCTTTGCATATGAAGACTTTATAACACATGTTTCAGCAATTAAAAATAAGCATAATTAGATGGTGGCTAATGTATACATTGAAAAGTGCTTATTTTTACGAGGCACCCAATAAATCATTGGCCCCATTGCACCATTCATCAATATCGCTAGCTCTAGACATCCACCCATTTTTGATTGCAATCAAAAAAGGAGCAGATATTAGACATTCATTATAAATCAGTAGATGAACGCAAAATATTACATTTAGGAAAAAAAAAAAGAAATTAGTAATCTCCTCAACACACCTGAACAGCATCGATCAAATTGTTTTCTAGTGTAATGCTCTATGAACATGGTAAGTTTAAGAAAATTCTCATGGCTAATTTAATTTTACTTTTTTGTCGATTTAGTAAAAAAAACTGTATTGGGCGCTTATGCTTTAATAAATAGGCAATAATTATGAACCTTTACAAAGGTGTTCAGAATTTTAAAATCAAGTACCTAAGAGTTTCGAGAACGATTGGTTTTAAATATCAATTCCAAAGGCATGCGATATATTCTATGGGAGAAGGAACCGAGTTATTTCCAAAGATTGGCGATATTTGTTGAATATCAAGATTGGATATCCGTAAGAGTAGTTTAAATATTTTCATATAAAATAGAATTTAACTGTGAAACAAACATGTCTGAGAATACCGGCTTTATCTGTTCATTTCGAAGTAGATTATAGTATAGTACAGAAATACCGAAGATCTAATGGGTAGAAAAAAAGCTAGAAAGCTAGCAAGGCAAGGACACCGAGACTATTTTCTTTTTTTAGGCTTATATCCCAACAAGGATCGGAAATATACCTCGAATATTGTATGATTCTCGCTCGGATAATGGTTTCCTGTGCAAATGTGTGACGTCATGCTTTTATACTTCGGAGCTGGCGCCGTGAAAAGTATTGCGATTCTTTAGTTACCGTTCAGTAGTGGTGATGTTTGAGATTAAATTCAAATAGAATTGCACAGTTTGCGAGAGTTATGGTGAAACTACCGAATTGGATAACACCGTATGGTGTTCGAAAACACGTCACTCAATATTTCTGACGAAATCAGTATTTTTATTCCCATTTTTAACTACACAGTTCCTATTATTTATCTTTAAGAATATTTCATTTATTTTTCGAGCTTATATTGTATGGCGTTACACAAACGCTCTAAGGAAGACGCTACAGTCTGCATAGTGATAAGGTGAAGGTACTCCTAAAGACTGTTGGTCGAATAAAATTTTGAAATTCATTTATTTGAGACGGTAGATTCCGGCCGACGGGTTACATTGCGAATAACGAGCAGCGGATTTCTACGGCCAAATTTTAACCTCTTCTTTTTCTCCTATTGTAATGACTAGAAACCCCATCCAGATTATATGGCCATACATTTAGACCTTTCGGTCAAGGATAACCCACGTGTAGGATCCTGTTTATTTATCTATTGTTTCATTTTTATTTATTTATTTATTTATTTATTTTTTTATTTATTTTTTTTTTGTTGCTGAGGTGATTGCATCGGAATAGTCAGTGGTTTGACTAGGGAGTCCGGATGCGACATCCTAGCTCATATTACTATAACATACGTACCCCGTGCATAGCACCGATACGTGGGAGAGAAAAGTTCCTGGGTAGAAGAGGTACAGAATACTCCGAGTTCCCATAGCAACCCTATTTTGCCGAGTGCTTTTGCAGTTTTGTTTGCTTAAGAAGTCTTAGATTTGCGATCTGATTTCATTTTCAGATCGTTTGTCATTCCTGTAGAATTTGTTTAATTTTGTTATGCAGGTTGCAAAAAAAACCCATTACGGTTCACAACAGTTGAAAGTTTTCATTAATTATTCCATTTTTCCATATACTGCCTTAGAAATTAGAAACACACACCTTTACATATGTAATACTTATATCAACACTGTTTCCGTTTTAATTCTATCCTTTTTGTGTGTTTTACTTGGACTTATTTATTTGAGTTTGATTCCACACCATTTTATACGACCAAGGGCTAACAGATGATCAGTACACCTAACAAGTTGAACTCTTTCCGGTGATTCTGACTGCACTTAAAACGCATCTCCGCAGTTAAATGACAACCGCCCGCTAAGAACAGTAGCGTAAAACGAATGACCATCAGAAAAAACTGTAGGTTATTCACCACGATTTGAGATCGAACCCACAACCCTTGGCTTCCACAGCCATGCACATGGCCCTGAGACCACTGAGGCTTGTTTAGTTATGTAAAACCCTCTAGCCCTATCCTGAGGTGGACACTGGAAAATGTAACACCTCAAATCTATTCAGGCGAATCTCAACTTCCGCGATTTCGCGGCACTTTTTCTAATGTCATCTAAAAATAATGTCGCAAAAATTACAAGAACAAGTCTCGATAGCGTTTTAAGTGCATCGTATACAACAATGTTAGGTTGTTTATTGTTTAACACATGTCAGGAGAACTACAGCAGACTGAAGAAATTATCATAAAAAGTTTATTGAAGCACCCAGTCACTAGATGGGTATGTTGTTAAAAAGGTTTCATTTCGAACAACACGTGTTTGCTTGATTGTTTATTGGTTTAACGTCCCGCCGACAGTATTTTAGTCATAAGCAACACTTATAAATGATTTGTTTTTCACATAATGATCGATACTTTATCAAATTATTAAGACTAATAACCATTTTATATTTCTCAAAAAGGGACCAGCTTGTAATATCTATGCCAATATTCTAGGATTTGTATAGGTTGTTATAACTTGTTTTCCAAATCGACGTAAGATAAAGATGTCCATAAAAATAGCATTCTATGAAAGTAAAAACGTAGAATTTGAATCTAGTTCTCTCCAGTCACGAAACCAGTACATTCTAAAGAGTAACCACAAACAAACTACCATATGTTATTCATCCAATTATTTCGCTGCATGTTTGAATTAATGTTATTCACACCCATAACTAGATTTCCAACGGGACCGAGCTCCTATGATTTGAATGTTAATGTCACGCGCTACTTGAAATCAACATGACAGTTCTTATGTAAATATCACACATCTTCGCGAACAAAAGTGTTATCGAATTTGCATTTCTTATTTATATTCCAATATTAAATTCAGACGAAGAGTAAACCTGTTTTTTTTTTTTTTTTTTTTTTTTTTTTTAAATCAAATCCAGTTTGACCCAATTTGTTGTGCAGAATATCATCTCTTGAAGTAACCAGACGCCGTGACCAGTATGTGGTTAAATTGTTATTTTAGTCCCAAGGCCATTGGTTCGAGACCTGCGAGATTTACTTGTCATTTTTTTCAACCACATCTTTCCTTAACTTTAATGTACAGAAACCGTTTAGAATTAACCCTGAATGTTTAATTTAATAAGACTTTAAGGGCCCATTATATTTCATGATGATACGATTTTACATGAAAAAGGGAAATAAAATAATATTGACATATTGTAGACTAACGCAAATGGCACGTAATGTACAAATATTTGCTGTAAAATAACACCTAAACAGTTTAACCCTTTCCCTCATATTGACTCATTTTGACGCACCCAGTAGGTACCACATAAAGCCTGATCTGCAGAAAACCACAGTTAAACCTTACCAAATTTAATTACAAAATCCTCATTTCCAGACCACTGAGGAGCAGCGAACAGCATAAAACCTGATCAGCCTGCGAGTTACTCGTAGGCTGATCTGGTTTTATGCTGTTCGCATAGGTCTTTTCATGGTGTCCTCTATGTGGGAAAGGGTTTACGCAATGGGTACGTGATTTTTTGATATTTTGTAAGGATATTGTTTACATTTTGCAGTGGCAAGTATTCCCGAAGACGGTCCACAAGAGACATATTGAATATCTGTGGAAAACTTCAGAAAATGCGGAATACACAAATCGGGTATTTTTGTTAACAAATGGATGTTCTTTAGTAAAATATCCTTTCTAATTTAAGCATTACTGTAATGTTTTCTCCAACAAGTATATACAGATTAATCTCTAAACAAAACTGTACCTCTCATTTTTCTTTTCTGTCCGCAGTTGGAAGAATAATAGACCTTGAAGTAACTTATATTATGTTTTGTATGAGACTTAATTTGAAAGACAAACGATTAAAGACCCATATAATTTTACGGAGAACTCAGGGAACTTAAGGTTTAAGACGATATTTTTTATCTAAGGTCCACCTCTAAGGTGGTGAATAAGTAAAAGATCGTTCATTTGTTACAATCTGAGTTTCTTAATATCAATATATTACAAATATCATTTGTTGATCTATTCATCATCAACTGACATACTCACAATAAAATGCTAGTCGTACGCTGTACCCAAATTATTTATACCCAAAACGTGTTAAAAATTACACTTAAAAATCTCTACTCACTCCGTTCTAAATCACAGGAATATCTACGAATTGTGTACGACAGAGTCTGCCCCAAACATACACAGATCCTCTCGATATTTCGAAGAACTATTGGGTTTAACGTCCCACCGACAGCATTTCAGTCGTTTGGAGACTATCGAAAAATCCCTGGGTATTCGAGGTTCTTGCAAAGCTCCAATACGAATTATATAATTATTTCAAAGAAATGAAAAGTGATAAGTCTAACAGAAAAAACTGAGTTTTCCGAAGCTAAAACTGGCCCCGTCAGTCCTTGTGGCTTGCGCAGCGCTTATCGTCTTAGTATTGATATTAAACCTCGGACAAACACGCGTGAATATCATATAATGGCAGTATCCGATAACAAAACATTCATGTTTATACAACATAACGGTCGTGTTTGGCAAAGGATTTTCGCTCAAGTGCTTGCATGGTTTTCCGCATATTTCGAACGATCAGGACATTCGACACCTAGACTACCTAACTTATTCATGCTTCAGATGCAAATATAGACAGAACATTTTATTTCCCACAACTGAAAATTTTACTCATTTTCCCACAATGAAACACGGATAACCGAGTGTAGTTCACATATCTAGCAATACTTATTTTAATGCTCTGACATTTTATAATGAGATAGCATATGCATTGACCTGCTATTTAAATGCAGGACCTAGCTTTTCGGTTTGACACTGAGGGTCTCTCGTCGTGATCTCGAAATATTATATATTTTTTATCACATTCAAACTACCTCGGTGTCGTCTAAAAACTGCCCCGAAGGAATACTCAAAATGAATAATTTAACTGCCATCAAATTTTACTATTTTCATCATTTGTTATATCGACCCAAGCTATTTTACAGCGCTTTATGTGATTACCATTAATCACACTTCAAAGTGAGAGTGTTTACAACGATTAGAATGGACACTGAATGTTACATACATGTATGTGTGTGTATATGTTTATATCTGTCTATATCTCCCTCTCTCTCCCTATGTATGTTTGTATGTGTGTGCACGCATGCGTTCGTGTGTATGTATGTATGTATTGTGTGTGATTGTGTGCATGTGGATGTTAAAGGATGAAAAAAGCATGCTTATTTGACACAGTTTTCGGAATTATAATTTGAAACTTGACAGAAATATTATTTAATTGAAGTCAAACATATATGGCAAATGAAATGAACGCTAATTTTATTTTCAATACATTTAGTAAGAATGACATTCTGCTAATCAATTAAGTGTACCATTGTTTAATTTATCGAAAATAATTGTAAAATATTACCTGCACAAGCGTAGAAATAAGCAGAGCATTTCAAGAATAAATTTCCCTTGAGATACCTGCGTAAGTAATGTACCAGCATCTATGCAATTTTCACTTAAAATTCGTGCCGTTACACAATGTCTTAAAAAAGCCAGAAGTATCCAACTGAGGTTTATCTTTAACAATGTCAATTTGGTCGGGGTAATATATATCATTTAGTATCGACATACTTAAATGATTTATCTTGTATAGTCAGTTAACGTGGAATAATCACTAAACGTGGTATAATAAGTAAACTGGTGTAATAAGCTGACGTTAAATGATCAGTTAACGATTATCATCAGAAACGGTTGCGAAATTAATTCATATTGTTCAATAAGTTTATGTTGTATAACGGTGTCTTTTCAGTGAACGTGGTATAATCAGTCGCAAAATGTTAAACGTGGTATTATCTATTAACGTCGTATAAACAATAATCCTTGTATGATAAGTTAACGTTGTATAATACTTAACGTGGTATAATCACATAAGTAGTTTAACCCTTAAACATGAATGGATCAGTTATCCTTGTATAATACTTGACGTGGTATGATCGTTAACCCTTTCCCTTATAGAGGACACCATGAAAAGACCTATGCGAACAGCATAAAACCAGATCAGCCTGCGAGTAACTCGCAGGCTGATCAGGTTTTATGCTGTTCGCTGCTCCTCAGTGGTCTGGAAATGAGGATTTTATTATTACATTTGGTAAGGTTTAACGTGGTTTTCTTACCTAATGAGTGCGTCAAAATGAGTCTATATGAGGGAAAGGGTTAACGTCGTTTAACGTTGTATAAACGGTCTACGTAGTTTTAATAAGTTAACATTGTATAATACTTAACACATTATGTTCTTTTACTGTTGTATAATGATCAGTTAACATGGTGTAATCAGTTTACATTGTATGGTACAGTTAACGTTGTATAATGATTATGGTGGTTTAATCCGTAATTGTTGTATAGTAATCAATGCTGTATTACGAAATTCAGTTGTATTATCATTTAAACGCTGACGAAAATATATAAAACCGAATTTGTATAATCAATGAGTTTTAAAAACAAAAAAGATAAAATATAAAAAAAAGAATATAATTAATGAAATGCAAGCAGAGTGCCATTTTATTATCGGATATCAGATAATTGTGTATTCATAGAAGACACATATACATTTAGGTCAAATTTTGAATATCTTAAAGCCCCAAAGGCAAAACCTTAATAAGACTTGTGAAAGCATTTTTTTGTGAGAGTGTTGAGAATTTTTTTTTTCTACAATATTTATGGTATTATTCTAATGTGTATTGATCATAGATTTATTGCTGCTGCATGAATTCTCTTGTGATCGTGATAACGATTTTATTTTTCTTTCGGATTTTCATGTGAGGAAGCCTTCCAGCTGGCTTGCGGTAGGTCGGTGGTTCTCCGTGCATTCAGGGTCTTCTTCCACCTGTAATTTGCTGGACGTCGCTATATGGCTGAAATACTGTCGAAGCGACGGTAAGCTCAAATAGTCAATAGTCAATTTTTTTTGTGTATGTAAATTGGACGGAAGCAGAATAAAAGTTAATTGAACTAGTTTTGTTACTGTTTTTACTTGGTTTAACAGTATTTCCGTCATTTGGAGACGATGTCTACTTGAGACAGATATAGTGCTGCCACACTGCAGTATCACGCCGTAGAAATGTGGCATGATACCATACCCAGTCACATTATCCTGACACCGGGCAAACCCATCTTGGAATTATTCTTGTTTTGCAAGAACTTTTTCAAAGACTTTTCCTTTATACATGGAGGTGTTCACTTTTTGTGATATAGAAAAAAATAATTGTGTTGCTTAGTTTCATAAATGTTGCACTACTTTTGGTTCAATGCTTCATTTTCTTTTAGCTTGTTCGTTATATTTAATGGAAAAGCGGAACAAACATACAAGCGTAGTTTAAGTAAAATTTTCGAAATTTGCCAATTTTAAAATTAAGTTCGAATTATTGCTAAAATTTATCTTATCGTATTATATTTTAAAGTATGATTAAAGTTGATTATGCGATGGAACTACACTGCTAAACAAGTTTATAATAATTCCTTCGATTAAGTTTCGCAATACTCTTCTAATTAAATGTAACATTAGTTAAAGAGTTTATTAACAAAAACATTTAATCCTTTTGCGGTTAAAAAAAGATAAATCGTAAATAGTTTAGTTACTACAGAGACCTACATTGTTATGAGCAAATATTGTAACGTTCCTAAATATACCGTACCACTGAGTCAGACGCTAATAACCCCGTCTTTGATTTGTATATAAGTAAACTAAATTTTCATTGAAGCACACACACACACACACACACACACACACACAAAAAAAAAAACAACGTTGGATGACATTTCGTTTTTTTCCCTGTTCATCAGTTACAGCTATTGTTTCCTGTTTGGGCTAAAGTATAAATGTCCTTTGAAAAACATATTCCGGGTTGAAGGCCCATTCTATATGTCAACTGTTTGAATAGTATGTTTTGTGTTAGGTTATGCGTATACAATTGTATGTTTAAAATCTGGATTTATGGTAGTATACGAGAACAGAAATGTACATTTGACATCAGCTTCCGAAGGGAATGGAAAATGAAGTGGTTGGAATCACGCAATATATTTTATTAATAATATTTAAAAAAAAAGGAAAACATACAAAACAGGACCATAACATTTCGCCTTTCATTTGTGAATTTAAACCTACAGACATGACGGCATAAACCGCATAATTTGAGCATGTAGGGCCGAATTTCAATGGATCACGTGCAAGTCACAGCTACAGACCTATTCTTATTTTTAATTCTTTTGATCAAGCAACCATAATGATTAAAGAATATTTACAAGAAAAATGGAAAACATCTACTGAAGGGTTCTCTGTAAAATACAAAAACAAGTTTGAAAAATGAAATATTTTTCTCTCCCTAATCTAAAAGGTTAATGGGTTTTTGTCCATTTCTGTAAAAATGAAGAATCAGAGAGCATTTTAACCATTTATATAGATATATTGAACTTTTATGTATTAAATGTTAGTGTGTCTTCTGTTTGTAGATTCCCTACTCCCCTTTTTCCCTTTAAGATGTATGTTTATGCTATCTATTAAAAAATGGTTACCATGGATATACAAACGTAGCATAAAACGAACACGGTGACCTATATTTTTTTCTATATTTTCGTTTTTTTTTTGTTTTTTTTTTTACATAATATATGTTTCAGTCCGAAATTTTTATTGAAGAGAAGAAACTGCAACATACGCCTTTCAGATAACTACAACGTTTATAATTTGCCACTTAGCTAGAAAAATGGTCGTGAAACTATGACATCGAGGTGCCATGATTATGTAAAACAAGTGCCATGGCGATATTCCCACTCGAGCAAAATACAATATGGTATCTAATCTCACCCTTAGTGATATTTGATCGATAAACCGTGTCAAACTACATAAAAATAATGGAATGTTTTGTTTGTTGTTCTCTTTTTTTTTCTATGATGACGTCATGCATTGTGTTCTAAATTAGTGGCATTTAAGTCATTAGTTTATCATTTTCTATCTTTCTTTTTAAAAAAAAATGGTAAAGATTGGTACACATAGTTTAAGTAAAGGCTATATGTATAACAAATAAATCGGACGACTCTCTCTGTTTCTTAATCGTATTGATGAAAAAGTTTTTTTTCAAGTTTAAGTCAATTTGCTTGAAAAATCAAACACCTCTGCCTAAGTAACACTTACATACATTATTTATCTAAATGCTTCTTTTCATTTCTTCATAAAAATCACAACATCGAACCCCTAACATAGCGCACGTGTCTTAGGATCTGGATTGTAGGTTCGAATCCCGTACTTGACACTGATATCATATAATAATACAATATATATATATATATATATATATATATATATATATATATATATATATATTAGATACAAATGTGTTCATAAAATCGTATTTAGTATCGATATTCTTTGTATTAAAACTGAAAGGTTATGAACAATTTGTGAACGATTCTGTTCTGTTTATAGAAATAAAAGTTTTCTTAAATTATGGACAAAACCTCGAAAACGACAAATGCCCATCAGAATAATTTTTATACTACACATTTCATATTCATTTCCGTGCCTTACCCCCATATCGCTTAAGTGAAAGCTTTTCGCAAGATGTGTTCTTGATTTATGGGAGTACTCACGCAATGGTCTGAGATTATCTGAGCTCCATATCCCCATGAAATTGAGATACAGACAGAAACATGAAAAAACAATGAGAGAATGTGTTCGGCTGAACAGACATGATGTGGCTCTAAACCAAGCGCTCACGTCGGAAGACGTCAAAGCAATAACAGCTAGCTGTTAGCATTTATTCGGAAACGGCAAAATTTAATTCGAACTAAAAGCATATATTTCTAAACGGAAATAATTTTAGCGTTTCCTGCTATGCCCTGATCATAAATATCAGAATATTGGAAACCCATCGACCAACAAACCGTTTTCTGTCATCATTTTCAAACGACATTTTACCGGAGAAGGTCACATATAAAGATATGTTATAAAACTGCAGTATGACATAACTTGTCATCTATATATTATGGAGTTTCGTTTTAAGTGTTATATCGCAGGATAATGCACGGTTTTGCGTTCAAATGCTTTGTCATACATCACGGACGCCTACGACCTTCGTGTTTGAATAACTGCGCATCTGAACTTAACGCCGTGCATTATTCTGCAATATATACCGCTCAAAACGATGCTCTACGTCCTAATTTTACGTTGGATGGGCGAGGTAACTTATAGGCGTTATTTGATTCAATTTGTTATTTCTTATACATATATTCATGTCCTTATATTACAATATTAACAAATATAACGATTGCAAATTTGTGTGTGTTTGTGTGTCCGAGTGAACAAAAATATGACAAAGCGTGCGACACAAGTTTAAAATCAAGACTGCACCAGGGTCCTGAAATCGCGAAATCATATTACCCTTTGAAAAGAAATGACTACGTTTATAATGTCCTTTTTCTGCAGACTTGTTTTTCGCAGCATTATTGCTTTGTAAACCTGATATTCCTCCTAGGAAACTGTATAAAACACTCTACCATAAAATTGCAAACTAAATTATAAGTAATTGATCGTTATCGGTGTCTTAAGACTGTGAAAATCGGATATCCTCTAATATTACCGGGCTAGATCTTTGCCTTTGTGATCTTTTATTGTGATATAGGCCATTCGAGGGCCTTTTTTCCCGCTAGGCAGATCTCTATCGAATTACGAGAAGGAAAATAATCGGAAATCGAACCTCAGGATCCAGAAAACTAATTTAACGAAGAAGTAAAACCTTCTTAAACCCATCCCGTTCAAGTCTGATAATTATAATAGCAATACATTCAACGTTTACAATATCGCAACTCTTGGGCTATGTCTTTCTTTTTTTATAATCTTATCACGAATAGATAATGGTATCGTAAGGCTTGACGTCATATGTTAAGCCTGATAGTTGTATAAGTATAGAAATATATATATACTATATAAATGTATATTAATTTTATATATAGACAAAAGAAAGCCAGAAGGGCTCATCAGCCTTTTTTTTTCATATATGCTAATAAGCCCATCTTGGCTTTCAATGGACGATATATTTGCGCCTTTAGATTGTCTTATTTAAAAACGTCTTTATCGGGCTAAATGTTTGAATAAACAAAACATGTTTTAATACGTTAAGAGAAATTGTACAGTAGTCAATATAGGTTTCTAGAGTTTCTCTAACTACTGTAGTGCTTATATCCATAAGCGACCGTGAGGATATTGGTTCAAATCCCGACTACAGAACTCGTATTGCTGCTATTTAAGGACCTTGTCCTCGTGACGTATTGTCTGGATGAGATACTAAGACATAAAGTGGGAGGTGGTGGGTTCGAGCTCCGGTCTCAACACACCGGGGTAAATGTGGTATTAGTTGTACATGTATTACACAAAACACATTTCCCTGAAACATTGACGCAAATACAGGAGTGGATATCGTTTTACATCTGTTTGGCTATAATTAATGACTGGAACGACGCCAAAGCGAACTATCCCTTCGGACAAAAATGAGTTATGTCATTTCTGAATCAGCAGACTGGCATTATTTCTCTAGACAATTGTAATAGATCTGGCATACATTTATAATGTTTATTATTGACCGTGCAACATATGTCCGCTGTCTGTATACCTTTTACATATTTCCACACAAGCAAATAATACCAACTGTCTACAAATCAGCATGTTAAAGAACAATCATGAATCCTTTCTTATTTAATTATTTGTAAATAATCAATACCCCCATTGTCCCCATAGCAGCGTGCAACTGTCATAATATCAGTTTTTAATTAATTAAAAGTGTAACAAAAATGCTATCTCAAACCTAAAACTTTGAGAGTTAGTATCACTAAGTTTGACATTCCAGTGTCTCACCATTCTTTTCTTCCTCTTTCACTCTCGTCGATTAAGTAACAAATCCTTACAACAAATCCCTCTCGAATGCTGTTTGGTTGGACCAGTTCTTCGAGCTTGGGAATGTCATGGATTATTCTTGCAACCAGCGGTCCTTCAATTCCGCAGACATATAATTATGATATCACTGGGTCACGGCTCCAGCCATCTAAGACTCTAGCTATGGTCGAATGAATTCAAGACAAGACTTTGTGAAAATATTTCAAATTGATTGTTTGAGTAAATAATGGAATATCTCTAATCGAGAAGCGATACACTTGAAATATTGAAAATGTGAAAATTGTATCATTTCGAGATGAGATATATTCCATATTCACTCAAAACAAACTAACTTTCTTTTTTATTCTATTCTTACTGCTGCTAGATACCCATATACATGTAATACCCTTTATAAGTGAACAAACAAAACAAAAACAAAAAAGTTCCGGCATATCTATATCACTCACATTGTGTGATAAGAGTGATAAAGACTTTATCTAACTGATAAAACTAAGTATAAACGTCAGCATATAGACATATGGTTCTCAAACTAAGTAGTATTGCAGAAATGCACATCTGCTAGGCCCAGCATCTACTAAAAATTGGCTAAAAGATCAATTCATATTACAGTTGTTTACTCATAAAAATGGATAAAAATCTTCCAAAACTGTTGACGTCTATAACATTTTTTCTTAAACACGTATAGAAAATGTACTGTTATTACTGTGCTTTCGAATTTGTTCTTAGTAGACTGGCGGCTGAGCTGATTTGCAAAATTACCGCAGCCGATTTAAATGCACTATATCACTCCGCGCAACAACATAATTATAAAGTAATACTGAAGTAAGGTCATGACCTTATTAGTACTGCAATTTATGAATGGAATAAAAATCATGACACTCATCCGTATCATAATGAAACAAATCAAAGCGCTCAAGACACTGTGAGATTGCCAGTGGGATTATCATGAAAGGAAAAGGGCGAGTTCAGCTGACTTGTAGGTGCAAGAAAATGTGCGGAGGTTTTTGGTGTGACCTTTACCTCTATCTCTATCGTGTTCAACCCTGTTTAATCGCTGGGCTTAGAATTATAGCTTTTTCATGAATCCTGGCGAAAAACTCCTAGTGCATTGATTTATCTAGATACAAATCTGTTTTTGCCCGAGCAATTGTCCGAACCCACATATCTCATATCCGGAACACGATCATAGTACACGTTTTTTGCTTGTTTGTTTGTTTGTTTTTAGATAAACAACCCAATCAGTTAACTAGAATAAACTGGTATTACATTTATTTAAGTAAAAATGAAAACTGTATATAAAAAAAGGTATTTAAAAAAAATACAAATAATATATGTATAAATGGCGTTGTTAATCGGCTAGTGACATTGGGATCTGCTTGCATACTGAGGGTCTGAATGCCGATTGCCGATTGGGATATCGTGATGCACTCGTACAGTGCGATTAAAACATAATGCACACGCGTTTGAACAAATCAATGGTTATAATTCAGAGCCGTAATTGATTTGAAATTCATTAGGAATATACAATTTAATCGATTACTTGTACTGACTGTATGATATTGTAGTGCACTATGATTTATTCAATATGATATATTGATCGAATGCTGATATGATGTATGCTCATTATTTTAGATAAATAGCTTCAATGTATGAATGATCAGACAAAGTGTTACAAGTAGTTCACTTCTTGACGCTCAGCATATATTCAATGTAGTTCCGGGACTGGTTGGCCCAGTAACAGGATAATGTGACTGGTTGTGGTATCATGCCACTTGACTATGGTGTGATACTGCAGAGTGGCAACACTATATCTGTCTCAAGGAAATAAATTTACCAAATGGTTGAAATACTGTCGGCGGGACGTTAAATCAAACAAACAATTTTTAAAACAAGTATATACATCGAAATAAACAGATTAACGAAAATATTGCACTAATTGAGTTTTTGATAAAAGTAAAACGACCACAAGTTAAAACAGCATTAGTTACGATCCTCCCCAGATTCAGATAAAGTTGCATCATATCATAA
>CM037781.1:62740862-62790862 GCA_021229015.1 Solen grandis | reverse complement strand
GCGACAAAATATGGGCATTTATAATGATTATATGTGCTACTAGTGGTATTATTGTTCAGAAATCTTTGGTTTATTTTATTTGTATGTGTACATTTTGTGTTTTTTATATTTTTTTATTGTTTGTTTTACATACCCTTCTCTATCTTTCTCTCTCTCACTCTCTTTCTCCCATTTTTCTATACCCATTTTGTAACACAGGGAAGCAGTAAAGTAACAAGACAGTAGTGCTGTTATATACCATCATTTATTTAATAGTTTTCACTATGTTTTGTAATTCAGAACATCTGATATAAACAGCAAAAACAAAGAATTCAAAATAATTTTAAATATTAACATTCTGTTATTTACATACATACATACTGTATTTCATATTTACATTCTTATATTACACATATATACATTAAGCCTGTTGCATTTTCGGTAAGAGTCAGTGTTCAGTTCAGTGTTTCATTTCCCATGAAGTTACACTAAGATTCTACGAGTCTTCTGATTTGCCCATTTCTTAAATGACTGTTTAAAATCAAACTCCTCCAAAGCAGGCCCATCAATAGAAATCATAAGCAGACGTTCAAGTGACCTTACATTGAGGGAATTCCTATGGCTAGTCTTAACCAAATTTTGCCTGCTAAACCCACGCTCACAATCAGCTGTTGAGACGGGGCCACTAGTAACCTTTTTGCTGCCTCAGCAGTTGCAGGGTAAACCTCTTCAAACAATCCAATAAGTGTGCCTTTGTTCCGACAGCCAAATAAATAATCATCGTATCCTTAATCCGTCGTTACCTTTTCTTTAATTGCCGATAAACTACTAAATCATCAACACGTACGTGCCAACTGCCATAACTGTGAAATACACTGATACACAGGGTGAAGGACGCGCGTGCTAGACTGGTTATCGATTTTTCTCGGTCTAGCGATGCTCTGCGTGAGCGAAACCAATAACCAGTCTGACTGCTTAGGTAAATGACAAAAATAAAAACCATGCGACAAGACAATGCGCCAAATTCAAAATTTTCGGGCCACTTTTAATAATCATGAGCCATTTGGCGCATTTGGCGCTCGACAGCGTGAGCCCTGAAAAAGAGAGACAATAAAGAAGTACGAAATGTAATTTTATGAGCGCCTGTCGTTTTTATTACAATACAGTTGGTAAGTTCCATAGGAAATATTGAATATCTCCAGTGAATGTCTAATATCTTGTAAATGGTTATGTGTTAGATGGACTAGCAGATCTTGGGTACATAAGAGAACAGTTTAAATGAAATTGTCAAGCTTCTTCAAACGCCAAATTGTTAGAAGTCTCAAAGAGGAAATTACATAATAGTTTTATGAATTGATTCTCTGTGAAAGCACCAGTTTAATTATCGCGGTTTGTTTATTTGGACCCCCAGAACACACGTAGATTTAATACTCCGAGTCCACATGAGCTCGTATTTGAAATAAAAAAAAAAGTCATTTGGGGTTAATACGCAGGTTTGTTATCTCCTTTTTGAGATTCTATCGAAATTCCATACACTTTTATCGTGTTGATATATGCACTCATGGGAAGCGATTTGCAGATTTTGTGTTTTTACGAATTTCTCATCGGATATTGGTTAAAAACATTTCGATTACTTTTAAGGTCGTTTATAGCAAACTATGCACCCGTGCGTCACCAAGCAAATTACAGTTTGCATGCACTTCTATATAGAAAGCCTCCTCATTATCGTTAGTGTAAAATTTCCATTCTCAAAACTATTAAAGCGTTTTGTTTTTTTATAAATCCTGACTGAAACGAAGATACAGACTGGTCTAAGTCTCGCACAATTGGTCCTCCATGAGGAAATTGAGTTCAGCTGTTGTTTGTGTATTGTTTGAGTTAATCTTACTACCGTTTGAATTCCAGTCACTTGGGAACCTTATAGATATAGTACTGACTCACAGCAGATAAGGACGTGGCCGGATACCACACCTAGACCTGATAAAGTAAGACTAGGTCGTCCTGGATTCTAGATAACCGAGGAAGTAGCTATGGTACTTTTAACGAATTTTTATTTCGGCCGTCGATCGAACTTACATGACCCCCGATTCCAATGTTCTAGCACCGGGGTTGGTCTCCTATTCTTTATTGCGATGAAACGAGATAAATTGAAAGTTTCAAATTATGTGTCTGTGTGGCGAGGGTCACATAAAAATCATATATCATCATATATATTT
The DNA here is from genome assembly GCA_021229015.1 of Solen grandis. Taxonomy (NCBI): domain Eukaryota; kingdom Metazoa; phylum Mollusca; class Bivalvia; order Adapedonta; family Solenidae; genus Solen; species Solen grandis. The sequence continues at coordinate 62,788,667 of CM037781.1, read as the reverse complement.
TGCAACGTGGTTTACAGAATATTTCAATTATTTGCATATTCGAGACCTTTTTTGCCGATCACTTCCGACCTTTTATCTGGCATTCACATTTTCTCAGATCTGGAAATCCGATGATTTCAACAATTTTGTTTGAATGTAAATCACGCTGACATTCCGTCGTCATACTGGATACTATATTATGGGAAACAGTAACAAATTTCTAATCAAACAATTCAGACTTACTGGGGTGGATATATTTGATTGATGCATCGATTTTGGACAAATTACTCACAATCGAGAATTGATTATATGGATCCGTTATACTTAAATATAAAATGGAAAATGAGATACCTTGTGAATGCGATGAGGCTTGTTGTTATCCCATTTACGTTTTTTATAGTTTTATTTTAACTCCCTTATCATAAACATTGTATGAATTGCCTTTATAGTAGTTTCAGTCCGTTTCATCAAAATTGGTCAAGGTACGTCAACGTCATTTTTACGTCAAATTGTAGATCGTCGTATTCTAACACTAATTCTTATATCCCTGTACCTGATTGCATATGCCTCAAGCATTTTTTGTGTGTTAAAATATACTAGACGAAACTTATAGGTACTCCGACTAAAGTTTTGTCTATAGCATTTGTTGTATTCAAAAAAACAGACTTTTGGTTTTCTATAGCTTTCCACGAAAATTGGTTTCACAGAACTGATTATGCGTCAAAATTATTAAAGCAGACAACAGATTGAGCCAATGCACATTTTTATATTTACTGGGCATATGTTTTGGAAAATATATCTTCTCTGCAAGTTTGAAATCGGAGTATTACAAGTTTCGTTAAGTGAAAATACTCGTTTGTATAAAGACAACTGAAAGAGCAGACGATGAATGTTATTGGTTGTTGGTGTATAGGTTACAACAATCTTCGATATCCTTCGTACGATGTTTGGAAAGAATCGCTAATTAAATCATGAACGTCTTCAGTCTCTGTCTAAATAAATTCTTTATAAACAAATGAAAACGTGATCTCCTATACTATCACCGTGTGCATACATTTAGATATCATATTTTTAAATCATTAGTAGTCTACAGACTCTAAATGATAGGCAGATAAAATAATCGGAAATTTTGCATAGTACTATTAATCAAAGTATTCAAGAGATGACGGCAAACGTAACCTACATATGCATTTTGTTTAATCTTTATCGCGTTGGTGGAACATATCGTACTTGGTAACACTAACGATGGAAAAGAATCCCCGAACAAACTTTTGAATTTGTCGTTAATGAAAATAATATAGAATAGAAGATCAATGCTTAAATAAGACATCATTATAAAAAGCGCAACATAAGCGACAGTATTACAGTGATATAGTTTCGTCCAGAAAATTACGTTTTGTTTCGTCAGGATCTAATCCTTTACTATATTTGCTTGGATGACCGTTACTTAAATTATAAAAAAATTACACGAAGATTTTAATTGGTTTGCAGACATATCAAAGTGTACTGAATTATGGCAGAGATAAATATATCAAATGCATCGTTTAATATCTCATGATACAATTTGAAAATCAATCTTTTGTGATGTAGAGTATCAGCTTAGACCTTCTGTAGATTCTTCAATAAAAAAACTAATATGATACTCAAAATCTTCAACATTTCAACATTACGCAATTTTCCTGTTTTTTTTTTTGTATTTCAAAAATAATGAATAGTTCCCGTCTTTTCTCACGTCGCCGTCCTCAAACGTTCTCCTTGGTTTAGTAACTTTTAAACATCACGTGACATGACTTTTATATGAAACACACATTAACACGTCCCAAAAAAAGCCGCTGTCATCATATTTATTGTCAACACCACCTCAGTTGACATCATTTTCAGTTCATATAACATTAAATAAAGTTTGTAAATAGGCTTTCAACATGATCCTAGTGGTTTCGTTTTTGTTGATATAATTGTGTGCATTAATACTAATAATGGTAACTGGCACAGTGTTAAGTGGACGACAATAGGTACGAAAGTACAGGAACCAGCTAAAAGTCACGACCTTTGCCATTCTGTGGGGGTTTAAGTATCATGTGAAATGTTCAGCCAGGGACTTTTCTCTGTATGCTTTACCAGTGGTTAACAAATTAAATATCCATGGTTAATAACATTTTTTAATTACCGATTATATAAGGCAGATGATATTGATAACAATTGTTTCGTGCTAAAATGAAATTAAGTGCTTCTAAAACTTCTGAAAGTGCTTAGATGATTGAATTACACATAGTATTAACAGAAAATACCTTTTGGTTTGGAACAAATTCTGTTTGAATATTATAAAGAATGTATAAAGATTATAATTGATAATAATTCATAAAGACCAAATAACTGAAACACGAATTTCTGTGATTTTGACACAAACACACACATAATCAACAACGAAAATCAACAACAACAAAAACAAAACATTAAAAAAATAAACACTTGCATGACAGTTTCCAATTATGGCCGTTTACGTTGTAAAAATTACCTTAATATAATAACTAATTTTTTGTTCATTCACATGTTTAAGAACGAACGAACATCTTTTATTCATCTCAACGTGTACAATAGTACATAGTTGCAATATTATTTAACAAATGCAATATGGTCACACATAAAATCATCACTTGTGTCCATACCTCTCTCTCTCTCTCTCTCTCTCTCAAAAATACAAACACAGAGCTCTATTATGGTGTTGTATGTTTTCATAACATTAGTGAAAATAGTAGTGAAGTATCAGAAAATAAGAAAACATTTTAAGGGTACTAAAAAAGTTTAAGATGAACTTAGTAAGTTATGTAAATAAAACCAAATTCCTAATGTAAAAGGCCTCTTTTATGAATTTACATAAATTAACTAAATCTTCTTTATTTTCTGACTGCATTAACGAAATAAATTTTAAAGGGAAAATAGTAGTGAAGTATCAGAAAATAAATTTTAGATATATATTTTTGTTTAGATATTTTTTATACAAATCGCTGTACATATTACAAACACAGATAAAATGAAATTCATCTTTAATGTCTCTCTTCTCACACATCTCACAATATCTTTCAGCCCGGTCCACTCTGTTTCTACCATAACGTCCTGATTCAATTTTAAGGGAATGAGAAGACATGCGTATTTTAGTAACAAAACTGACTAATGTCCTAGGAATAATATCTAAATATTTCTCGAATTCAAAACAATTCTTAAACAATCTATAGGAACAAAGGGGGCCACATTTCTCTAAATCCCCAAACCATGTTTGCTTGAAACAGTCTAGCACTCTCTTTTTAAATATAATAGGAAACTTTTTGTGATTTACAGAAAAGGGGTCTAACCAAACATATCCAAAGCCATATTCCTCTTAAAGTAACTTAACTCCTGAAACCCAGTTGCGATATCCCCTATCATAACTTAAAACAAGTTGACTATACATTTCCTTTAGAAGAATATTTTCTGTTGTAATAAGTTTTAACCAATACTTAATTATTCTGACATACCTATTAACAAATAAAGGGTATCTCCCAAGATCACCATAAACTGCCAGTGACAACGTAGATCTTTTTACACGTAACAATCTTTTACAAAATTTCAAGTGGACCCGCTCTATATTCTTAGATTTTGAATTTCCACACACCTCACATGCATAATTCAGTATTGATACAACAAAAGAATCAAAAAGCTGTAACATAGTACTATTTTTCAAATTAAATCCATTTGTATTAGAAAGCAGTGCATTTAAAGCTTTTAACCCTCTACCAACAAGAAATTCATTATTCAATGAAAAACTCCCAGTATAGTTAAATATAGAACCAAGATAATTAAAATCGTTGACTGACTCTATAGGACTATTATTATAATACCATCTTTCCTTTTGTCGTAAAGGACCCCTCTTTCTAAAAACTAAAGCTTTTGTTTTGTTAATATTTACTTCTAAATCCCAGTTGCAACAATATTCATGTAACTTATTTAAATTATATTGTAACTCCTCTGGTGATTTTCCAAAAATTACTAAATCATCAGCAAAAAATAAGGCTATCAGAATAAGATCACCGAATTCTAATCCATTGCCAGTAGAATCTAATAATGATAACCCCATATCCTCAATGAATAATTCGAAAATCTTTGGTGACATTATCTCCCCTTGCAAAAGTCCATTTACGTTTTCAAAAAAATCCGAATAACTATTAAATTTTCGAACACGCGATTTCGCCTTACTGTACATATCCTTAATAACATTCAGTATTTTGCTATTTAGCCCCATCCTATAAAGTTTTAACCATAATTTATTTCTACTTACACTATCAAACGCGCGTTTGAAATCCACAAATGCACAATACAATCTTTTATTTTCACCTAGAAACTTTTGAACAATAGAATGTAAAAGAAAAATGGCATCTACTGTAGAATGACCAGATTTAAAACCAAATTGCGCATCCGATATGATATTATTATCACACCATTTTGTAATTCTATTATTCAAAACTCCCGTAAATAATTTGGCTAGGCTCGATAAAAGTGTAATTGCGCGATAGTTTGAAACGTTGTTTCTATCTCCCTTTTTAAATATCGGCACGATTATAACTTCAGCCCACTGGTCAGGATAACAGCCTGACGAAAATATTGCATTGAATAAATCACATAAATGTGGAGCAATAATATCTATTGTTTCCACAAAATATTCATTTAATAAAGAATCCTTACCGGGAGACTTACCTTTTTTTCAATTTTTTAACTGTGTCAATTATTTCTTGGATGGTAATATTAGTATTCAATTCTTCAAAAGAGCATGAGTTATCATTAAAATCAAATGAGTCACAGAACGATTCTGCCTCCTCGTTTACATATTGTTGCTCTCGTTGTGACAAGTCACGGAAATACTTATAGAACTCATCAAGCGAGATATCATTATATGAGGATTGTCTCTTTTTAAATAATGACCAAAAATCTTTTGGCTTTTTATGTCTAAGATTCTCGATTTCTTTGATTTTTTTTCTTTTGAATATGTTTCTTTTCCGAACAATGAGCTTTTTGTATGCCGCTTTTTTCTCGCATAAGTGTATCCTGTTTTCTTGACATTTGTTCATGTTAAACATTTTAAGCGCCTCTGAATAATTTAATTTTGCCGTAAGACATTCTTCGTCGAACCAGTCTTTGTTTTTTTTGTATTGGCTAGTTGGGTTTATATGTATTTCTTTATCAAATAAGGTATCAGTCTCTATTCTTAATAAATTAGTAATTTTTTCTATACACAAATTTACAGCTGATCGGTCATTAGTGTCAATATTGCTAGTGATTTGATTTAAATCCGGTAATTTACCTATCAATTTAGACCTGATACGTTCACGATGTGCGTCAGACCATTTATAAACACACCTCGCATTATCGACATTCTCGCTACATATATTTGCGCGTGAATAGTGAATGACAAATGACAGCGCTGCATGATCGGATAACGGGCTAATCTCGTGCACTTTGAAATCATGAATTGACGGAAATAAATTTTCACGCGCTAAAAGGTAGTCTATAACCGAAGCCCCTTGTGTAGAAATATATGTTAACATGCCTTTCCCACTGTCTAAACCTAGCCTACCATTAACGATACGCATTGAGCATTGTTTACATAATTCAAGTATCCGACTCCCCTGGCTGTTACTATTTTTATCCATTGAGGCCCGAGCTAGAGGGTTGTCTATATCGTAAGAATCAGCGTCAAATTCAGTAATATTTCGATCATGTGTAACCTAATCTGGCTTATCGCCCACTCTACCGTTAAAATCCCCCAAAACATAAGTCGATCCTATCTCATTAAACCTACTTATATCATCCTCTAATAATTGAAACAAATCTATAGTTTCAGTATTGTACATAGGAGAATTTTCACCCCATATATATGACCCACATAAATAAATATCTTTATCAAGTAAAAAGAACTCGTGATCCAATTTCAGCCATATGATTGTATCTGCGTGATTTTTTATGACAGAAACTCCTTTTGATATATTATTTTTTTACATAAACAACTATTCCACCACTTCTACGTTTAGCTCGCCTATTCTTAAACTTTCTATAAAAATTGTAGCACTCAAACCCTGATATCTCTACATCACTCATTTCTCCTGTCCATGATTCAAATAGAAATATTATATTATTATTTTTAAAAATTTGACAAAATTCATCTGTGTTTAATTTGGCTGACGTCAGCCCGTTGCAGTTCCACCCATACACACTAAGTTCATCTTTTATACACCCCTACTCACTGCATTTTCTCACTGTCTTGTCAACATCAACATAGAGAGTGTCATAGCTTATCCAAGCTTTCTTCCCCGCTTTTCTCTCTGCTGTTAACTTGGGAAACAATGCCTTGCGTCTGTCGGCTATGTCTTTTGGAAATTGCTCATTTATATAAAAATTGGTGTTCTTAAGTTTACCACTCCTACGTCTCCCCTCCTCTCGGTCCTTGAAGTATGTAAACTTAGCCACTACACTGCGGTTCTTCACTCTCGCTGTCCTCGTCCCTGTCCTATGCACCCTCTCAAACCGCATTAAGTTGGGTAATATCAATTTTCTGCTGGAATGATTCTTTGAATAACTGCCTGAAAATGTCCTATGGGAAGCTATAAAAATTAAATTATATCAACAGATCATTATAAGATCTAATACTTGTAAAAGAGCATCTGGTGCAAAATATAAGAAATATTATCAGATCATCTTACACAAAATGCAAAATAAGATTTTTTTTCAATTTACATGTTTTGCACGATATTTTTTATTGAAGATAAAGTTCCGTAATAATGTTATTTCTAGCAAGTGCAGAAAACGTACACGATACCGAGTAGAAAATTATATATTTCCATGGAAATATATTATTGAGAAGATTAAAAATAATACGAATTTTTAGTAGGTATGTAAGTTTGAAAATTCGTATTTTTTTCAACTCATGAAATTCCACTTTTTGTATAATCATCGAAATTTGATGCCAACGTAAATTAATGATCTTACATTAGCATCATTGATGCTCTTTCGATCGATTTCTTCATCATATCCATAACTTATCAGAAGCGTTAATATGGTACTGTGATATATTATCAATACCTTTTCTTTCTGTCACGCAAACCATATGATTTTTTTCATAATAAAAAATCAGCTATCAATAATAGGAAATTGAGATGTGATTAAACGCCAGTGTATATTATGATTGTGGATATCACCTCATTTGTGTCCAGAATCTGGAGGTTATGTGAACCTTTTTACCATGCATAATCTTGCATGAGTATCTTTACCTCATTTAGACTCGTTTTGACGAATTTGAAATCAGTGATCAGCTGTCTGATCAGGGTCTCCTCTATTTACTTAAACAAAAATGTTACTTATGTTTTACACATCTCTGTGAAAAAGAAAACCATTATTTTAAAAAGTATTTAAAGTTAAGTAAATAAATGAATTTATATTCATTGAGTCATGTTTTCATGAATATTCATGAGATAAAAGGTAAAAGGCCCAGTATGCTTCCAAAAGCAGTGTATATTCCTCGGAAAGGAAAGCAAAGTGTTTGCTTCAGATTTGTTACGAGATGCAATCTGTACTCGCTGACGGCATTACTATAATACAAAAATAAGAAAGAATCTTTAAATTAAGATCATTCAATTGTTTACAATAATAACAAATTTGCATATTTCACATATCTTCGTCAATGTTCCATAGACGTTCCGTATGTTTCCGTTAACGAATTACGAGTGTAAAAAATGATGGTGTAGCAGTTGAAAAAATTGGGATTCGACGACGGTTTCTCAAACGCAAATTATTTCCGATTACAGACTTTGTTTGGAAATGCAAAGTTTAAACAATGAGAATGTTTTAACATCAATCCATAATACGTAATTTGATCAACATTTTCTATGCGTTTAAGTGTTATTTTTCAGCAGATGTTTGCACACTATTCATCATTTGCCTTAGATTTCTTTTTCTTAGAAATTAATAATTATAAAATTAAATGGACATTTAATGTCTTCACATGACATGACGAGGCACATTAAAATTTATGATATGATGTAACTGACATTCGGTATAGCTCTTCTAGATCTTACGTTAATCAGTCAAGAACGGTTTTGGTCTAACAGCTGTAATCCAAAAATTATAAATAAAAGAAAAGATCAACATGACAAATCTTGGAATCGTGATTATTTTAAGATTGAAACTATTTTTTTCTTTTATTTTAGAATGTATTTATTATTATTTCGATTTAGAAAACTGATCGCTATCGACGGTTTCTTTGCTCCTGAGAATGCTATTGAAATCCTTTGCTCTCAACTGGCTCCGAACACGCGATCATCGGACCCTGTTTTTTTTTTTCTCTGAAAAGAAAACATATGAAAGTATCAAAGTCTCTCGAAGATGAATAAGCTATATACTCAAGGATTTTCTCAATCAGTGTCGGCATCTTTCAACATCCAAAACAAAACATTCAGTATTTGAAATATGCGTTTTAAAGGTATGTTTTAATTCATTGTATATTTGTAAAATAGTTTTTCCATATGTTCTTTAATACGGAAAAGGAAGGACATTTATTCAATATAGCTGTATAACCATACTAGTAACATATTTACGGATGTTGCAGCAACATAAGATCAAATAACTACTTTAACGTTTTTATGATGAGAGAAAAGAAAAATGTACGTACAATTGTTTATTGAGACTTATTTTAATTCACGAAACACCCTAACAGAATGGTAGTTTCTTTGGTAAATATTTAAATATTTTAACAAAATACCTTCCTAAGAAACACATGCAGACCTCAACGGATCAAACATAATGTAAATATCTGCATACTCGAAAAGTATATTAACATATAGAATGATTTACCGTCTCCGTATGACTCCTGTGTCCATCAGTCAAGCAGACATTTTGGTTTAAGACCTTTTTTCACCCTCTTGAATTTTGTAAAAAATGCGAGGAGGATTACGTCAATTCTTCTGTTAATCATATGAAGACTAGAATTCTAGATTTTTGGTATGAGAACAATCCTTATTTCTTTTCTCCTTTTATTGAAAATAGTTCTTTGTGTTTTAGAGTTTTAGTCGAGACGTATGAATAGTAGTTAGATTGCATCTTTGTAACACACTTGTATGTGGAATTTCTCTTAACAGTGCAACTCTTCAAATCAGTAGAGTGCTCTCTACTTGCATAGTCTTTGTAACGTCCTCTCTTAATTTTTCGCCCTGTCTACCATTCTTCAAAATGCTGTCTACATTTACATATTCTTCAACAGATGTGTAAAGGCATAAGACAAAAGGGTTTTATGAAGTCTTATATTTTATACTTTTATATTCATGATTTTTCTGACGTTTACCAGGCTACTTAGTATGCAAACTAACTGAGGAAAACTAGAGAGTTCCTCGGTTAGTTTCTCTTTGACCACATGATTACAATTATTACAAGGACTTTACTCCTGTTTTGACAAACATGTTGTATGAAACAAGTGTGTAATAAATCAGCCAGTATTTGTTTGATTATCAAAACGTTCATCAAATGTGTAGGACAGGTTGAGATTTTGAATTAGGAATAGAAACATGGCTTGATTTAAAAAAAAAATGCTGATTTCGTCAATATAAGAAATGGAAAATGAAAGAGACAACAAATAAAATAGGAAATTAATTAAGTAAAGCAAAAATTCTAGAACAAAGACATCGGATGTTATGTTTGAGGTTGTCTGCATTTTTCAAAAATATGTAAACACTCGTTTTTTCGCAAGGATTCAAATGCAAAAATTGATGATTCATCGGCGTATGAATTTAATTACGGTAGTTACTAGAAATACCTCTACTTTGAACAACCTAAATGCAGATCATATCCCCGGACAATCTTCAACGAGGCCACATTATACTCCTTTTACCCTGAGATCTAAAAAGGATGAAAATAAAATTGTTTTGTCATGAGAAGTTCCATGAATGAAATGGTTGAATGACGTTTACATGAACCGCATTTTTTATATTTCCTTCGAGAAAATACGAACACTGAAATACTTCCTTCATATCAGCATTATTTATACCCACAATGAGTTTGTAAATGTTATTCGAGCTTTACATCAAAATCTCCATTATATTCGTCTACATTCAATAAAAAATATATATCTGTATTAATATGGTAAGGTGCCAAATTATTTACTTAAGTTATTCTTTATTACATAAAACTGTTCATAGTCAGTTTTATTTATTTTCCCGCCCTGCGGAAGTCACGTGGTAGGCTAGTGTGGTTCATCGAGTTACATTTGCATTTGCCGCGTAGTAGAACATCGTTGAAGAATGCAGATGAGATGTAAACATTTGGAAGTGTACAATCTAGCGATATTCATTGAGATATTTGAGATCAATATATACAACTTTTAAAATTCTCAACTTAACTCATGTTGAATTAAGTTTCCCGCTTCACCACCTCTATAGCAACGGAATGACACACAAGATTTGAAACGAATCCCTTTTTGGATCTATATGTTAGTTTTCCCCTCCCCCCGTCCCCCCCCCCCCCCACACACACACAAACACATCAAGTTATTTGTTTCCCTACACATCAGTCCTTTTATCATCCATTGTGAAAACAAGCTCAAGAAGATACTGTAAAATGACTATGATAAAGGGTTTTATACTTGACAGTCACATTCAGATCCATAAAGCACACCGACACACCACTTTCATCGATTGTATGAGTACATAACATAAATGTATTAAAATGAAGGGACAATAAAGATGAACGGAATGTAATTTTATGGTTATCTTTCCTTTTAATTATAATACAGTTGTAAGAAGCTAAAGGAAAAATAAATATCTCAGTGAATGTCTAATTTCTTGTAAACGGTAATGTGTTAAATGGACTAGCAGATCTTATACACATTAGAAAACTGTTTAAACGAAATTGTCAAGCTTCATTAAACGCCGAATTGTTAGAAATGTCAAAGTAGAAATAGTTAATAGTATTTTTAATTATTTTCCCGTGATACCACCAGTTTAATGCGCTATTTGTATATTTGGACACCAGAACACACGTACATGTAATACTCAAAGTCCACATGAGCTGGTAATTTAAATAAACAAGTCATCTGGGGTTAATACGCAGGTCTGTTACCTCCCTTTGAGATCCAACTGAAATTCCATACACTTTAATCGTGTTGATATATGCACCGATGGGAAGCGTTTTGCAGATTTTGTGTTTATTAAGTATTTCTCAACGGATATTGGTTAAGAAAATTTTGATTACTTTTAAGGCCGTTTATTGCAAACAATGCACCCGTGCGTCACCAAGCAAATTACAATCTGCATGCATAATGATATAGAAAGCCTCCTTATTCTCGTTAGTGTAAAATTTCCATTTTCATTATTATTAGAGAAGTTTCATAAATCCTGCCTGAAACGAAGATGAAAAGACTGGTATAAGTCGCAGCAGAATTGGTGTATTCAACAGAAGCTACCATGAGGAAGTTGAGTTCAACTGTTGTTTGTGTATTGTTTACTTTGGTTTATCTTTCTACCGTTTGTATTCCAGTCACTTAGGAACCTTATAGATACAGTACTGCTTACAGTAGATGAAGACACGGCCGTATACCACACCTAGACATGATACCGTAAAATGTCATCAAGTCGTGAATTCTCGAAAGACGAGGAATAAGGCACCTGCATAATTCCCAATAGTTCGTATAGAAGCATTTAATATGGCATCTACATTTTCTCAGATCTGGAAAAAATCCGATTCCACATCCATCCGATGATTTCAACATTTTATTGCAATGCAAATCACGCTGACATTTCATCGTTCTATTGGATACTTGATTATGGAAAAGAGTAAATATCTCCTAATCAAACAATTCAGACTATTTCATTGATGCATCGGTTTCGGACAAAAAAAACTCACAATAGAGAATTGATTTGTTGTACTTAAATATAAAATGGAAAATGAGTGCTTGTGAATGCGATGAGGCTTTGTTGTTATCTCCATTTATGAGAGACTGAACTATTTTCGTAGGTAATACTAATCAATTGTTAAAACAGTTTAATACCTAAGGAGGTCATGGCCTTACTTCAGTACTAATGACCTTGATTTGCATTCTTCTTCTTGTTGATTACGTGTAGAAATTTGACCTTTTTATAAATCTAAGATAATAGTAGGTTTGCCTTCCATGTAAATGAGAATGGTTGAGGGCTAAAATTCGTCATCATACAAAATGCGCTCGCACTTCTTTCGGTAAAAAAATACATCGGAGTTTTTAAGGCGAAGCGCTACATTTTTATTGAAGGAGTAAATCCCTATTTGTAAATTTGGCTGCTGTTCTGTTTTATACAGTGGACGGTTAGTTTGTTCACGCTTAAAATGGTTTCCAACGCAAAATAATCATAAAAGAAAAAAATATTATAATAACTTTAACATTTAAAAAGGCTATGGTTATGATTTAAACTCTTGTTCGTTAAAACAGAATCTCAGTGCATGGATACGCATTGAGCGTGAAGACACAAAAGTATTTTTAGATGTACGGGAGATAGTCTGTAATTAAGCTAACACTAAAATCTATGGGAAATATACAATTTCTGTAAAAATGAAAAACTGAATTTGATTTTCGAGTGAAACTCACGTAAAAAAGATGCATTATATGATTCTGATTCAAATATCATGAACCCTACTAACCTTTACCGTAGGAAAATGGGAGAAAATCATTTTTTTGTAGTTTTCAGGGGAAATAACTCATGACAACAAAATTATAAAGGGGAGGTAAATAAATAATTTCTTGCATATGTCATGATATGTCAGTTTGCCTTTAAGATTTCCATGGTTTGACATTTTAAAATATTATATTGTGAATTTATATGCATGGCTTTGATGGTTATTATGGGGCATATATCTTAACCGGAAGTGAATAACAGGGCATAAACCTTAAGTTTCTGCGATAATTACGCCAATCAGCAATGTCTGTTTTTGATTTCCAGCAACATAAGACTTTCTTCGTCGCTAATTTAAAAGGGAAGGAAAATATTTCTGATTGAACTTGCCCATCGGAAGAAATGCATAATTGTTGTTGGTTCAATAGACTGCAATGTGGTTTGAATCATTATAGTAATAATATGTTATAATAGTTCCAGAACATGATTGATTGCATATCATCCGATCCTTAACTTGATATTCGGCGTTTAATAACAAATAATAATAATGCGCATTTATCTTGCAATTTGGTTTAATGATGTTTCAAAGTTATATTTTCCAAGACAGATATAGTTATTTTAAGCCGTTTTTCTTAATAATAATGAGATTAAGCTGAAAAATCAATCTATAAATCGATTTGAATATGGTGGAACGTCATAAGGGCAACATAGCCATATTCGAATTATTTTCCCTTACTCTGTGATGATCCACAGTAAGCTAGTCTGTGAGAATTGTCGCTAGTGTCAAAGTGATGGTCAATGACCAGCAAGAGCCCTTCAGCCGACCAACAACACTACAACATTACGTGTTCTCCAGGAGTAATACAATAAATGAATATCGACTGTTTCATTTGTTTCCATTGAGATGTCTAGATTTCACAAACAAACTTAAACCATGTATTATAAATTTAAAAACTACAAGGCAAGTTTGTAATCAAGACATTGACCATGTCACATGAATTATATTTAAGTTGGAAAGTACAAAAATTATAACATGAATTAAGGTTTGGAACTCTGTGACAAGTTTGTATTCATGACATTGGCTATCTCAAATGACCATGTCGACTCTATATTAAGGTTGGAAATCAAAAGACAACACTTTTCATTGCACACCATATATAGTTTTTGTGGCACTTGCTGTAAACAGTGGTGACACATATGGATCTCTTTTCCGTCGTCCCTCTGTCCTTCCGTTCGTCCGTCTGCCTGTCCGTCTCACTTCTTTTGTCACGATTCAGCATGTGACACGTCTTTCCAAAGAACACTCTTGTCTTTCAAACATTTTCACATTTTTGGTGACTTTATTAATTTGTAGAAATCGTCATATCTGTATTTTTCGTTCCTTGGTACCCACTCTTATATTCAAAAATGAATGGATAAAGTAAAAAATTACGTTGTTCTGTTTCGTCAGTGTCTACTCCTTTACATGTTTTCTGGGAATGCCACATATGAAGATTTTACTTCATATATAAACAAGTGACTTGAGCGTTCACATGAATATTTTAACTGGTTTACAGACATATCAAACTGTACTGACTAGTCTGCAATCAGTTACAACTGCCAAAAAGTATGGCAAATATAAAAAACATCAACTTCATCTTTGCGATTTTAATATCTCATGATGCAGTGAGAAAATCGGTCTTTGTGATGTAGAGTGTCGGTCTAGACGTTCTTTAGATTCTTCAATAAAAGTTTAATATAATACTCTCAAACTGCCAGCATTATGCAATTTTCATGCTTTGCTCTGTCTTCATATTGTTTTAAATAATGAATGATTCCTGTCATATATAACGTTGCCGTCGTCAATCGTGCTTCTTGGTTACAGATATTATTATTCATCACGTGACTTTCCTTATTCAAAATACATAAACACTTATTGAACAAAACTGATATGTCATCCATAAGATATTAGTTATTGTCAACACCACCTCAGTTGATATTACTTTCAGCTCAAATTTCTCTCAGTAAGCCATGTTTTAACTTGATCCTAGTGATTTCATATTTGTAGATATACGTTTGTACAGATAAACTAATAATTGTTGCCGGCACATAGTTATGTGGCCTTACAATTGATCGAAAGTACGGGAACCAGCTTAAAATCACGGCATTGTTGGGTTTTAAGTATCACGTGATTTGTTCAGTCAAGGTTTTTTTTCTCAATATGGTTTACCATTTGAAAACAAATTATATATTCATGGTAAATACAATTGTTTATTTCCGATTAAATATAGCAGATGATATTGATAACATTTGTTTTGTAAGTGAAAGAATTCACCTGTTTCTGAAAGTTAAAAAAATAAACAATCATGATCGTTTACAAACAGTATTGCCATAAGTAAACCGGTGCTTTTGAAAATGAAAAACTTTTTAATTGAAATAGTTCAACATCTATTTTTTAATAGAAGAGTCAAAGCTCTGGTCAGAATGAATAAGGATTATACCTGATCATAATTCATATAGACCATATCACTGAAACTAGAATAATCTATGATTTGATTGATTAAAAATGGCAATTTAAACACACACAAAAAATAACTACTTGCATAATATTTTTGTATTATGGTCTATTACGATGTATGAAATTACTGTTCATTCACATGAATATAAGCATGGTAAAATCAATTTTCTGTTGGAATGGTTATTTAAATTAATACTTGAACGTGTTTTATGTAGGAATATATGGTTTTAAAATCACACCAACAGATCCTTATAGAAACTAACACCTGTAACAGAGCACCTGGTGCAAAAAGTAAGAAAATAACCATTTCCTGATTGATTCATGCTACTTAAGCACATCATAAACATTGCAAAATGAACAAATAATATTGTAACGACAATTCCATTAATCACTAAAAATATTTTACCAATCAATTACCAAATTTTGTTTATTTGTTCAATTATTTGGTTTTAGTTATCAGTTATATCTTTTCATATGAAAGTTATATAAAGTATTAACATGATTTAATTTGATAGCTGTTTATTGATGGTACCTGCAAAACATTTTAGTTCGTAAAAGAAACAACATGTATCTATGTGTATGATAATTCTAATAAGTATAAACATCATATTATATGATGTTTATTGCTGTTACCTGTTAATTTCTAGTAAACTGTTGTAGTTTGTAAAAGAAACACAACAACAAAAAAGACCACGAATCCATGACATGAACAATGATTGCCTACCACGTGACGCCTGTACATTTGCAGTGTTTGGAGTAAGATAAAAAAAAAGGGCGCGTTAGTACAACACTGAATGCAAAAAGTTTACTTCAATTTACAGGTTTTGCACCCGTCATTATGTGATTCCTACCAAGTTTGTAATAATACCACGTAGAAAATTATATTTTTCCACCAAATTATTTTCGTGAGAGAAAATATAAATAAGATGGCTCTTAATCGCTCACTTGAGAAAGAATGATTGATTGATTAAGAAATAAAGATGCTAGAATGTAAACAAAGTGAAATCTGGCTCTCTTTTTTTATAGTGAAAGGGACATAACTCCGAAATAAGCTAGCCAATATCAGTTATAATTGAACCAGATTGCGAGCGTATGGTCATAAACATTGTCTTAAAGTTTGAATTTGATTGCTAAAAAATGAAATCTCTAGGGTGTAAACAAGGTGAAATCTGGCATTTTTTTATATCAAAAGGGACATAACTCCTGGCCTTATTGGCCAATCTCAGCCATAATCAAACCCGATCGAGAGATTATGGTCATAAACATTGTGAATAAATTTTTTTAAAAGGACAACCTTTCCCTCGGCCACAATTTAATATTAAGATATTATCTTAACATTTCAATTAGGTTTGAAGATAGTTGCTCAAAAGACGAAGATGCTAGAGTGAAAACAAAGTAAAATCTGACATTTTTATATTAAAAGGGGCTCAACTCCTGACCTTATTGACTGATATCATGCATATTCAAACTCAGTTGAGACATTATAGTTATTAACATTGTCAAAAAGTTTGAAGATGATTGCTCAAAAGAGTGTAAACAAAGTGAAATCTGGCATTTTTTGAATATGAAAATTGGCATAACTCCTTAAATAATTGACCGATCTCAGCCATATCCGAACCCAATCGAGATATCATAGACATAATTATTGTCCTAAAGTTTGAAGATGATTACTTAAGAAATGAAGGTGATAGAGGGTAAACAGTAAATTGTTGACGACGCACGACGGACGACGGACAGTGACGGGACCACAATAGCTCCCTTAGCTTTGCTCAGATAGGCTTAAAATATGAAATTTTAGTAGACATGTAAGGTAATCGCATGAAAAAATAATCTTAGGGATTGGCTGAGATCTTCGATGACCTTTACTCAGATACTGTTAAATCATTATTTTTTCTTGGGGCACTAATTTTTGCTGATTTCGTTGAGAGTTTTTATCAACGAATATTATTTACCCAAACGAAATTCGCTCATTTGATAGACATCCTATTTCTAGACTATGAGTGCACGAATAAATGTACCCACGGAATTCATTTTTTTTTTCTCAATTTTTTCATAATCAATGTATTTTGATGCCAACGAAAATTAATAATATTACAGTAGCATCATTTAAGTACCATCTTTTTCATCAAAAGCTAATAATATGTTTCTGTGATGCATTATTCCTTTATCACGACATATTCGTGCTGTCACACAAACCCTTCGATTTTATCATGATGAAAAAACGGCTAACAATAATAGCAAATTAACGCCAAAGTATATAGTAATGTTGGATACCGCCTATTTTGTGTCCAGAATCATTTTACAGTTTATCCTTAAAAAAAAAGGAGACTCGTGAAAACGGCAAATGCTCCAAAAGATCCGGGGACATCGATTGACCATGCTTATTACAGGTCACCTGGAGGCGATGTGTACTTTTTACCATGCATTATCTTGCATGTATCCCTTTACCTCATTTAGACTCGTTTTGACGTATTGGCAAACAGAGCGGTTCCAGATCGGCTATTCTGGTCTCCTCTGTTAACTCCAACTATAATGTTACATAAGTCTATATTCTTTTACAGAGTCTCTGTGGCCAAAAGAAAACTATTTATTTCATAAAATATTTAAATTTTAGTAAATTAATGATTAAATAATCATTAATTCATAAATGTGTTCATGAATATTTAAGGTATAAAAGGTTAATGTATCCCTATAATTACCGAAGCATATTGAATTATGTGGTGCGATGTATTTTCCATTTTGTAAAGCTTTTTTAGATCTTGTGAAAACCAATCAAGAAACGTTTTAGACTAACAGCTTTAATCCAAAAGATATATGATTAATGAAAAGATTAACAATACATATTAAAATATACTTTGTTTTTTAACCGACTTACCAATATTTTACTCCGTCTTTCTATATATGTTTCTTAATATTTTTCTGCAATGTTTGAAAATATGAATTTAGTACAAATTGCATATACATGTTGATCTAAATTTTCAGCATAATAAAAATAATATACCGACTTATCATCCCTATTTTTTAGAAATGTAAGTCGGGACAACTGGTATGTTAATGCCTAAATAAAATTAAAACAACAAACATGAACATCGTACCGAGACTCAAAACGCTATTAGTACATATAACGATAGCCTATAACTTTATTTCACTTACTTAACCCTTTCCCTCATATAGACTCATTTTGACGCACTCAATAGGTACCACATAAAGCCTGATCTGCAGAAAACCACAGTTAAACCTTACCAAATTTAATTATAAAGTCCTCATTTCCAGACCACTGAGGAGCAGCGAACAGCATAAAACTCGCAGTTATTCGCAGGCTGATCTGGTTTTATGCTGTTCGCATAGGTCTTTTCATGGTGTCCTCTATGAGGGAAAGGGTTAACACATTTTTGTCACAGAACAACAGTTTCCTTTCGTCAGAATGTTAAAATTTTCTGATTTAGAAAGAGAAACTATTTAATTCTTTTATTTCGTTTAAGATAGCATAGTTAATTAATATTTTATATCAATCTTGGAAACATGTGTTCATGATAGGGTTGTAGCTTATTTATTATATTAAATTTATTTATTATCATTATGATTTGTCCCTCTCGACAGTTTCTGTGTTGGACCATGTCTCTGCTTCTGAAAAAGCCATGAAAACCCCTTGCCTTCAATTGGGTCAGAGCCCACGACCATCGGATCCGCAGTCATGTATAAAACCCCTGGACGACTATCTTTTAAAGCCGACTGATGTAGCAAAATATTGCGTCATAATTAAAAAAAAAATATTTTTAAACAGAAAACACATAAGATAATCAAGATCTCTCGAAGGTGAATTAACTCTATACCCGAAGCTTTTCTCAATAAGTTTCGGTCTCTTACTACAGCTAAACTGAAGACGTCATGTTGTGGAATGTGTCCTTCGGGAATAACAAATTTAAATTTAACTAATTTCGTCGAAGTTTTCGTCGTTTTCCTGTGCACTTTCCTATTTTTTTGTCAGAAAAAAAAAATCAATAATAAAAAGAGAAGATGTTTTTTAAATTTCTATCGATCATCTGTAAACGCACTGCTTTCACAACCAATCAGTATTTATTTCATTACTAAACCATGCTTCAAATGTAGAAAAGGGTTAGGTTTTTTCAATGTAAAACAGAAACAAGGTTTGATTGATGATTTTACGTGAAAAATTTGGTATGCTTGACCTTTTGTTCGTCAATGGTAATTAGGAATCAAAAAGTGATAGAGCCAACAAATATAAAGGAATAAATTAAATAAAATTCAAGTGATATTTTGTAATAACAAAAATGCTCGAACAAAGGCATATCTTGCTTTGAGGTTGTCGAGAAGAGGAAAAGTAAATATAGGTGTCTTCATTAAAATGAAAGAATTGCTGATCCATCGGTTTAAATGCACTTCATTACCGTAATTGTTAGAAATAAGAATCACTTTGACCAGCTCCAATGTAGATCATAACCCCGAAAATTTATCAACTGCATTCTTCAACGATATCACATTTTACTCCCTTTATCCTGAAAATTTAAAGTAGATGAAAAAATTGTTTTGTTTTGACAAGTACCATGCACTTCGATATAAAGGCAATTGGTGAAAAGGTTTAATGACGTATACTTCAACCGCCTTTTTGCTTTTTCCTTCGAAAGAACAACACGCACACTATAATAATACATTCATATCAATCTTTTTTATCCTTTATTGTACATCTATCACAATGTTTTCAAATTTTTAGTCCTTTGGCTATACATAAAGAAAGCAAGTTCAAGAAATAACTGTAAAAATTATTTATATAGATTTTTTTCTTTCAGTTATTTTTATTTATTTATTTATTTATTTTTATTTTGTTTGTTGCCGATCACTTCCGACCTCGAGGAATTGCGAGACAACTGTATTAGTTATTCTTTTAAAACTATCTCTTTAAAATATAATATTTTCTGTTTAAGTACTACATTTTCACAGATTTGAAAAGTTGATGCTACATCCGATGATATCAATATTTGTTGCAAATAGCGCAGACATTTTTATAAGTTTGGCCTATGTGTTTCTATGCACTTGGGAATTGCAATTAGCTGGACGCAGCTGTATGATAATAATGAAATCCTAATAATAATGTCGCTTATGTTTTGCTTGTTGTAATGATGGTTTATTTAAACATTGATCTTCAATGATATTATTTTCATTAACGACAAATACAAAAAGTTTATTCATTGAATCTTTTTCATCGTTACTGTTACCAAGTGGGATATACTCCACCCTCTTTCATTACCGATAAAGATCAAAGAAAAATAGCATCTGAAGCATCTTTTGATAACCTTAATTAAAAGCGCTAAGGAAAATGTCTGATTATTTCATCTGCCTGTGAGTGTGTAAACTAATGCCTTAAAATTACGATGTTTAAAAGTATATACATTATGAAGGTATAGAAGATCACTTTCTCATTTGTTGATTAAGACTATAATTAGACAGAGAATGAAGACGTTAACGATTTAATAAACGATTCTTTCCGAAAAGTTCACAGAGGATACCGGAGATTGTGGTTACCCATAAAACGCCATACACATTCATCGTCCGCTCTTTTAATGGTCTCATTGAAATATACAAGTAGTGTATCTTTTAAAAGGGACAAGATTATGCTTGACGCATATGTAATGAGGTTTAGGATAATAAGGATCAGTGTTAGAATACGATGATCTGCGCTTTGACGAACTTTGACGTTAACGTACTTTGACGAAATTTGACGTTAACGTACCTAAAATAATTTTGATGAAGTTCACTGAAACATCTATAAAGTCATCAAAGCTAAAAGAAAATAAAGAATAATGTCTTCTAGCAATTTATTTAAAGCATAAAATGCGAAAGTTAAAATCAAACGGCAAAACATTCCAAACGCAGTTATCATGTTGAATTTTCAGATTTATCAGTCACTGTAAACCATTTATGTTTGTGAAGGATACTAGATTTTGGGATTATCGCAATCATTATCGTAATAATAATACATTATAGTTCCAGAATATGAACGATTGCATATTTTGCGATCTTTAACTTTATATTCCACACTTTAATTACAAATACGAGTAATGCGCATTTCTCTTGTAATTCGATCTAACGATGTTCCAAAGTTATATTTTCCAACACAATATAGATTTTTAAATCATATTTCTTAATGAGTTTTAGGTACAACTATCTAATTATGAATTGGTTTAACTGTGCTGCATCGACATAAGGTATCATTTCCACACTCGAATTACACACACTCTTTTCTCCGGGATGTCCCTAGTCTGTGAGATTAATTATAGATTAAGGTTGGGGACCAGCCAAATTTGCATGAATAACATTGAAAATGTATCTTATATGAAGACTGGGGTCGACGGAATAATATTCATGACATTGACCATCACCAATGACCATGTCACGTGATTTATATTAAGGTTGGAAACCAAACGACAAGATTTCTTTCTACACATGATAAACAATTTTCTTTAAAATAATTTTAAACATTCCCTTTTTGGTGACATTATTAATTAGTAGAAATTGCCATACCTGTAGTTTGCGTTCCTTATAAGATAACGAATTGATAAAAATAAGTAAGAAGAAGAAGAATATTGAAAATAAGGTAAAGTAATTTCCAATCTTGTTCTATTTTGTCAGGATCTATTCCTTTTGCTCGGGTTACTGAAGATTTTACTCAAAATATAAAGAAGTTACTTGAGCGATCACAGGAGATTGAAACTGGTTTTCAGACATATAACACTATACTGACTTATAGTTTCAAACACGAAAAGTATGGCAGATAAAACAAGAAATGTTTGTAGAACATAGAGTTATCAAAGCGATACTAAGAGTTATCAGTTGGACAATGCTTCCTCAGCACAATGTTAGAGCGAATTTAATTTATGACTTTGAACTTTCAGGGACAGATCCCAAAATCATTCGGGTGTCCTACATCATAAGTACTATTGTATAATGTTTGAACCTAGGAGTCAAATAGATTTTGGTCAGTCTTGTTTTATTTATCAGTCAGACAATGCTTAATTTACATAGTCTTTGTGAGAATTTAATGTATTTCCTCATGACATTGACCTGTGAGGTACAACACCAAAATCAATAAGGGTCTTCTATTAGTCGTAAGCAACAACCATATATAGTTTGAGACTTAAGGGTCAAATAGAACTTAAGTTATCACTCAGACAATGTTTGGTCAACTGATGGACCGACCTACCGACGGACGGACGGACGGACGGATGCACGAACCGACCGACATGTGCAAAGCAATTTGCCTCCTCTTCTTCGAAGGGGGGCATAAATATATTGAGTGCATCATTGCGATTTCAATATTTCATGAAACAGTTATAGAAAGTTGGTCTTTTGTGATGTTGAGTGTCAGTCTAGACATTCTGTAGATTATTAAAAACTAATATACTCTTAATCTGCCAGACATTGCTTTCAGCATTATGCAATTTTCATGTTTTCGTTCCGTCTTCGTATCTTTAAAATAATAGATAATTCCTGTCTTTTCTAACATTGCCGTCTTCAACGTGCTCCTTGTTGACTTTATTTAAAACACAGAGACATTCCTGCAGAAAACCGCTATGTCATCATAAGATCAGTTTTATTGTTAGAACTAGCTCAGCTGACATTATTTTCAGTTCAAATTATTCTACATAAACTTTGTATGTAGGCTTTTAACCTGATTCTTATGTTTTCGTATTTGTTGATATAGCAAACATATATACTGAATACTGATAATGGATGCCTTCTCTGTGTTATGTTGCCATACAATTGGTACGAAAATACGGGAACCAGCTGAAAGCCATGGCCTTTGTAGGGTTAAAAGGATCACGTGATTTCTTCATCCAAAGTCTTTTCTTCAATATGGTTTACCATTTGAAAACAATAATATAATCATGGTAAATAAAATTATTAATTACCGATCATACGAGTATAAAGCAGATGATACTGATAACAATTGTTTGGTACTTAAAAAATTGAAGTGTTTTGAAAGTTAAATAAATTCATATATCATAAATAAGTCATTTAATACAGTATTGACATACGTAAACGAAAAAATTAATTTGAATACACTTAGTTTTTATAAGAAACTCAACAAAATCACATGACACCTGTACATTTGCAGTGTTTGGAGTAAGGGCAAATCACAACCGCTTTAGTACAGTCCATCTAATTATAGAATGCAAAACGATTATTTCAATTTACAGGACTAGAAAGTGCTAGAAAAAGTATTCAAACAATACCAAGAAGAAATTCTATTTTTCCACTAAAATATTTTCTTGAGGATAATTAAAAAAATACGAATTTTCAGTAGGAATGTAAGGTAAACTTTTAAGGGATTGTCGAAGATATACGATGACTTTTATTCAGATAATGTTAAATCATTAATTTTCGTAGGGTCACACTAATTTTCGTTTCTATCAACGAATATCAACCCAAAAGAAATTCGTCAATTTTACAGACCTTCTATTTCTAGACCATGAATCTACGAATAAAATGTACTCATGAAATTCCACTTTGTGCATTATCAACAAAATTTGTCGCAAACGAAAATAAATGATCTTACAGTGGCATCATTGATGCTCTTTCGATCAATTTCTTCATATTAACCATCTGTTTCATCAGAAACGATTAATATGCTACTTTGATATATTACCCCTTTATCACGATCTATTCTTCCTTGATGTTTTTATGATGAAAATATGCCTATCAATAATAGCAAATTACGATGTGAGTAAACGACAAAGTATATAATGATAATAATAATAATAAATGATAAGTTATACTGCCTCTTTTGTGTTCAGAACCATTTTACAGATTCGCATTTAAAATAGGATACTCATGAAAATGGCAAATATCCCAAAGGCCTCGGGGACTTCGACTGACCAGGAATTAGGTTACTTATTAAAGATGACCTGGAGATGATGTGTACTTAACAGTGCATAATGTTGCATGTATCCATTTACCTCATATAAACTAGTTTTGACGTATTGGCAAACAAAGCAGATCCAGGTCAGGTCAGCTGTCCAGGTCTACTCTATTTACTCCAACAATAATGTTACTTAGATTCTACAGTTTTTCGTGACAAAAGAAAACCATCATAAAATGTTTAAAGTTCAGTAAAAAAAAATCGAGTCATAAATTTGCTCATGAATATTAATGAGATAAAATTCTAATGTTTTCACATGATTCCCGAGGCATATTGGATTTTTGTGGTGCGATGTATTTTCCATTCTGTAAATCTCTTCTAGATCTTGATATGTAAATCAGTAAAGAAACGTCTTGGACTAACAGCTGTAACCCCAAAAAAAAAAAATAAAAAAAATAAAAACACTCCGAATATGTATTTTTTCTGCAATGTTTGAAAATGTGTTAAATTTAGTGCCATTATATGTAGTGCATATTTAGTGCATATACATGTTGATCTATATCTTAAGTATAATAAAAATAATATACCGGCCGAACCCTATTTTTATTTTTTTTTTTTTTTTTTTTTTTTAGATGTTAGTCGAGACAATCAGTATATTAATGCCTAAATAAAATTAAAACATCAACACTGTACCGAGTCTTAAAAATCTATAAGTATATTACAGCAAAATAAGAGAGATAGGCTATAGCTATCCAATATTTCACTGACTAGAAACATTTCTCTCACAGAAGAACAGTTTCTACCGTTAGATTGTAAAACATTACTAAATCAGCATGGGAATATCCATTCTTTCATTTGATTAAAGATACAAAGTAACTCAGCACAGTTAATAGACGTTTTATCAATCTTGGAAGCGTGTGATTATTTTAGGAGTGTAGCCAGTTTATTTTAAATAACTTTTATTTATTATCATGTCGATTTGGAAACATGATCCTTCTTAAGGCGTTCTGTGTTGGGCCATTTTTTTCTTCCTGAGAAAGCCTTGAAAATCCTTTGCCTTGAACTTGGTCCGAACGCACGACTCATGAATGTAACCAATGGACCAGGGTAACAATATTTTAATAAATGACTGAAGTAGCCAAATACTGCGTCATAATAAAACAAAATGTTAATTTCTTTTTATGAAAAGAAAACATATAAAATAAACAAAATCTTCCAAAGGTGAATGAACTCTATACCACAGGATTTTCTCATGTCCGTCTCTTGAAACACGCAAAACAAAACATTAAAAAGCAAACTTCAGTATTTACAATTTGCGTCATATAGAGGTACGTGTCAATTTCATTGCACATTTGTAAAACAGTACTTCATATGTTCACGGTTGCGGAAGAGAAGGATTTGTTTTCGACGCTAATATGTATATAGTGAAATTTTAAAACGACATCTCCTCTGAAATCACTGAACAGAATTTGATTAAATTTGGCAGGGATGAGCTTTGGGTGAAGGTTCACAAAAGTTGGTGAAAATATTCCGATCCATAAAAAAAACATGGCTGCCAGGGGCTGGGCTAATTTGCCTTATATGTATATAGTGAAATATTTAAATGACATCTCCTCTCAAACTGCTGGACAGAATTTGTTAAAACTTTGCAGGTATCATCTCCTTCAAAACGACTGGCCAGATTTCAAAATGTTTTAAAACAGAGTGATGTTCCTTGGGTAACCCTTTACTCAGGTGAGCGATCAAGGGCCACCATGGCCCTCTTGTAAGAAAACTTCGTACGAATAAACTATTGTTAAATGTAAATTCATAGGTATAAAAAATATTGTTCTGTTGATATTTCCTTCATAAAAAGTGTTGAATTTATATAATGAAATGGTTGGATTTTTGTAACGTTTTATTGTGCAAATAAGACATCAGTAGCCACCATTAATCATTCTTATTACTATGATCAAATTTGTTCTTACAAAATTTAATGAAACAGGTCCCTGTAGTACCTTATTCAGTGATAAGGGTACCGTGATTTATATAGAGCATGAACGATGATACGTACTTTCAACATATCTATAGCACACTGGACCCTTTGTCAGCTGGTAATTAAGTCGATTCGGTTTTTCCATAATATGATGACAGGAATACTCATGCGACAGTCGGCTAGGGGCGGAGTCTTCAAGTTAAAAAAAATCAAACCTAAATATTAAAGCTGCTCGTTCACGTTCGGTAGAAATTGAAAAACTGGCGTTTTTTTTTTTCAACACAGCCTGACAGACACAAAATTCTCTGCAATAAATAAGGATAATGACTTTTTTTTTTTGCTGGTGCTTGTGGTACCACGTGATACGTTCCGCACCATGGCGTTTTCACTAGTTCAGGGTATCAAGTTAACTCATGCGCGAATGTTGAATGTGATCTCAGCCGAGTGACGGCATGAAAATGAAAAATGCAAATGTAGGTTTTAGAATTATAAATATCGTTTTAATACTGTCTGTTACTGTTTTGCCTGTGATAGGGAAACCACCCATTTTTATTTAAATCACGGATGGTTGCATCAGGTGACCACGGTCTGTAGATAAGACTTGGTAGACGTAATACACACATATAGTTAAAATCAAAGTCTTGGTCAGTTACCATCTGTGAAGGAACTGCTTTCAGAACAAAATATAAAACCGATTCTTCAGTCATCGTTTTAGCCTTTTTGACACGTATATTTGACACATACACACACGTTTCGCTCTCAGCACAATTTAAAGTAATTCTTCCAAGAATTATTGGCCGATGTCAGTATGATGTGATTGGGTGTGACATTATGTCAACAGGGATTCAAATCAACATTTTTCACGACATTGATATGTTTCGGCCGGGGATTGACGTGACGCAAGTTAATGAGTGTAGTCCATTAGAAGAAATTCATTCAAGTCAATAAAAAAAACTATTTTGAGAAGTAGTAACAACTGATTATTCTCTTTCCGAATTACTGTGCTTAAAAAGTTCAATAATTTCGCTCCTGTGCCCTGTTTATGACTCTAAGAGAGACCAATCCCTTTAAAATATTCCTATTCAATTTCTGTAATCAAGCGTCAATATTGCGATGAGCACTGAAGATTCATTCGGAACAAACAAATCGTAATTCTTACTGAGTGCCTTTCATTGATTATATGAATCGTTTGCATAACTTGTAATAAGAACGCACAGAATTTCGACACTTTATAAATAAGTATTTCTGACGATTGGTAAACAAGTTCTTACTTAACATACAAATACCTATCGATTGTTTCTTTGTAAGACCAGCATTTGGCATTGGAAACTCCTTGTCCTCCTACGGGGCTCGAACCCATAACTTTCGGAACCGTCGTCGTGTTAGACACTGTTAAAAGCGCAATAGAACCGTCCCCGAGTGGTTACAGCGTCCGCATCGGAGCTGCTGGAGGTAATTGCTTCAATCCCTGACAAGGACAAACCAAGTCGTTAAAAGTGACTCCTAATAGCTATCAATTTATATACAGGGTAGTCTGAACTGGTTGGCCCGATGAAAGGATAAAATGTGACTTGGTATGATATCATGTCACATGTTTACGGCGTGAAACTGCGGTGTACAAAAAATTGCGAACTCTTAAGAGCGGAAATCTGAGCATAAAGACTAGACTAGACTATTTGAGTTTACCGTCGCGTCGACAGTATTTCAGTCATATAGCGACGTCCAGCTAATTACAGATGGAGGAAGACCCCTCACATGAAAATCCGAATGACCCCCCTTGGATTCGAACCCACGCGCTGAGGGGCTGACATTTTACAGCCGTATATGACACTGCGTGAATGCATTTGATATTGCAGAATTAAACAGGGTAAATGTCAACAAAGCAGACCGTCTCACACACATCCCAGTTAAGTCACCACTTACTTCACGAACCGAACTTCTCCTGTCCTCATCATTGACTTGGCACACACTTGTTGTGTCATCTTCCCTTCTCTCAGGCCATCTGTTTATCTTAATTATTTTCAAATCAATCAAGGAATTTTCGGTGCGTTTTTAACAACTGCTTGCCATTCTGCATTAACTTCACAGCGTCTTAGGGCGTCTTGATCGCTCCGGTATTCCAACTAAAACGTTGCCTCCAATATTTGTTCACACTCGTTCATCAATATTACGTTTAAATATATTATGACATATACGTTAACTGTAGTACGAATTGCGGCTCTGGAACTCTAATGCATTAGCTCCAATTGAAGAGCATCAATAAATAAGCAAAATACTGTAAACAGATTTGTCGAAACAAGGTAGGGTCATTTTTTTCTAGTTTTTTTTTTCTCTCTCTTCTCTGACTATTTTTTCTGTATTATTCATTTTAGTTTCATTTCTACAATTTGTGTTGGTAATTAAATATTCACGTTCCAAGGTAAAATTACGCTTGATTGGAGGTTCTTGTTTCACTCACTGAATAGCAAATTCTAAACGCCGTAGTAAAAGTACATATACATATTTGGTAAACAATTTACACATATCAAAATAAAAAGGTAATGTTGTCACTTTTGTTTCTCGGCACCAGGCTTAACTGAAGTTATGTATAGTAAAATCATTAACACTTTACCATTGTAAATTGGTGTTGGAGAACTATTTTTCTGTACAACTTGTCGCAAAGGTGCTACATACTGTTACTATGACAACAAACCTAACAAAATCTACGCCATGAAATTGCTTTAACCTTTGTGTTTTGGTCGAAGACTGAAAACTGAGTGTTTATTAAGCAGATTACTATGAAACCCCGCATCAGTCTTGACCACGAATTCGTAAAATGATGTCTTAATAAATAAGCGTACACATATTCATGACTCGAAGTTTCTAGGTCAGCAATCTCTTGTTTTCGGTACTCTACGCTACCTAGCAAGCGTCAGTTATAGAATATGGTTTTAATGAGATCGTTTGTTTTACATTTTACCCCGAAAGCTTATACCGTTTCATTAAAGTAAAAATAAATGAAGAAAAAAATGAATGTCATAAAAATGATTTCCCATTGTTTGAAAGATTTTTTTCAAGCTTTACCACATATATAGATCTACTACTCTAGTTTCGTTCAATATAAACTCAAAGGAAAAAGAAACGCAGGGTAAACATTTGTGTCAGTTTTAAATAAACTCAAAGAAAGAAGAAACGCAGGGTAAACTTTTGTTTCAGTTTTGAATAGGATGTATTCGACAGTATTACAGTTTAAATTATTTTGATAAAGATTTCTTTTCAAACAAAAAAAATGCTTTAGAATGAGATGGGGTCTATCATATGAGGATTATTGCATGGTTAAGAGGTATAAACTTGAGTCTGGCTACTACAGATTCTAGTTTCCCTGCGTTTCTTTTTTCTTTGAGTAAAACTGAAAAAAAATAATGCAAGGTACGAGTGGGTGAAAGAGTTACTTAATCATACGACTGTGAAATTAACGATAATGTGCTGACAAGTATTCAACATCTCTGAAGAAATTGCAAAATCATTTGTCGATCTCTGCTGTCAGTTACAAAGTTAAATTTTACAGATGAAAGATGCCCTTGGGAAACCGTGTCGCTGGCAATTCATAATCCATACTCTTAATGCTAAAAGAACAGGTCACTAAGTAGATTAGATGGAGAATGAGAGAGAGAATTTTAAAGGTGGTTTACATCGTAAGGAAAACATACCAAAGTCGTAAAAACTGGTACTGGTGTTACTCCCTTGCTGGCGCTCAACATATTATAGTAGTTCCAGTACTGGTTGGCCCATGATACCACACATAGTCTAGTTATGTTGATTAGTCCTAAACCTACCATCGAATACCTAACTCCAAGCATATATCAGTATAATATCAAGCTGGGGATACAACCACCCTGGGTACTCTAACTGGGACTGGTTTAGAAGGGTCGAAAGGACAGAAGCCGAAAGAAGGCCAGTGAAACAAATGTGGTTTACATTAAATAAGCATGATATATTTGTATACTTTACATACTTTTGAGTGTGTTTGACCAATTTTGAATATCAATTTAATTAAAAAGATACAATGGAAACTCGATTAAAAGCAATAATATGAGATACCTTTTATATACTATTTCCAAGGATGAAAAGGAGAATAGATCTCTGAGAGAGTAATAAAGGTTTTCATATGCATTACACAAAAGTTGAATATTGAACTTTTACATATACCTTAACGACAGACAGCGCTTTGAAGTGTAGAGTAACGCCTCTTTAAAGATTGAGAGAGATGTGAGAAGAGTTGTGTTTGTTCATTCCCATTGAAGTATTTTATACAATTGGGGACTACAGGAGACAGATATAGTGATGCCTAACTGCGATGTTGTGGTTTCATATCATAACTAGTCACATTATACAGACATCGGACTATACGCATATATGCTAAGCGCCAAGCATGGGAGCTTCACCACTTTTTTTTGTCTAAATCAAAAGAGTATGACGCTTCATGGATATCAAAAAGGCGTAGGTTGCTTGTCTGAACCAGATCTTAACCTGAGTGTTGCGCGTTTATTGAAGATTTTTCAAACAGTTTCTAGCTGATATTGTCTGCCATTATAAGACCTCCCAGCACCAAGGTATATGCAGTATAAGGTATGTGTATGGAAGATTTCGAAGACAAAATAATTATAGCTGTCTAGGACATTGCTACTATTCTTCGTGTGTTAAATACAGACAAACAGTATGTTTATTTATTTACAGTTTCTTGTCATATCAAATATATAAACATATAAATCATTAATCACATGATTAAGTGTGAGTAAAACAAAATATATCATATAATGTTTCTTATCTCTGTAATGCTACCATAAATATATAATGAATGATTATGATATATATATGAAAATGCACATAATCATGATGATTAAATGATTGAATTCCGATGTTGGTTGCATAGCTTCATAGACATATTTACTAAGTATAAACATAATATTTCTATTGGGAGAAGACATTAACTGAGTGAAACATACTGGGATGTCTCACGAATTTTTTTTATATATACTTTTTCCTTATTCATATGCAGGACACATCATAATAAAATGATATTTGTCCTCAAGATCCCCAGCACTACAGATTGTACAGTATCTATAAACTCTTTCTATTCTATTCTGAATGTTACTCCCTGTTTCAGTTCTTAATTTATAAAAATCGAATGTAGTGTCATATGAAATGTTCTACCTTCATTCTTAGTTTAATTTGAATATAATACAAATTTTAGACTTCCAAGCTTTCCTTCCAGGAAATACATAAACTTTGAAAAAGGAAGAAAAGGTTACAAATATTTTTTTAAAAAGATTCTTCCCCTAATTTTTAAATGCCCTACGCTGGAGACCACTGCTACCATTTCACCTATTTATTTTATCAGAGGGACCTAAGATCTCCTATAGTCGGAAGAGCACTTAAGGTTGAATCAAAACCAAAATATAGGTTAATGTAGGCTTGCTTAATATGCTGGGAAGTGCCTTCTCATGGATACTATTATTTCTTCACGTAAAATACTTGCTGATATGCACGTATTGTTCATGGTATATCGATTTGAGACAGCGACATAACTGGAAGTGAAACAAGGATTTCTATAATGTTCAATGTTCATCTACTTATAACAGTTTACCGGTTTACTATAAACTCAACACAAAATTAAGGTTTCGGTTACTACAACAAAAGTTTGATTAACTTCTTAGTAATTGTGGTAAAACAGATTGGGATATTAATTTGCTTCACCTTTGTGTTAGAGGAAGGCATGAAACTATAAAGCATGTGCTTCCAAGGTCGTGCTTAGCAAGCGACCGGGTCTTTATTAGTTATTGGAGTTTGCACACCAGGACACTGTGTGGAAACTGCTCTAAACTTGAAGGTAGTTGGCATCGTGCTCCACTACTATTGGAAAAGAAACGTTTAACTGGATAGAGGCTAGGTTCCAAGTGACGTGCTGCTTAAAACCAGCAGTTTGTTCTGTATTAAAGGTTAGGGATAACACGTCAGTAGAAAAATAAGTGTTCAGCAAATATTATCATTAATTATTGCATTACGTTTTATGAAAATTTACTATTGTATGTAAATGGACTTCACCGTACAATGTTAAAGCTTTGGAAGAGGACCGCAGGTTCGTTATATATTCTTGTGATTTGAAGAGTGATACAAGATATTAATCTTTTCAAAGTGGTAACACTTCAGTTGAAAAAATAAAGAAAAATATATAAATGTTGTGTACATACGGATCTATTCACAGGATATTTAAACAGAATACGTCTTGTCCGTTTGATGTTTAGTAGTTTTTTTTTTTTTTACTTTCTTTGTTTTCGACGTGTCCATGCACTGTTTTTAAACACCTAGCGCACTTTACGTTAACCCTGCACCATTAATTTGTGTGTGTTATCTTTTTTGTTTTGAAATGATGTGACTTTTTACTAAACCCAGCAGGAAAAATGGGGACGAAAATGTGCCTCAGTGATGTGGAGATGTGGCTGGACAAAAACCCCACTGCCATGCAAGACATTTTTCTCAAGAAGGCTGATGTTTCGCTTGTGAATAAATGGCTCGTTAAGAACGGGTACTGTACTGTGCAAGACCTGTGCAGCAGTACGAAACTCGCCTCCTTCTCCGAGGACAGTAGCGACCCCACATCACCAAGTGACCAGCGGGGTGAAGTCTTCTTTACAAGGCATGTCCGATCTAACTCTAAAAAACATCTGAGACATGACTACGCCAAGTCTAAATACAGAAATATGTTTCGAACATATGAACCAGTCTGTTCATCAAATAGTGGAACGGATGACCGAAGAAATAACTTGAAAGAGATGAGGATGTTTAGATCCCTTCCCCCAAGTTCAAGTAATCTGTTAAGTTTATTAATACAATCGAAAGTTCGTTTACCGCGGTATCCAAGCAAGGACGTTGAGAAAAAAAGGGAGCAAAGACATTCAAATGAAATGGAATTTTTCATGGATATAGTTAAAGACATTTCCAACGATCTTGATTTGAAAAGTTTAAGTGAGAAAATAGTTGATAATGTTACCGTTTTAAGTGACGCCGACCACGCGTCTGTGTTTGTTGTGGAAGGTAAAAATAACAACAAGCCTTCACTCGTTTCAAAATTATTTGATGTTCATTCTGGAACGCACATCATGCCCTCAAGCAATGCAGAAAATTGCATCCGGGTACCCTGGGGCAAAGGGATCATTGGATACGTTGCAGAACACGGTGAAATCGTAAACCTACTGGAGGCTCACAAGGTAAGGCTTATGCTAATAAATGATATCGTCATTGCATAGAATCTCTTTTATTGGCCCTATTTCCATAAGAAGGATATGTCTTAACACTCTTGACATACAAATGTACTCGTTTTAGAATTTTATGACAAATGATAACTGTATTAATGTGGCCTGTTTCTTCCGTGAATACAGAATATATATAATGACAATTCATATGAAAATTATGCGCAGTGAATATAACTTCGTACTTTTATTTTATTTCTGTTTATCACTTTAATTTTATGTATTCTAATGACTTTGTTATGATATTGCTACACACAAACAAACGATCTACCTATATGTTCATAAGCGTGTGTAATATTTGGTGTGTATGTATATATATATATATATATATATATATAAACATTTGTTGTCATGAAAGTAGATTTAAACTCTGTAAATCTGTAAACCAAATTGCCTTTTTTCTTCCTTTTGTATTTTTAATATAGATGTGTATACCATCATTTTGCGCCATCACGATAGATTTAACACCCAAGTCATGGTGTCCTATCAAGGTAGATCTTACACGTGTTTTACATTCGTACCATGCACCAATCTATACTATTGTACTAGATATCATTAAACTGCTCAAACACCGACCTTAAGATTAAAGAACATGTGTTGCATGCAAACAGTGCTGCTAAGTCAGAGCAGTTCTATTTATATAGAGACAGCTGTGTTTTTTTTTTAAAGTATTAGACAAATTAGCTAAGTATGATCACCTATACATAGCAGTTTTTTTATAGTTAATACGTGACCGAGAATACGCATTTTAAACGACTGTCTTCTGTTTTAAAACTCAATGTCAATATATATATTAATATAAAATGATAAGTATTGGATAAGACTAGACAATACGAGTAGGCTTGTATTTCTTTCCCTCACTTAAGCTTTGAACGACTAGAGCTGTTTTATTTACTGACCAAGAGAATAAAAAAATATAATTGATCCCTTCGTGCAGTAATCGGTTCAAACTTTAAAATTCTGATAATACAAAATAATTATGAAATACAGGAGTTGTGGGAATTCTCATTCCGAGATATTTCGTGAAATGCAGGCCAATATATTAACTTGTTAATCTTTGGTTTAAAAATCAGTTACGTCATCTGAAATTTATTCAAAATTCCTCATCCCTACTTCAAGATAGGAAGAGCGTAATGGCATACAGTCGCATCATCTCAAGGACCGGTTTATCCTGAAGACATGGCTAAGGCTGCAGGAATATGCCAAGATTATGAAAAAAATAAAACCTAGATATATTTCTTTTATTTTTATATGGAAATGGACTTATTCCTTTTTAGCCTTGGATGGCCCTAGAATCACTTCACCCCTAACGGTAATTGCCTTGCAACTGTCATATCTGTATTCCATGATAATCTCCAATGGATCATGGCGCCCAAAATAACAATACCTTCAGTTTTTAAAATCACTCTGTAAATTACATTTACGTATAAAAAGAGAATAGGGGATAGGGGTGAAGAAAACCTAGTGTTCATATAACATTGAAATGAAAGGATCTAGCGTGTGTATTATTATGACATCAAGAAAAGCCAGCGTGTATATTTATATTATGAAGTGAAATATAGCGTGGTTATGTATAATATGATGAATTCCTAGCATGTAACTGATTATGATATTAACTAAACTTAGCGTATATACAAATATGATATGAAGAAAACTCTGATTTTATGATTTCTGCAGCTTTCCTGGACATCTTACTATTTTGTTTTGTAGGTTGAGAAACATAGTTCTGGGCAGGTAAATAAAGGAAATCTAGGAATTACTTTGAAACTTTTAAAATATTTAAAAAAAAAATCGTGTTTCACAGGCGGCAAGGGTTCATTGCAAAACGAGACATGCAGATGGAAGAGACGAATTGGACGCATTTGGGACATGAAATATTTGTACCGTTCAATTATAAATGCAACTTTCATTAAATTCAAGCGTCTTAATATGATAAATTCGGGAAAAATCAGATCAATAAACTGTTTTGGTAATATTTCACTTGAACCAAATAAATGTAGTGTGCAACAAACCTCATTACCGTCGAAAACATGCTGATTAAATTCGACAATTCCAGTAAATGCGATGCACTTGTTAGAGTTGACAAAAGGGCCCAAGATAAGGCTGAAGCAAGATCAATTACAGGAGGGCACGACGTCGTTATTCATATCAAGGCAATCAGGTCAGCAACTCATCCTTACTTTGTAGTTCAAAGGGCCGTGTCATTTAGTATAACTGTCAGAAGCAATTGCGCATTGATCAATAAGCTTCTTCTACATAGCTTCTTCTTCCATGCTATTGATTATTATTTCTTCATAAACCTTTCTGTCAACAATGTGTGAGATAAGTATAAATTCTCGTGCCTTCAATATACCATATCTGTTATGTGTTTAATGAGTGTGTCAGTATTCAAAGAGAAAGTGCAATTGCTCAATCTTTTATAACTTTCACGCAACAATGATGTTCATTTCATTAAAGATTAATTTAAAATACAAACATGCGTTTCAGATGAGGTTTGCCAATGTGAAGGCCGAATTATTAAGAATGAAAAGACTGGATGATACACGCTCTGAATATTTTATATGACAATGAAGTATATTTGATATGTAGATATATGTGTAAGAGTCGCGCCTAGGGTGAAACATCAGTCTTTGGGGGCATCCGAACACGTGGGTGTCTTATATTCAACCGGTTGTGACATAATGGGTCATCGACGGACGTATAAATATACACGATCACATCAACAAGGGACCGAACAAAACCCTAGGAATTCAATGGTAGATTTGTCAAAGGCCTGGTCTCTCGGAAAATAGGTTTTGGATTGGACTGGGGATGTTTATTTCCTCGCTCGGCCGATGTGCTACATGTCTTAGTGGACAGTGTCTAACAAAAAAGGGGGATAATACACTTCTTTGGAAGAGCAAGTATATGGTATATGTATTTTAATACTAGCTGAAGATACGTGTAGTTATTATTTTAAACTTTCATACGATAAAAAGGATAGTCATCAGATTCTTTATTCTAATAAGGGCGCGAAAGATCACATGATCTTTTATTTTACATTTAAGAATATCTTTTTTCTCGAAGTTAATTAATTAATTTAATTAATCAATTGATGTTGTTTATTGTCTGCAGTTCAAATAAATATTTAGGAGCAACTTAAATCTTCGTTTCAAATTTCCAAATTCCTTTCACTTGCAAATTAATAATTTTACTGACAATTATAGTTAACTTTGTAAAATTAGTTTTAAGTCAGAATTAATTGAAAGTAACATGTTCTTCATCAATGTGTGACCTTAGCATAAAGTTGCTGCTTTGTCCGTTCGTCCCATCCGTCCGTCCGTCATACTTTTGTCCGGAGCACAACACCAAAACTATAAGAGGTATCAACATGAAACTTCATAGGTAAATAGCTCTCAATGAGAAGTGCAGTGTACAAGAACCATACCTCTGTATGCATAAGTTATTGCCCTTTGTTATTTTTCATACTTAATTTTTTGTCCGGAAGTTATATAGTATCATGAAGTACCCATAAAGTGACAAAGCGCAGTTCAGGGAGCCTCCATCGGTTCTACCGGCACTTGTTTTATTTTTGTCTTGGTCTAGCGTATTTTCCCCGACCCCACTCCACTCCTTTTGATTAATTTAGTTCACATAAGAGTTATATCTTGGTTCTTTTTCATATGTTGTGCTTGATAAACTGAAACATGATAAATTCTTAATTGTCTTTTCTTCACAGTGCAGTTTCTCATCAGAAAAGTCCAACAGAATGTTGTGACGGCAAGGCGAAATCCAACATCTGTGATAATGACAGAAATTCAATAAGCGAAGCCATTTCCGCTCTAATTTGTTGGACAAATAATGTTTAAAATGGAAGGAACATTTGTCATAGCAAGTGCGTAAGGTTGTGACGGTTCCTAGTTATCTGTTTGACGTCATTTTTCACTCAGCTGCTCAAATACGATTTGTTCAAGATGGCGTTGAATACGTGAGAGACGAAAGATCCATTTCTAAGATGAAAGAACATGTATTTTAGCGATATTTTTGTGTAAGATTTCATATCTATTTTTTAATGTTTTCTGTGTCGGTATATCATAATCAGTCAGTATCTTTATTCAATACAAATCCAAAATTAACCACAATTACAGCATCATAAAACCGCTGCATTTACGCAGAATGGCATTTACTCACTCTTTGGCATTTTCCAGAGCAAAAAACATTTGTTTGCTATTTGTTTTCAGGATGTGACGACAATTAATGTGTTTCCTATCGTTTATTACATGTGTATTGTGTAGACATTAATACGTGTTGCTGAATAATTATTTTCCTGAGAAAAAAGATAAAATAAATGGAGTAATTTTCTTTTCATGAGAAAAACTTCTACAAGATGAAGTAATGGATACACCAATATAAATGAACAATGTTATACGTAGTTTATGTTTATAAAACGGGATCGCGAATAGGCCAGATTAAGAAAAAAAAACTGTAAAATATTCTTTTCTATGATAACAAAAGACTGCCTTGCGTAAAGTTGTTTGTTGGATTCGGTTACATTTCAATAACTTTAGATTTTTTTGTCAATATGAGACAGATAAAGTGTTATGTCATTCATATTTGTAGACTTTAAACACCCACTCAGTCCCTCATCGCGTGGGTTCGAATCCCGGCAGGGTCATTCGGAATTTCATTTGAGGAAGCCTTCCAAATGGCTTACGATAGGTCGGTGGTTCTACCCGGATGCTAGTTTCCACAATCAACACGGCAACGGCAAGGACCACAATGGAAATTAGAGTCTCTCTTTTATTTGTTATTCTTGGTGTTGGTGTGCATGCCATGGCATATTTATTCTCATGTATGATATAAACTTGTATCGTACATGTTGTTTTAAGTGTCCATGAATATGCATTCTATACAGAAATAAATCAAATCAAATCAAATCAAATCAAACGGAACGGATGCTTTTACCACTCGGCAAAAGCACAGTATATATAACAGTTACCATGCTTCTTTCGTGGATGTAACTTTTAATCAAGTTACTGTTTCATTAAGATTAGAATGATTTGATTTGATCGATGCTGCTGCATTTCCAATATGCATAAAATGGCGGACGTGATCTAAGTGTCAGCTTGGAAGGAAAATGTCTTTTTTTTTTTTCTTTTTTTTTTTTTAGAAGCTTTGTAACGGGAAAACTCCATGCAAAGATAAAACAGTCCGACACTATGCAACATGCATTTTTTTCTTGGATTATTTATTTTAGTACTCACACTCTCCACTGTCTCTTTATGTTTTATGCATAGTTATGTATCGTTTTTATGTATGTGTGTATAAATATATATGTGTATGTGTGTGGTTATGTATATCTATTATTGTGAGGTAGAAATCTCGTACCTCGGTTTGTATATTTCAGTGTCTTGGTCAGGGTTACCCTTTGAATGTAGTGTCTGTGTTTGGTTCGGTTTTTGGGGACTGAAATGATGGCTTGTTTCAATGCTGAATTACAGACCGGGGAACACCTTTGAAAAGTATGTCTCGTTATGACAACAACCTACATACAAATCGAGGAACAAACCTCAAGAGTGAGGTATTGGACAAACATTGAATTATCTCGCAATACTCTCTCTCCCTCTCTCTTTCGCTCTCTCCGTATGTGTGTGTGTTTGAACCCCCTCCACCTGTTCACAACAAAACAAGAAGAAATCTAGCTGTTGTTAAATCGATGATGCCCATCAAACTCTTGTACACTCTTATCTAAATCTCGAATCACTATGAAAGTGAAGTGACGTGTAAATTTCCTTTATTTGAGTGCCGGCTATTACGTCAGCAAACATTCTCCAGTGGTCGCCATCACTACACGACTGGACTCTTCTACCGGTTTTACTAGAAGCCTGTTAGTCTCTGCCGATATTTATGATAGCATTATTATCCAATTCAATTAATTCGGCAAATAAATACATTTAGGTCGTAAATTACGAATCCAATCGGTCCACAGGGACATATACCTTTTATATTAAATGCCCCCTTCTTTGTAAAAAAATTGCGTGTATTTATAATTGCTATATCACATAGTTTGTTTGCGGTTTGGTTTGTATAGATATTAGAACGACGATGAATTGTTTTATCGCGTTATCAACGTCACGACGTTGTGTCTGCTTCATTAAGTGGACAACTGCAGACGAGAAAAACGCAATAACTGTGAATTAAGGATAGAAGCACATTATCTACCGTCTTAACTGTTTTCTCAGTGTGTTACAGGGGAATATTGCTGTTAAATGACTGACCATGTGATGCCTCAAAACACCGTCGTACTGTGGTAAATTGGCAGACAAAATATGGTGATATATTTGCGGATCGAGTGACCTAATCAGATAAATCGGATGCTAAGGGTTTGATTTCCTGGAAAGTTATTTGTTCTGCAATTCATTACTCTGTGGAGAACAATGACATTATATTTTATCTTGACAATTAATACACATGGGGTCAACTGCGGTTTTACTGTCTGGCTCGAATAGGATTTCACATCTCTCATGAATGTTGAAGGTCATCATTAGCAATTTATTTTTTCTAGCTTTGTTTGCAGGTGCCTATTTTTCTTCTTCTTCTTTTTTCTCTCTTCTTCTTATTTTTAAGCTTCTTTTTGCTCTCAGACGTATCAGATGATTTTGTATGATATATCTTCTGATTTATCGTCTGCATTTTTACTTCAATTTCAAATGCTAGTGGTTGTTGGAGGCCAACAATTCCACTTCTTATAAATATTTTAACTCTATCAAGAGTTTTTGGTAGTCCAGTCTATTTCGACGTGTGGTCATTTTCATACCATGAACCACAATCCTGGTGAAATTCTTTCCAAACAAAATGCCTCTTGCAGTGATACAGTATACAAACTATATCTATCCCATAGCAATTGTGCTATATAATTGTATTAAACGGTTGATATTTGGCGCGCGATTCCTGATTGCTGGAATACCTTTGGGAAATTACTTTCCTTCAACTTCAAGAAGCCTCATTTTCTATGGTTTCCAATTATTCAACTGACAACATCCACCTGAAAGATCGAGGTATTGGTTGGAACCATAGGCTTGTGGACATATGCCCCCAGAGACGATTGAATAACATTCGGAGAGCATCGGTCATTAAACAGTTAACAAATATTCTTTACATCTCACTTTGAAACAATTTTGTTTAGAATATAGTATGCGCTTAACAGTCATTTTGTCACGCCTGTCAAGAACGAATATAAAACAATACCGCTAATCTACAAGACTAGTAAGGACCTGAGGCCAAATTTTAATCAGTGCAGAAAATGGTCAACGTGGCATACAGCTGAGGCACGCGTGTGGCTTTTGTGGTCCGTTTATGCATAGTATGAACTAATTAACATTCGTATCGAATAATCGTAATAATCGTAATCTTTCATGGCAATCTGATCATAAATCGATCAACTTCCGACAGACTTGGCAGTTATTGACTATCTAGAACTGAAATGGCTTTAACATAACACCGATCAATTGTAAATGATATGATTTCTTTTTCTTTTCTTTGTTCCATCTTATTTTTTCCTGTGTTAATTGCGTGAAAATGTATATTGTCCAACGTTCTTGTGTCATTCTACATTAAACGCAGCAACTATTCTTTCAAAATAAAATGTGGATTGCTTTTGTTTTAAAGGAACAGGAATATATCAAGAAATGGCTGTGAAAAAGGAAACGTGGGTTGTAAATATTTTATCAACGTTCTGTAATCACTAATGGGTTCACCGGCATCGTCTTGCTATGATGATCCGGAGTTCGATTTTGCAGATAGACGGTGTTGCCACCTGACCCCTCGACTTATTCTTGTCCCACAGGATGATGTCTGACCTTGGTCTTCACAATCCCAAGCGTCCGCCAGGTGAAGGTGACGTAGACCGGCGTATGATATTTACATATATTAGCTTAAGTTGCAGAAACTCCTGAATGTTGATATGCAGTCTAGAAACTTCCAATTACCAGTTGACGCTTCTGCAGTTTAACGCACGTGTCTTTTTGGTGGTTTGATTATTACTGTGGATGCAACCAATGCTTTATTCTAAACATCTACTTTAAAACGGGTGATGATAACCGATTTTTTTCTCCATAAAAACGTATCTCAATGCTTGGTTGAGATAGGATTTGACTTGGGTGTTATAACACTGTCTTTGACTAGAAATCTTAGTGAGACTCTCTTATGCTGACAAAATTAACAAGCGCAAAGTACTGGTCCAACATAAGAACCGCCAAGAGAGATAAGTATATTAAATTGTTTGAACTGGTTTCCCAATCGATGTAAAATAAACGAGTTTAATTAAAATTACTAAATAACATATTACCTATAAAGTCATCAATTAAGTATTTTTTTCTGATATACAAATCATTAACATTTCAAAATACAATCTAATCCCGAATAATGGTCGTAAAGTGCAAAGAAATGTGTCAATATGTCAACCTGGAGAATGATTTGTCCAGCTCTTTGGCAAGATATTTGCAGTAATTTGTAAATGACTGAAATGCCATATTGACATGTGTTGATTAATTAAGCCAGTAAAGGAGTACATCACGCGATCCTGACATTTTTCTCGTCGATTGTGACAGCTGCGTGGATCAATGCGGTCTCGTCAATATTGCGATGATAGTCTCATCACAGCCTTATCACAATCTTTACTGGATCAATCACAGCCTTATCACAATCTTTACTGCTTAACAGACTGCTTATGTTTCTTGATTCCTTTATACACGTGTTGTTCGAAGAAATATGAGAACCTCGCAAAATTAAGTATACGTGTCTTTTTTTTTTTTTAAAAAAAGCACAACGTCCAATGGAATACGTTTCAGTCTTTTTCTTTTTTTTCTTTTCTTTTTAACATAAAGGTCATGAGGTCATGGTATATATACGATTACCGTATTCCAAGAGGTTGCTCCATCGCTGATACATTTTGTACATTAGTATTGATGGCATTTATGTTTATCCAGAAGATTTTATGTTAAATACACATTTCAATTTAATATCAATCGTACATATCGCTAACGGCTTGTTCAATCTTAAATTCCACGAATCATCTCTCAATGGACGCTCTCTCTCTCTCTCTCTCTCTCTCTCTCTTGTGTAAAACAAATTCATTTGCTGATGGTAGCTCACCACTCACCTCAAATGGCGTAAATCATACTGTAATCATTTTGGATCATGATTAACAGACAATGGTTTAATTGATACCCAAGTGGTTAGTTCATTTGAATCAAGCCAAAAGAGAAATTATGTTTTACTTTTTCCAGGCAGTGTGGGAACGCACTTTGGGATTCAACGCCCTATGGGGACTGACCCCAAAATGCGTTACGTGCTATGGGGTATGTACCCAAAGTGCTGTCAGTCTAAAGCACTATGGGGTCAGCTCTCTCCAAAGTGCGTTGATATGCCCCATACTAACACACTTGGGGTCCAACATCGATTGAATCATTGACATGGATGATCAACCGTTACGAACATTTTCCATTATCATCAACTCCCTCTCAACATCGTTTAATCGTACTCCAAATGACTGAACTACTGTCGGTGGGACGTTAAACCCAATAAACTTTTATCGTGTTTGTCATATTCATCACTACCAACCATGTGTATTGGGGTCACCGTGGCCGAGCGGTTACAGTCGTGGACTACAAATCTCTCAGCCCCTCACCGCTGTGGGTTCAATTTTCATGTGAGGAAGCCTTCCAGCTGGCTTGCTGTAGGTCGGTGGTTCTACCCGGGTACCTCTGTGTACTCGGGGTCTTCCTCCACCTGTAATTTAGCTGGACGTCGCTATATGATTGAAATACTACCGTCAATACAACAACAACCATGTGTATAACAGTTATATCATTCATTTACAATCATTATAAGACAAGTACATCAATCGCCTTCACTACATTATATTATTATTCTTTTTTAGACTGCGAGGCGCATGCGCGAAGCCGGCTTAAATAATCAGCACTGAAACCAGTGTCTTTCCACAATTATGTTAGGTCAAAGATAGTTCAAATTGAAACCTGCCTATTTCTGAAAAGGAAAAAGAAGAACATTTTCATTAATCATAACAAACAGCTATATATATACGTGCGCATGTATTTGATGCACTACATTATCTTATCTGGTAAGAACAATAAAAGCAAG
Organism: Solen grandis; assembly: GCA_021229015.1. Lineage (NCBI taxonomy): Eukaryota > Metazoa > Mollusca > Bivalvia > Adapedonta > Solenidae > Solen > Solen grandis. The sequence goes on along the minus strand of CM037781.1, from coordinate 62,745,256 downwards.
CGGCATCAGCCACGTTAGGTCTGTTTTTCCATCAGTTGTATAATTACCTATGATGATGATGATGATGATGTAAATTATTGTAATGATAATTATGGTAAAGCGTTTTAGAATGTGGTATAGAACGAATTTTGCGTGACGTCTCTATATTCCATATATCTATAGCTATTTAGTCTGAGAAAAAAACATCGAGTTGCTGAACGATAAACAAATGACTGTTTATTCATGTCAAATTGTTTACAATTGACTGTTTTATTCATGTCAAATTATAAAGTTTGTCCAGAAAGTTCCCATAACACTCCTAAAGTCTTATTATATCATAAAATTGACTGCTAAGACTGGTTAAAACTCATGAAACATTTTTCATTTCATTCAAATGTATGTGCTTCAATAGCATTTTCAAAGTTCTGGCCCCAATGTGCGTTAGCTTTCAGTCTATCGGATGTAGTAATGCTACAAATGCAACGCACTAGTCACTATTTTAGTATTCAGGAGAAATTACTCATGAAAACAAATGAAAACAAAAAAAGTCAAGAGAAGGTAATAAAAACATAAGTCACTATTTTAGTATTCATGAGAAATTACTCATGAAAACAAATGAAAACAAAAAAGTCAAGAGAAGGTAATAAAAAATCTAAAAAATCATGACATTTCATTTCATTTTTTTTTTGTTGTTGACATTTTAAAGCTTATTTTGTGAAGTAATGAGCATGACTTTCATGGAATTAATGGCTATTAGGGTATTAAAGTGTCGACGGAGCATGGAATAACCATATTTCTAATTAATTGTGAACAGAAATTGGTCTTATTTCCCTTAGATTGCTTGAATATGTAATCAAGCGAAAACCATTTATCGAATTCCAGTCAAACCTGTACCAGCACAGCAGCCAATCTGTGAACAAAGGCCAGAGACTCGAGTCCCAGCGTTAAATTTATACAGAATATAACCTCTGAACAACAACCATCTCCAGATAAAGGCTTTTTTCCTCATTTTACGTGAATGGCCTATGTTAACAGGTTTTATTGTAATATTATTGACCAGTATAGTTTTGTTTTATAACTTGACTACAAAGAAGTATCAATGCTACGGGACATTTGTACACAAGCAAGAAAAGTTACATTTTTAGTTCATTGCTTTATTAAGAAAAAGGGGGGATATCTGTAACTGACTCAAAATGTAACAATCAAAAGTAATATATTTAATAAATGAAAGGAACTACAGTAGAAATATATTGGAATATTTCCACAAATGTTTTACAGGGAAATCGATATCTTTTGAGAAACTGAGAAGAACTTTATAACAGTAGGAAAACGATTAGAGCGTGAAATCAGTGATACCATCTGTTATAAATTTATGGATCCCAAAAGTAAACAAAACATGTAATACTCTAATTGCAGATCTGTATGGATTTTATTTTCAAGATAACCTTTTATTGTGTATGTGGTACAGTCCCATAAGGACGTTTCAGCGGGTTAGATATACATGTACCACTGATTTCGATTTTGGTAAAAAAAAAGATTTTCTCATTGATTTTCTGTAGAATTTAAAAGGAAACCCAAAAATCTTAAGATTCTTGTGTTCAAAACACGATCAAAAGTATTTTTGCCAAATGTGTATTGTCCAAAGAATCACACTTTAGTGTTTTTATACAAATTTGGTTACAATTTCAATAAAAAATATTTTTAGATAACAAAAAAGAAAAGAAAAAATACGTAAGGAGGTATGCATTTTTTAAATTTTCAGAATCATAATCTCAGTGGATCTGAAATAAATAAAAGACATCTTTATAAAGAAAAATATATATAAAATTTCATAGCTTTAATGTTGGTTTTGTATAATGTTTTGGTTCAGATACCATGACTGCAGTGTTTCTTCCAGCTCTTATTTTTAAGGGTCATATTTGACCCCCTGTACCAGAATTTGGGGGTATTTGAAATTTTAGAGGGTCGAGATCGAGAAAGAATTTTCTTGAACAGGATAATGGCCCTTTCTAAGGCAAAATCAAAGTGACATTTTTAAAATCAAATGTGACTTTTTATGAAACAAATTCAATTTGTTCCTAAATCTAAAGTGCATAATAATAACAACAAACTAAAACCATCATAAAATTAAAACTTTTGAGAAAATACGTGAAATGACAAAATAATATTTTAATTGAAAAGTTGCAAAACAACATTTATAATTACCAAAAATGACCATCACAGAAACAATTGAAAAATACTATAGTCTAGAAACCATACAGTGGCCAATCTTACATAACAATCCACATTCATCACTGTAACAGTACATGACTGCTAGTAATTATTTCAATTTTTATACGCCGCCTGAGGCGGTCGTATATTGGCGTCATCTTCTCCGTCTGTCCGTCCGTCCGTACGTACGTACGTCCGTACGTCCATATCTTGTGAACGCAACTCCTCCGACATTTCTGAATGAATTTTTTTCAAAACTTGGTCAATGTCATTACTATAATGGGTAGATGTGCATGAAGTGGCGATTTTCCAGTTCATTGATTTTTACAAGATTTGTGTCCCTTGAAACTTAGTCTCTGTAGCTGATTGATACTGCAGCCTTGTGAACGCAACTCCTCCTACATTTCTGAATGAATCTTTTCAAAACTTGTTCAATGTCATTACTATAATGGGTAGATGTGCATGAAGTGGCGATTTTCCGGTTCATTGATTTTTATACTACCCAGGCAACCACAATCTCAGGCCCCTGTCTTTTCATCATCTTTAGTGATTGCCTCACTTTGAGAAAAGTATATTTGGGAATATACTGCTCTTTCAGCTAAATTAATTAGTCTCATATACTTCATTATGAGCATATGCTTACAGAAATGTTAAAAGCAATAATTAAAAGGACCCTCTTGGTCTTTATATTTTGTGGCGGCGTATATTGTGGCAGCACTGACACTCTTGTTTTATATGTTTCACAATACAGAACAGAACTCACCGTTATTCCCGTATACCGGAATATTCAGCACAGTGACCATGTAAAGTACAGTATGTGCTTGTGTCAGTTAAAAAAGTCGGGCAAAACAATAAATTAATTGAGGGTAAGAAATTAACCTAATGCGATTTGGCATCATTATTTCTGTAACCAACCATATATAGACAGTAAGTTTGTTGTTATCAGTAGAAGATGTTCTCTCCCTAGTTTCATTTTGAACAATAATGTCCTGTTTGGTTATCAATTTAAATGTACTTCAAATACATGTACCCATTGGTAAAAGACGATGTGACATTTTGATTTTTAATGTGACTATTGCACATGGCGCATGCCTTTCTCGATCAATGCTGCTGCACAACAAATTTCTTACACCTTTCCCACTCATTTAAAGTTTTAATGCGACGAATAAACACCTGCGTTACGGAAAACGCACAGACCGAATTTCATTGCGTCAAGCCAAAAAGTGTTTAATGATTTGATTTTTTTTCAACAAAGTTGAGCAAACAGTGATGTTTTACCATAAGCTAAATCTCTAAAACGAGCATGGTGTTTCCCCTATTTATAATTTATATATCTTTTAGTTATATTCTAAAGTACGTATGTATAAAATATTAGAAAAATATGTCCCTTAGAAATTGAAATTAAACAAAACCTGCTGAAACGCCTTTAAGTTTTCTCTTTGTTTTACCCACTGTCCAAGATACAGTATACTAATGAAATATATATATATATATATATATATATATATATATATATATATATATATATATATATGTCTAGACCAGTTTCCTGACCCATTATACTAATACATTTTTACTTAGAAGAAATCAAAGGGAATCATCTGAAAAACTATCTAAAGCTAAACAAAGCAGGCAATTCGAAGTCATTCTTTTATTGTCTTTGTAACAGGATATACATTTATAGATATTATGAATTAAACTGATTTAATTATAATAGTTTTTATTGCATTCATCCGAGGATTGATCTGGAAACATGTTCGTATAAACGCAAGGTTCGGATCATCACGATTCGGAATTTTTGTGATGTTCGGATGTTTGCTAGGTTCGGATAGGATAGTCGCAATGTTGGAAAATCGTGATGTTCTGAGAAACGCAAGATTCAGAGAATCGACAGTGTTTCTTTCTTGAGTTTATCACTTGAAAACGAGTATACATAGAATATTGCGTGATGCTCGTATAATCGTGCCTGCAGATATCACCATTTACTTAAATGGATCTTTTTTTTTCTTTACTTGTCTTTTCCTTTAAAAATCATGGTGCGCGCGCGCGCGCGCGTGTGTGTGTGTGTGTTAAAGCGAATTTCTGTGTGTATTTGTATGTACTTATAGGTATGTGGAAACATGCATTAAGGGAACGTATGTTTAGATCCATGTATATGGTATATGCTTTTAACTACTCTGACTTCGTTATCAGTATTTCTTGAA
>CM037781.1:62690762-62740762 GCA_021229015.1 Solen grandis | reverse complement strand
TTGAATCAGTCTTAATTGAAATCTTGAGAATTGATAGAGTTAAAATTGAAGTGATGCATACTGCAAGAAATGTTTGATTTGTCACGTAGTTATGACGTCATGAATACTAAAGCAAGAATTATTTTAAAAATTCATATAAAATCGCCAATTAGATCAATGAACTTAAACTTGTCAAAAATGTCGAAAATTAGTACGTTCATAAGGGTTTGAAAATTTAAAGGGAACGTTCTTGAAAATGTGAAAACAAACATTATTCTGAATATATTTTTATCTGGATTAATAGAATGTTAGCTAATCATGTCCTTCCAAAACAGATACTTTTCTTTAGTCACTTGATTTTGCCGTGGTTGAAATATTAAAATCATTCATTTAAATACGTATTCGCGCTTCAGCGTCATGAGTATTGTGGCAATCTAAAGCATACCTTAAGGAATTTATGTTGTGTCACTTGTTTATGACAACATTGATTTGTAAGCGAAATACATTTAAAAGAAACCATAAGATTGGACATATTAACTTTAAATAAGTAATATTGCCGTGCCTTGACATGCGCAGAAAATTTCAAGTGAGTACGTTATCAAACATGACCTATTCATGTTTTTCTTTATAGGGCTAATTCATGAAAATATATTAATTTGAAGAAAGAAATGAAAGCGGTCATTGGGTTGGTTGAGCAAGATCCGATTGTTCTTTTGCAGGAAAGAGTGCCTGCGTTGAATAGTGAATTGTGGTACATTTTTTTCTAAAAGAGTCGCATTTACGATGAATTAGTAAAATTATACTAGAGCCAGAAAACCTATATGGATAACTTATTGCATTTGCTTTGACGGCTTTCTGCAAACCTTAAGAAAATGACAAATACATGTAGATCTTCCTATTGATTTTTTATGTTTTCTAAATGTTTAACGGTTTCTTTTTCTAAATCTGTAAAAATAAGCAAATATATAAAGCAAATGAATGGTTGAAAGTTTCAAGACGTTTATAACGTTAATTACATAGAAATAAGAAAGTATTTTCATAACACCTCTGCCTTTGTTTCTATCTAATTTTGCAAATGTAAAACTCAATCAATTTAAAGGTTGAAAGTCATGGATTTCAAAGTATTTTTTTTTCTTTTTTAAAATTTCAATTGTGGGTCAAATTGCAATGAATATTTGTTAAGTAATATGCTAACGAAGAAAAAGATATTAAATAAAGAATAAAAAAACTTTTAAAATTGATTGACTAACGTAAGAAAAAAAACTTGAGGATTGTATTAGTATTTTTTTCTGCATGATAGTAAACTGTTGCGTAATCAAATAACGTCCATATATATGCTTTCTCAATATCTTCCTAAGAAGATGAAAATGAAAAAAATAATAAAAAATAAAGCTTAATTTTGAACATAAGTATATATTTATGATAATGATGATTTACGTATTGAATTAAACATTATTAGCCAACATTATTCCATTTCTTTGTTTTAACTTATATATTCAACACCTTTGAAATAAGCCAACGGAAAGCCGCTTCGTTTGTATCTTAAACAAACGACTTCTAGTTTTCATTGATTTCATTCAAAAGTTGCAAACCTACATCCAACCTCTATGAAGGTAAAACGAGTGACCACTTATTTAAGTATTACAACTAAAGTAGATTCTATTTGTTCTTGGTTACAAGTAGAACATTTACTAGATATTAGAAAATATAAGATGTAAGTAAGTTTGCATTTTTTTTATGTCAATGTTAAGTCATGTACTGAAGGATTTAAACTGATTATCACGCAAAACACACGTGAGCTACTGCAAACTTCTGAGTGTCTAATGCTAAAGACTACATAAGAAGTAGATCTTTATGTAATCAAATTGGATTGCTTTAATTTATACTGTGGAAAGCCTTGACAGAACGTAAGAAACATACATACATATACATAATACATACATACATAATCTTTATTTGGCATTAAATAGCACAATAAGCATTTATAGCCAACAACATGGTATAACAATTGCAAAGTCTAAGACAATGTGGGAATGACACATGTATTTATATATGTATATACATTTTCATTTTAGGTCCGTTTACAAAGAGGATTCTGTATAAAATATTTTGTAATGTACAATAAAGTTCAAGTAATGATAATAGAATGTTATGCATTTTGAATACGATTTACGGATGAAACGTGGACGCTTGGTAACCTGTCAAGTTTTCTCACTGTCTATCACGGTTGGAAGGGCCGTGGAAAGGAAAAAGACTGAGCCCCGGTGGCAACAAGGCGCACCACGTTGCGGCCCGCGGTCTAACACGGATGCCAGTACGTTCCCTCCCGGTCCGCCACGTTCTGATGGGTTCCTTCACGTTTCCCACGTTCTGATTAAGGTCTGACACGTTTCTTACGTAGATCGTAGCTCAACCATTGAAATAAACCAATATAAATGATTGAGCTGGATCGTAGATCGTAGCTCGACCATTGAAAATGTTCATGGAATGGTTGAGATGGATTGTAGATCGTAGCTCAACCATTGAAATAAACCAATATAAATGGTTGAGCTGGATCGTAGATCAAAGCTCTTCCATTTATATTAAACAAGATAAATTGCTGACTTGGATCGTAGATCGTATCTCGACCATTGAAAATGTTCATGGAATCGTTGACCTGGATCGTAGAGCCTAGCTCAACCATTGAAATAAACCAATATAAATGGTTGAGCTGGATCGTAGATCGTAGCTCAACCATTCAAATAAACCAATATAAATGGTTGAGCTGGATCGTAGAGCCTAGCTCAACCATTGAAATTAACCAATATAAATGGTTGAGCTGGATCGTAGATCGTATTTGTCGTGAAAATTATAGTCGTCTTAAATGTGTTGTCGTCGTCGGTAATTTTGTACTCGTCTGGAAAAAATGAACTTGTCGGGAAAAATTATCTGCCAGGATATCTTCTTTGTCGGGATTATTGTATTTTTCGGAAAATTGCATTAATCAGAAAAAATCGCATAATCAATGAAAATTATATTTGTCTGGAAACGTTTTTTTTTTTTTTTTTTTTTTTTTTCTTCGGGAAATATGTACTCGTCAAGGAAAATTGCATTTGTCGGTAAGTTACATTTGTCGGGAAAAAAATGATTTCGTCGGGAAAAATTTTCTGTTATTTAGAAATTTAGAATTAGTTGTGAAAATTGTATTTTTTATTATTTTTTGTCTTCCTCGGGATTATTGTAATTGTCGATAAAATCGGAAAAAATGCATAATCGATGAATATTGGATTCGTCGGCAAATGGTTTTTTTCGTCGGGAAGTTTGTTCTTGCACAAAATCTGATTTTGTAAGAGGCTAAGTTTACAGTGTACATTTTTTCGCATGAATGTTTTTGATGTGCAGACAGGACGTACGCTTTACAACTTCGTTTATTTGGTAGTTCAAACTTTGCCGTATAAGCGCATTGCAACAAACCAAATGTAAAATCAAGAAGGATACAGCTGATACAGTTAGTAAATGTGATATTCTCAGTTACATCTCAAAATTTACATTACTATGATAACGTTTTTTACATGGACATTATATTTTTGTACATCAATCTGATTTTTTCCATGTTAATTGTATAGTGTAAAATATGTAGCAATTAGGTTTTGAGCTTTGAATATAATATGATTTGTTAAAAGGTGAACTTAGTTCCATCTACTCTCTTACGCCGTAATTACATTACAATGCTAACGTATTTTACATGGACAACATATTTTGGTACATCAGCCTGAATTTTGCCATGTGAATTCTAAAGTGCACAACATGTAGCATAGATGTTTTGAGTTTTATGTAGTATTTGATTTGAAGATATGTGCACTTAATTCCATCTACTCTATTACGCCATCAATACATTGCAATTCCAACGTATTTACATGGACAAGGTATTTTATTATATCAACCTGAATTCTGTTGTGTACTGAATTTTGCCATGTAATTTATAATCACTCCTTGGTAGTCATTAATCTTAACACCAAGGCATGGCAAGTACACAAATAGCCTCTATATATGGAATACAAATTGAAACAAAACAAATTTCACTAACAGCTCTAAACATCTATGGTACAGATTGCTTTATAAATGTAAAGTACATGAGTGATAATTAATATGTCTTTCTAATATACATATTGGTTTAGATTATGTAGGTCATCATACTGTTAACACTGTATCGAGTGCTACAGTTGTTTTCAATTCATGCTTTCCTTAAATTAATATTTTAATTACTTAAATTGTTTTATGCGAATTGTGGTATCTAGACAGGATGGTCATCTCATATATATTCATATTAGTATAATGTGAACTTGAAATCGTATTTATGATCATTACCATTAAAGGCAAAGCACGAATGATTGCCTGATTCAATGATTGGTGCAAATTTGTGACCAAGAATCATAGATGATTTATATACACTGCATATATCATAATGCAAAAGCCTCAAGATCTGACTCTGGACTACATATTCTGGCAGATATCGTTTTATTTTATCTAACGCAATGCCGATAATGTAGGTAAGTTTCTGTATAATTCAAACCACATTACTATCAAATTCAGTCTAATTGTTGTTTTATATTGAAAAAGTAGGTGTGTGGTTTGATACTGACCAGTAGGTATGCTGATTGATACTGACCAGTAGGTATGCTGTTTGATACTGACCAATAGGTATGCTGATTGATACTGACCAATTTTTTTTTTTGAATTGAATTGAATTGATACTGACCAGTAGGACTGACCAGTGGGTATGTTGTTTGATACTGACCAGCAGGTTTGTTGTTTGATACTGACCAGTAGGTATGTTGTTTGATACTGACCAGTATTTATGCGGTTTGATATTGGACCTGTAGTTGAGTTGTTTAGTATCGGAACAGTAGGTATTAGGTGATACGTCTTTAATTATCAGTTTATAACACTTTTTTGTGAAGTGATTGATTGAAACATTAAAGGGTTATAAGTCTTCTATTTTGGCTGTTTTCGGATCATTATGTATAAAGCAATGCTTTCACACCTTTTGATATAATTTGTATTCAATGCATACAAGTACATTTGTTAACTTACGAATTGAATACCCGGTAAAATCATCAAATTCAGTATATCGGTATGACATACACCTTTGTATTTATCGTTGTTTTCGTCAGATTAAAAGTTTAAAAGTTTGCTTGGAATGTTGAAATAGTGGGGAAAGTTATTTTCGCCTAGAATGTTATACTCGCGGGGGCAGTATTTGTCGAGACATGTTAGCTCACCTGAAATGTACAATTTTTATGATAAATAAAATTTTCCTGATGGATATTTTCTAAACGAGTTCATATATACCAGCACGTACAACAATCCAAAAAATGACAAAAAAAAATCCCCAATAAAATATTCACAACCAATACTATATCCCGACGGAAGAAAATTTCCCGACTAGTCAAATTTTCACGAATAATACAATTTTAAAAGCGAAAATAAAAACTGCCGATAGAGAAAATGGACATTTCCAGACTAGTATAATTGTCCACACACACACACACGCGCGCGCGCGCAACACACACAAACACACACATAGACACATCATCATCATCATCATCATCATCTAAAGTCATTCAACATTCAAAAAGTCAGAGACAGAACAATAATGAAATTTGAGATCCACCTCAAAATATTTGAATTTGGTTGGTCAAGATACGATATTCCACACAGATCGTTCATTGTCGAGCTGCGATCTGCGACCAAGCTTAACCACTTCTATATGTTGAAATAATTGGCTGAGCTACGATACCGCTCAACCATTCCATGACATTTTCAATGGTCGAGCGGCGATCTACGATCCAGCTCAACCATTCCACGCTCAACCATTCCATGACATTTTCAATGGTGAGCCGATCTACGATCAGCTAACCATTCCATGACATTTTCAATGGTCGAGCTACGATCTACGATCCAGCTCAACCATTCCATGCACTTTTTCAATGTTCGAGCTACGATCTACGTTCAAGATCAAACATTTATTTTGGTTTATTTACATGGTCAAGCTACGATCTACGATCCAGCTCAACCGTTCTATGAACATTTCAATGGTCGATCTATGATCCAGGTCAGCCATTAATTTGGTTTATTTCAATGGTTGAGCTCTGATCTACGATCCAGCTCAACCATTTATATTGCTTTATTTCAATTGTTGAGCTAAGATCTACGATCCAGATCGACAAAGAAAATTAGTTATATGTCGATCTACGATTTATGCGCTAATTTCACACACCTTCTTCCGACAACGAATTTTATATACAATGAGTTAACGGAAAAACAACAACAACAACAAAAAAAAAAAAAACAACAACAAAAAAAAAAAAAAAAAAAAAAAAAAAAAAACACACAAAACAACAAACAAAGCAAAAAACGGTTCACCTTTCGCTTTCATTCTCTTCATCCATTTTGACAATATGCAAATTTGTTTCCGCCATCTTGTTTGACGTACACCATTACATACAGAGAGACTGACGTGATGTTCTAGAAATGCAATACATTGTCGTTTTGGAGCAGCTTCTTCTGCCATAAGCCATTGCCTATCTTATTCATCTCCACGGAAACAGCAAAAATCAAAGGATGTTTTATGATTCTAAATGCATCCCTAGACAAACATATCTTGAGAAATAATTCCTTTTATCAGTCTTGCCATTTAACTTTTATAAACATGGATGCAAATCAGGTATTGAAGAACTGAACAAAATAACATTTATATAATTGATACAAAAATTATTGACATTAAAGTGGTAAGAGAGTCCGCCTCAGGGAACGGGAGGTCGTGGGTTCGTTCCTCGGCCTCGACATTCCCAAATCGTAAAAAAAATGAAACTAACTGATATAACTCTCTTGCTAAAGGGTAGTTCTAGGGCTGTAAGCCTGGTGTCAGGATAATGTGACTAGGTGTGGTATCAAGCCACATGCCTGCGGCGTGATACTGCAATGTGGCAGCACTATATCTGTCTCAAGTAGACACAGTCTCCAAATGACTGAAATACTGTCAGTAGAAGTTTAAACCCAATAAACAAACAAACAATTATAAACATAAAGTCTAATACTTGAATAGCCAGAGTTTGAGTTATGTGTTTGAATATCATCGATGACACATTCAAAGAGACAGAAACCTAATGCGATAAATCTCAAATCTTTACAATCACATTCGATCCAGGTGTTGTAAAAGTGACACTAATAAGACTTCCGGAACCAATAGGAGCGTATTATTTCCATGCAAGCCGAGGAACATACGGAAGAGAAACCTCCTGTCACCTGAACGTTGTATAGGACCTTGTTAGCAAATAAAGACAAGGGGCATGATACAGAAAGGACATTTGATTCTTATGGCAATCCTGTGAATTGATTTTTTTTTAAAAACCAGAAAGAGTCAAATTTCCTTACCATCCTCCTAAGTAACTTCATTCGTGCATCATAAATGCTAGTTATGTTGGTTCTCTGATGGTGTGCAGGAACCGAATCATAAACCATCTTATGAAAAAGAAAAAGAATTTCAAGTCGAAAAGAAAAAAATGAAAGTACAATGCTCAAGTGTAATTAGGATCCACATTTTTTACATTTATACCAAACATCTTAAATAATTCCTGGGTTGGGCAAGTACATAAGATTGCGTCTTTATTCTTTCCCTCGGAGACCAAGTAGAAGCAACACCTTTCCAAGGGAAATAAGTATGTGTATTTTTGACTAGTCACGGTAGTAGTTACCTCCCCTTACAGATACCACTGAAGACTGTTCATTTTTATTTAAGTGAAACTGGCATTTCCATTAGTTTATTTTTCCAAATAAACATCATTTATCACCTTGTAGTAAAAAAAACACACAAAAAAAACAAACTAACCAGTTTTAAAAATATCGTGTTTTTTTCTGTTCGTTACACAAATAATACACCTCCGCCATTTTTTAAGCTTTCCACTATCACGTGACATGTGTAGTGGCAGTGTGAGCGTGCAAGGGAGATCACTGCGTGGTGTTTGGTCACGGTACAGTAATACTCTACCCTACACGTGCATGTACGATATGATCTTTCCTTTGCAATGTCATTTAGTGTAGCTAACAAGCACATGAAAATGCTACAGTAAACGTAAAATGATCCGAGAAATAATTTCAAGAGAATCGCTCCTAATTTGACGGAATTTCCAAGTTCCGATACGGACTTCATCGTTCTGCACAGAATGAAAGAAAGAAAAATCATTAATCTCGATTTTTCTTTTCCCGCGATATTTAAAATATTTCACTCCCTCTTCCCCGGTCCTCGGCTCATAGCATTTTTTCGGTACGATAAAATCATTTAGTCAGTTAATAATTTATCAAACGAAATATCACTATGACGTGGCTACACCAGTCTTTGATATTTGATACACGAATCAAAGTTACATTCATTTCCCTGGCCCTGACAGCCTAGTGATTAGCACATCCGCTCCGTTACCTAGATGCCGTGTGTTCGATCCACGGCCGCGACATACCAAAGTAAATTGAATGATACCCCTGGAGTTAGCTCTCAGTTTATAAAAGAGTTAGAGGACTGGTTCTCCCGTGTCGGGATATTAACCCTTTCCATCATATAGACTCATTTTGACGCACTCAATAGGTACCACATAAAGCCTGATCTGCAGAAAACCACAGTTAAACCTTACCAAATTTAATTACAAAATCCTCATTTCCAGACTACTGAGGAGCAGCGAACAGCATAAAACCTGATCAGCCTGCGAGTTACTCGCAGGCTGATCTGGTTTTATGCTGTTCGCATAGGTCTTTTCATGGTGTCCTCTATGAGGGAAAGGGTTAAAGGTGACTGTATGTGGAATACATCATTACCTTGAACAAGTGCAATATAGATTACATTCACGTTTTTAATAAGAAACAATTCTTCAAGATTGAATGGGAACTTATTATTAACTACATTAAACTATACACTATCAATTGGTCCATGGTTGGCGCAACACCTGAAATGTCTACATTCAATTCAAACATCCAACCCTCGTGTAGTTAAGCACATTGAAAACACCAGTGGACCACGCTACACTTCCAATCTAAGTCCACTTTTTTAAAATTATTTCTTTTTATGTCAGTATATGTCACATTCTGACACATTTTTACTCATCCCTGTCACGTATAGTTTCTGATTTGAACCAGTACTTTGCGCCTGAGAATGTCAGAAAATATTCCGTTTTCGAAACTACAATCACCAGGTCAGTAGTAATGCACGTTGTATTCGTCGCTGCTCTACGAAAACCGCGTAAGTCAGTTTTGCGAAAGAAGAAAAAAAAAAGGGGGGGGGCACTTTTTTTACCATTATGATGGCGGGTTCACGCAACGTATTCTGCTACAATCCTGGACCTTTTAGCCAAATGGAAAGTTGTTTTATGACGATGTAACAAACTCCTGTATATTTATGGGTTGCTATTTTTCTCGTCGAAAACCGCGTATAATTGTTTAGGCCAGAGTGTTTGTTTTTTTTTGTGTGTGTGTGGAACATTTTTTAAGTATGTTAATTGATAGGTCTTATAATACTTCATTTATATACAAATACAATAGAGAGCCAATGTATAATTCGTGCTACGCATTATACATTGGCTCTCTATTGTATTAAGTTGTTCCTTTTGTTTTTAACTAGTTTCATATCATTGTTAATGAATAAATTTTAACCATATATTTCTATGCATGGCTTCTTATAGCAAGATAATATTCGAAGGTTGTGATTATGATTGGAAATTTCCCAGGGAAAATATTAGAGCTTGCTAATTTTTATCAAGAATCATCGTATTTTCGATTATGGCAGATATCGACCAATAAGGTCAAGAGTTATGGCCCTGTTAATATTCAAAAAGCTAGATTTAACTAGCATCTCCATTTCTCAACAATCATTTTAATCTTTATTATAATGCTTATAGTCATAACCTCTGGGCCAAGTTCGATTATGACTGATTTCAATCAATATGATCAGGGGAAATTAAAAAAGCAAGATTTCATCTTCATTTTTTTAGCAATCATTTTCAAACTTCATGACAATGTTTATTGTCCTTGCATTGTCACAAAATGCCAGATTTTACTTTGTCAAAGCAATCTTTATTAAACTGGTGTTTAATGACAACAATGTTAATAACAACAATATCTCATTGGAGTTCAATGATGGCTAATATTTGACTGATAGATCTACAGTTTAGGCCCTTGAAATTTGTAAAAAATCACACAGATTTGCCGTTTTCATACTCAAATTTTCAAAATCTTCTTGTCAGAAACCACATGGCCTGCATAATAGTTTGTGTGTTTGTGTCACCGGCTAGCATCGGGGTCAAATTAGCCACGCCCGATATTGACTTGTTTTTACGTAGACTTACATGAGGTAGCTATGATCTACAGTTTTCGACCACAGGTAGTTTTGTGTGTGAAATTGAACTGTGACCCCATTGAATTTTTAAGTTTAGCCTTTATTTCTTATTCGCATGTTATTGGTTTATGGAACTGAAATGGGCTTGCTGTATTTCTGCATGAATTATATATTCAGTATAACACTGCTAAAGCAGTATAATATAGTAACTTTTGGAGGCAAAGAAGGCAATATTTCTCATGCCATATTGGCCCTCTTGTTCTAATTATTGTTGTTTCAAAGCCTATACAATGGAAAGTTATTGTTTATACACATTCGGGGTTCATAGTCCGAATTATAGATAAAGTTTCTACAGATCAGGTTAAATAAAGTTCATTTCCATGGACAAGTTTTATAGTTTTCTTTTGTATTTAATCATGCGTTACGATGTCGTAGACGTTCGTGTTTATTTCAGTGAATGCACTCAAATTAATTCATTTCAGTTAAAATTCAATGATAAAATAGAACACAGTAGCATGCACCTTTCAATATAAAAACAATATCAATAACTGGATACCCCCTGTCAACAAGAAACCAACGAGGACGAATGAACTGTATGCAGCTATACGATTCAGTAAACAGAAAGCGCAAAAGCCAAAAAAAAAAAAAAAAAAAAAAGCAAGCGAATTCTGTCATATCTCCGGTAGCATAAAAGTGACAGAGAAATATTTGTACGCGATAGCTACTAGTCTACGTGCGTTATGTAAAATGTCTCTCATTTCCCCATTTATGACACTGTACATATCCAAATTGAGTGAGTCCCTTCTGAGACTATGAAAATACCTTAAAACATTTCATTGCCTTGGAGAAAGAAAGTGTAATAACAAATATGATAATTTGCCTGCGTTTACCCTATTTTTTGAGCTGTTACCATAAAAAAATCTCTGCTTTATGACGAAACTTTTAAATGCTCAAAATTGATATTGCTGACTTGGATATATACGGAAACCAAACACACACACTTTAAAAACGAAAAAACATCGGATTCATAGATGACCTTCATACAAAACTCAACAAAGTGATCCAAGATTTAGATACTGATACATTTGTATCTGTACAACGAAACAATTATTCAAGACAAAATTATGTTTATACAATTTAATAGACTGGTGCAGTTCAGTTTTACAGAATTTGAAAACCGCGTGAGTAAAATATTTTATCAAAATGAATAAAAAAATCACGTATGTGCGTGTTTCAAAAACGCGTAAGTTAAATTTGTTGAAAAATAGATGAGAATATCGCGTAAGTGTCCGTCTGGCTTAACTAAATTCCTATATCACATTTTTTTTGTCTCCTGAAAAGTGGCCAACATTGGCTAACGCGGTTTTCGTAGAGCAGCGACGGTTTACTGTCCACTACATTCTTCAATGTTATCTTTAACAGATGACATGAAAAATTAATTTGAAACGTGAAATGACCATCGCTTTAGATAATTTTCTAGTATATCTACCCAACTGAAAGCAGAATCACGGGATAAACTTTCTGTGTCGGTTTGGAAAATTGCATCAGACGGTATCTGAATTGATTTGCGTTGATAATATGTAGCAATATGTAATAAAAATAGATGTTAAACTCTGTTAAAATTGCCTTTTAGTACCCTGCGTTTCTTTTGCCAATCAGTATGACCGCTAGACTTTAATTCCTTGTGGGCGTTTTTTTTTTAACACAGTATGTAGTAAATTTTATTGTTGATAGAACTTTACAAATATTCTTTTCATGTGTGTCTTAAACCGAACTTGTATTAACGAAAAAAAATCCCATTACCTTCACAGAGTATCTTTTCGATGTTAGACTTTCATTAAACAAAGGGGGCCGCCGTGGCCGAGCGATTACAGTCATGGACTTCAAATCTCTCAGCCCCTCACCGCTGTGGGTTCGAATCCCGGTACGGTCTTCGGATTTTTCATGTGAGGAAGCCTTCCAGCTGGCTTGCGGTAGGTCGGTAGTTCTACCCGAGTACCTCTATGTACTCGGGGTCTTCCTCAACCTGTAATTAGCTGGACGTCGCTCTTTGATTGAAATACTATCGCAGCGACGTAAACCCCAATACAACAACATCATTAAACAAACTCGGTATAAACTTTGTCTGGACGGTTGGAAAGTTATGAACATTTATGGGTACGTATGAATTAAGTACTACTATTTGTATAACATTCAGTCGTCAACTGTTATGAAATGGCTTGCCATTGTTGAGGACAACGCCCTATCTGTAATAGATATCGTTTTGCAACTCTTTCGTTAACATTTATATTGCCTCTTTATAAAGGGGTAACATTGCCTGTTTATCAAAGCGCATCTCGTATAATGTTTACGCCCTGAGTTGGGCGTGAATGCATGTTATATTCAATGCATATTGTGTTACCTCTTGAGTTAAAATTGTTGTGGATGACGTTTCTAGTTATAATTCAATTCATATTCAGAGAATATTTGCATTATCTAATATCATCCTCTGTAGCCACTGATAATTATATCAGTATAGGAGCTTCCGTGGCTATATTCGCTGACTAACTATCATTTGACCCCTCGACGCTGTGAGTTCGAGCTCCGGAAGGGACTTTCGTTTTTGTTTTTTTCATGCAGCTGGTTAACTGCAGATCAGTGGTTCTAATACAGTGTTTATGTACTATCGGGATCCTCACACCTGAGGAATCGTCATTGAATGTGTTGGGTTGGCCTCGTGTTCTTGAAAATGAAAATGGTATCTGAGTTTGATTTTTATACTTATACTCAAACTATGGCCATTAGTTTTAATGGGGATTTGAGTATGATACTCAAATTTGAGCCTGAGATCGTACTTAAATATTTTCGAGAACACGGGGCCTGAACTGCGATACTCGATAGAACGATAACGAACACGTGACAAAACGATAAAGTACCGTGTTTTTACCATCGTACTTTTACGTTTCACCATGGTGTTTTTTTTGGAACGCCATAGCTGCCTTAACATAGGCAAACACATTTAACGATGTGTATTTGACATGCTATGATGCAAACAAAATACAGTGTGGTGTTATTTTCCATTACACCATTCCAACTTGTCATTATGCAATGAGCGTTTGTCTCTTTATGCTGTCAGAAAATGGTTATAAGATTCTACTGTGTCGTTACATGGTGTTCAGATATCGAAATATTATGTACATATCACGTTATATGATGTTCAAATACTTTTATATGATGTTAAGATATCGTTATATGATGGTCAAACATCGTTATATGATGTTAAAACATCGTTATATGATGTTCAAACATCGTTATATGATGTCCAAATATGGTTTTATGATGTTCAAACATCGTTATATATGTTCAAACATCGTTTATGATGTCAAAATTGTTATTGATGTTCAAAATCATTATATGATGTTCAAACATCGTTATATGATGTCCAAATATTGTTTATGATGTCAAACATCTTTAATGATTCAAACATCGTTATGATATCAAACATCGTATATAGTTCAATATCGTTAATATGATATTCAAACATCGTTAATACAATGTTCAAACATGTTATATGATGTCCCATATGTTTTCAGTTCAAACATCGTGTATGTGTTCAAAACTTCGTTTATGTGTTTAAAATCGTATATGATATTCAATCGTTATATCATCAACATCGTTATATGATGTTCAAATACTATGATATGATGTTCAAACATCGTTATATGATGTTAAAATATCGTTATATGATGTTCAAACATCGTTATATGATGTTCAAACATTGTTATATGATGTTCAAACATTGTTATATGATGTTCAAACATTGTTATATGATGTTCAAATACTGTTATATGATGTTCAAACATCGTTATAGGATGTTCAATAATCGTTATATGATGTTCAAACATTGTTATATGATGTTCAAACATTGTTATATGATGTTCAAATACAGATATATGATGTTCAAATACTGTTATATAATGTTCAGATATCGTTGTATGATGTTCAAACATTGTAATATGATGTTTAAATACTATTATATGATGTTCAAACATCGTTATATGATGTTCAAATATTGTAAAATTATAATATTTTAAAATCAATTTATGCATAAACACGCATATAATTAATTCGTTTTTAAGTAGCGTGTATTAACAACAATACAAGTCGTAAAATGGTACAGGTATTGCTCCCTTACTTATCGCTTACCATATAAGGGTAGTTCCAGGAAAGTTGTCTGTTGTCATGAAAATGTGACTAGGTATGGTTTCATGCCACATGTCTACTATGCTGTGTGCACTTCCTCCGGTGACCGCATCAAACCAAAGGCGTATAATGTTTGTATCCGATGCCACATAGAATGGCACTAGACAAAATGGGGTTGCTATGGGAACTCAGGGTACTCGTCAGTACTGGTTCTACCCAGGAACTTGTCTCCTGTGCATCGGAGCTATACAATGGGCATGTAAGATTCGCAAAGAGCTTGGGTATCGCACCCGGACTCCCTTGTATCCAACTACCGTCTCTTCCTTTGTTATCTCTGTAGCGAAGAAAAGGTCTAAATTATGACCATAATAATCAGAAAATGATTGCTAGCCATTACAATAAAAGAAAAAAAGGAGAAATGTGACTGGGTATGGTATCATGCCACATATCTACCATGCGATGAGGCAGCACTATATCTGTATCATGTAATCAAATGTCCCAAAATGATCGATTTACTATCGATGAGATTTTAAACCAAAACAAACATGATCAAAATCGCAAAGATTACCTTTGTAACAGAACTTCTCTCGCTTTTAAAAAGCATTCATAGGGGCATCATATCTGACAAAGCAGGATCACATAGGTTATTACATGGTGTCTTATCACTGTTAATCGTTAAAAGAGAGGGAGAGAGAGAGAAAGAAACGTGAGATACAAATGAAATATTATTAGGCAGTGACAAAAAATATAAATGTTCCTTTTGGTTTTTGGACTTGACTATTTGAGTTTACCATCGCTTCGACAGTATTTCAGTCATATAGCGACGTCCAGCTAATTACAGGTGGGGGAAGACCCCGAATGCACGAAGGCATCCGGGTAGAACCACCGACCTACCGCAAGCCAGCTGGAAGGCTTCCTCACATGAAAATCCGAATGACGCTGCCGGGTTTCGAACCCACGGGGCTGTGTGAGTGTTAAAGTCAGCGAATTTACCCTCTCGGCCACGGCATCTATGAGCATCATAAAACGAAAATATAACACTGAATATCTTCATATAATACTAAAATAACATAATATAATACTAATTAGCATAATAAAATATCAAAATAGCATCATATAATAATAAAATAGCAACATATAATACTAAAATAGCATCACATAATACTAAGATAGCATCATACAATTTCTTTTATTTATCAAAGTAACTTTAATAAACGGGGGTCAAATTTTCGCGAAATACCAATAACCCCGCTTTAACGTTGCGTTAACATGGTCATTACAAGAAATTAAAGATGAATGCATCATTTGTTTCATCAAAATGTTAACAATTAGCTCATCGCCACTCTTACTCTCCCTCTTTCTGTAGCCTACAATGAACAATCGCTTATTATTTTAATATGAGTTTGATATTTGGCAAAAACTAAGTTACTATGCATATCTGCAGCTCATCAAACCCTCTTCCACTTGAGACACACAAAACGTCAGTGCCTTCAGCGCTTTGATTATATTACGTCAGCGATGCGGTTTCTTGCTCGATAGCCTGGGCCAGCGATAACAAGTATACACTTTACATTTGCATCTCTTTCGGATAACCGTACTTACCGGGTACTGATAGCATTGTTGTCCTACAGTGAGGTTGTTTCGCCATGGAGGGATACAAACTGAGGTGGGACATTCTGTTATTCATTCAACTTGATTTTAATTAGCCAATTTAATTAGTTTTTCTTGATATTCTATTTCTATATTTATTACCGTGGACTACATGGCTATATCCATATCATAGAAGTCCTGTGGGTGTAATGACAGATTATTCAGCGTGTAGCTGTTCCGTGGCCGGATACTTCTCCAACAGATTTTTCTTTCAGTAGTAATTTTGAATTCTTTATAATGCCATATCAGAGAGAGAGAGAGAGAGAGAGAGAAAGAAAGAAAGAGAAAGAGAAATATATTAAAAGTGATCGAAGAGGTATTGAGGGGTTTATGCAGGTGTTTGTATGTGTGTTTGTTTTTTATGGTTTTTTTTGTATGTCTTTTTTCACCCAAAACATAATTCTTATGTTATTAAATTTAACAATGAATCGGTAAATGATAATTGAAACTAAAGAAATTGAACTACGTATCTGAAAAGACTTTTTACCTGTATAAACTGTGTTACGTGATTACAGCTTTATGAATGCATACTTAATTATACAGAAAATATTAAATGAAACATATTTATGCCGAATGAAATGTATATATTCCGAATTAAATGAAAATTACATTTTTAATATATATATATATATATATATATATATATATATATATATATATATATCAACAACAGCAATGAAGGAATACATATATATGAATGGATATAAGTGTGAAAAAATGTGAAGATATTTTTAGTTTAAATGTGTGTTCTTGTAAAAAATATCTACAAAATAAACAAAACAGTATCAATATACTGCAAACATACAAATGGCAAAAGGGTGTGACCACAACTTCTCACAATTCAGATTAAGATCATACCAAACAATATCAAAAAAATACTTCGAGACTGGTCTGTGATATTGACAATTTTGTTTAACAATTGGGATATTTACTTCAAAATCACTTACATTTGTTACAATAGGTTAAAGTGAATAATTTAGAGAGAGAGGGGGGATATTAATGCAAGGTCGGAACAAAAAGAAAATGAGGGAAAATGACAAATTATTGAATATGTTGTTGATTATTAAATGAAACAGTTATAATTTACAAATTGTTAAAGTTTAAAGAGCGAGTGTCTTTCAAGTAGAAAAACGTTTATATAGTTTCATCTATATATGGCGCGCACTTAAGAAGAGAAACGTGTTTTCTTCTAAAGATAAAGATTCAATGCCATAAATCAGTTTTTTAACACTAAGGGGATAAAAAATACGCGTTTTTTGAGTGAGAGCCAGTCTACTGTCGTTAATGAAAAAAAAAATGAATCTGAAAATATAATGCTCCGTAGTTTCATCCCCACATGAACATGTCGAGTCATTTGGAATATGGCTAAAACACTATACAAGATATATATGAACGAAATATGTACTACTCATGTCTAAAAGGAATTTCCCGAAGGCAGTTTTCCTGACCGTTTGGTCTGCATTAGATGTCCAGTGCGAAACTGGGCGTTTATTCAATCTAGTAATGTAACAACAATATATGACGGGATATATTACTTGTGTGACCCCTTCGAACAGTACATTAAATATTGAAATTACAATAAATATAGTCCTACATTTATTTCTATTATTAACATATGTGTTGTTTCAAAACGTTTATAAGTTGTAATGGAGGATGAATCCCCGGCCCCCTCACACCGATTACCTCGACATTATAGGCATACGTGCCTAATATACTATATAGACAATTTACTATATAGACAAAGAAGAGAAATTAAAACTATTAACACTACCGTATGAACTGGCATAAACCACGCGCAATATTTTGAATACTTCTTATTGAAGTATCGTTATAATTGTATATTGTACACACACGTTTCTACAAGTCGTGAAACAACATTTTGACTTGACTAGACTGTTTGTGTTTACCGTCGCTTCGACAGTATTTCAGTCATATAGCGACGCCCAGCTAATTACAGGTGGAGGAATACCCCGAAAGCACGGAGGCATCTGGGTAGAACCACCAACCTACCGCAAGCCAGCTGGAAGGCTTCCTCACATGAAAATCCGAATGACCCTTCGGGGATTAATAACATTTTGTATATCAGCACAAAGACTGTCAGCCACACCAGATAACCATCTGCTATTCTCATTTTATACTCATTTTATATATGTACCCAATATTAATGTCTGCGTCGACCAGCACGTATCTGTGACACCTAAATGACTATGTCTGCAACATAAAATATATATTAAATATGTATCTTGTGAAGGTTGTTTCATCCATCTTAATCAATATTTGCGTGCACGGTTATATTTAAAGCAGCTTAAGATATTGACTAAAAAATGGATATAAAACTATTTGTGTCTATCCTCTATCAATACCGATCTACAGACGCATGGTCGCCCAATTTTATATTCTGCGGTTTTAAAAAATGGGTGGTTTCTTTATCACAAGCTATATCGTTCTGAACGGTATAATCAGAATTTCAAAAGAAGAATTTCACATGACTGATCACATTTACTTTTCGTGCATGCGTTCACTTCACAGGGTGAATTTAAATATTACTAATTGTGGACCATGAAGTGGTTTGCCTGGAGACAGTATAATTTGACTGGATATAGTATCATGTCATATGTATACGGCTTGTGACTTGTGTGTGGCAGCACTTTCTATGTTTTAATAAAACCTAACAATTTATGCCACATACTTTCACACACACACACACACACACACACACACACACACACACACACGGGACCGCCGTGGCCGAGCGGTTACAGTCGTGGATTACAAATCTCTCAGCCCCTCACCGCTGTGGGTTTGAATCCCGGTAGGAACTTCGGATTTTTCATGTGAGGAAGCCTTCCAGCTGGCTTGCGGTAGGTCGGTGGTTCTACCAGGGTACCTCCCGGGTACTTGGGGTCTTCCTTCACCTGTAATTAGCTGGACGTCGCTATATGATTGAAATACTATCGGAGCGACGGTAAACCCCAATACAACAACAACAACAACAACAACAACAACACACACACACACACACACACACACACACACACACACACATATTTGAAGGCGCGCTTTACGTATTTTCCATAAAGTATTTTTCAAAAAGTTAAAATAGCATATCTTATGTATGACGATTTGTAATATGATTAAAATTTCAACTTAAAGTAATATATCCATCATTAAATTGTAAATTAAATTATTAAAAATGGTCCATCAAGTGACCATTTCTATTTCATCGTAAATGTAAATACTTAGAGCAAAAAAGCATGATTCCAGGTTAAAGGATTCTTGTATCTACACTGTACACTGAAGTCTTTTAAAGCATTTGAAGGACCATGATCATAATTCAATGATGGATGGATTACCTGAAGGTAAAGTCCCTGTAATGGTTCCGCTACATTTCGGACCTCATGGCCTTTCACGGAGATAACCAAGGTTTTCTAATGTTTCATTAGGGTGCCTTGGTTATCTTGGTGTAGGTTAAGTGGTCCAAGACGTAGCAAAACCATTACAGGGATTTTACCTTAAGGTCAGCGTGACAGGTTATCTAAACGAATGAGCGCGTGTACATTATGGTAAGCATTCAGACAGCTTTTTCTATGCATAATTCAATCTTTTTCAATCTTCAAACCTGTCAACTCATCTTTCTGAAAGGGAGCATATTGTGAAGAAATTAATGAATATATAACGTTGATATCGAAATAAGAACACGATATCAACTTTTAACATTTTATCCCATAAGTATTGACGTACAAATTTATCACTTAAATATTAAACGTGAAGCTGCTTAGAATCTAAGATACAATATTGTATGAGCAAACAGTGAAAGTCTTGCCAAAGCGTCAAAACATGTTTATATGAAGTAAAGGGTTAAGATGAAGGTTTATATAATGAAATATTTCTATCTTATTTTCTAACAAAAAATGATGACCAGAACTGACTGAACGTCCACGCGTAGTTGATGTGTTATCAAACTACATGTATATATCTTTAAAGGGTCTCCAACTTTTTTTGCAAGGCATCTGGAATGTTTCTTCACGTGTCAGGAAGCGAGTATATATAATAAAATATTAATTAATTATATAGAATCTCGGCCTAACTGATAAGGTGGTATGACTAAAACAATAAATGAGAAAAAGGATGGTCTCTAACGTAGGATGGTCTTTTATTAGGGTGGTCGTTATACAAGTACATGTATGATGTTTGTAAGTTTCTGTATTGTATGCTCCCTCTAATTGGGTAAGATTCAGTCGACCGGATGTTTATGATACGGAACATGCTGCCAAATACCATTTGGAAATAAAGTAAAAAAATGTTGAATCTTGGTGTGGAAATTCTGCGGCTGATTGGTCATATATCTAGTCACTATATTTATCACTTTTCTTCTCGGCGGCATAATCATTCCTAGCCCCGCTCTGCATAGTTTTTATTTTTCATTTTTTGTTTGTTTAAAGCATTCCAGTTTGTATGTAGTTTGTCGATTTTTCTATACAGTTGCGCTCTGTTACTGAAATAACGCACATTCGGCCATTACATCCTTGGTTTCATTCTCCACTTGGCCTTGATACACGCCGCTATATAACTGAAATACTTCCACAACCGAGAAACCCTCAAATTACGAGAACAATACTGACTTGTACATTTGAAAATCATTCGCGACGTTATATAATGCAAAAGAAAGGTTATATATTTTTTGTCATCCAGAATACACATCAAATATAAAGAAACGTCCAAAATGACCCATGATAATTAATTATTAATATAAACATTTGAAGTGGCGGACATTTGTTAATCATAATGTATCACTATCACGTTCATGTATATAATAATCGAAAAGTTCTGAATTTTTATAGCGAACATCTATCAGTTAACGAAGTATTTAGTGTTAAATGATTTTATCTCAGCTGATATCGTTGTTGGTATTTTTAATTATTTTGGACATTCAACAGCTTGGTAGTTATTACTCTGTCCATAAGTTTCCTTTCGCCGAGAGAACCCAAACTAATCAATTTTGTTATCATGTCGCTTGTGATAATATCTTCTGTTTATTTTTCTGAATAGAAAATACAGGTACAATTTTGGAGGTGTATTAGACCGATGTATACTGAACTTTATGTTACATTAACCATTATTCATGGGAGACATCAAAGCTTGGGTGTATATAACTCTCTCTCTCTCTCTCTCTCTCTCTCTCTCTCAAGCGCGCGCGCGCACACACACAAACGCATTGTTTAATCTTGGTTTGCATGTATCATTAGTTCACTATGTACGTAAAATAACATTGCATTTACAATAATAAGATTTCGTATCGGTCCCGATAGACAATTGGTCACAGTGTTCGACCAATAACCCGAAAATCGTGAGTTCGATCACCGGTCGTGACATAACATTATCGTTAAGTTAACCAATCTATCGTTAAATTCTGAGCATTTTCCATCAAGTGATTGCGGTATTTTATATCGCAAATGCAAGTTATTAAGACATTAGCTGCTTGCATCTGCACGGAAATTTTTGAGCATTTGAAGGACCATGATTATAATTTATTGACAGATGGATTACCTTCACAGTAGTACTAATATGACGTCTGCTTGTCTGACATGCTAGGTTTTGTCAAAAGCGGAAAGGAACCGCCCCTGAGTGTGCTATCAGGCCACTTATCTACGGCGTGTTAAACTATATCTGTTACATGTATTCCTAGTCCGAAATGAAATAGTTTCGTTTGCACGTTAAACCGACGCAGGTAAATCTTTAGGGTAGAATGCAAGCTACGCGTGCATATCTCTTTACTGAAGAAGTTTAAGATATAATTACAGGAAGAGAGAGCGGGTGTGCAATTTTAATAATGTATATACATTCTTTGTATTATATTTGTTTCTTTCAAGGTTTCTCCATTTGTCCATGGTTGTAGCAGTGTACCAAGGCGTAGCTGTTAGAGGTAATCATTTAACTGCGTCTTACTATATCATTTGTTTATGTTGGCATTCAGCCATCAACCAGAACGAATGGTGAACTCTACTGTCAAATAACTTTACACGACTCTTCTATTTATTTATATATTTTAATATCATGTAGATAATTGGGAAACAAATTAACGATAACGCATGGAAAATATTCACATTGTTATAGATGTATTTGAAAATTATTTGGATAAATACCATCATAATCAGTATTTATGTATTAAATATTAATTTTATTATTATTAATATTATTATTATTATTCTCAAAAATGTTTTCTTACATAAGTAATCAACTCATTCATACATTACTTCACATGCAGGGGAATATTGGCCCACATACTATAATTAAGAAGAAGCTTTCCACAAGTATGAATTCCCTTGATTACTTTCTTTCTAGTAATTCTCGCGTTTTCTAGAGCATGGATTTACAAATAAATGTACTCACCTCTCGAAATACCTCGGTTTTAATAAAATATCCACAAAATTTAATAATAAAGAATGAGTTTATAGTTTTACATGTCTACAGTGGTAATTAGGAACGCTTATTTCAAACCAAAAGTGATATATTATCTTTATGAACAGATGGGTTTTATAAAATTTGTAAAAGAAAAATAAAAGAGTATTAATGATCCTTATAATACATGTAGACTTGACTATTTGAGTTTACCGTCGCTTTGACAGTATTTCAGTCATATAGCGACGTCCAGCTAATTACAGGTGGAGGAAGACCCCGAATGCACGGAGGCATCCGGGTAGAACAACCGACCTACCGCAAGCCAGCTGGAAGACTTCCTCACATGAAAATACGAATGACCCTGCCGGGATTCGAACCCACGCGGTGAGGGGCTGAGTGAGTGTTAAAGTCAGCGACTTTACCCTCTCGGCCAGTGAGGCCCCACTACATGTAGAGAGATAGATAAAACCGCTAAAAATATATCACTAATACTGATAACTTGTATCCAACAGTGTATATTTTTTTAAAGATTTTAGATGCTTTATCTGGTTAGACTTTTTTCTCAGTTGCGTTAGTTACAAGATATTATAAATTGTCGCGGGAATCTCGATACCGGATATCAAATCAAATGACCACTAACGGGCAAGCTATACCTGTTTACTCGTATCATCGTTGTAAAATAGATAAATATGCATGCATGACGAGCTCCTGTTTACATTTTAATTTATATGAATAATATGCACAAAAGTCTCCTTTATTTGATTTATCATTTCATAATAGCACTTGAGACGGCACACAACGAACCATAACTTGCAACGATGCGTAAGCTGGAAAATACTATGAATTAAATTTTGTGACGTCAGCCTATGACACGATATATATAGTGCAGCAGTTCACAGTTCACGCACCTCTGTCATGTATTATGTCCTTGGTTAATAAAATATTCGGCCCTCACGCCAAAATATATTACCTACAAGATTCATTTGATGTGGAAAATCAATATAACCACTTGACTTTTTCGGTGCCTGTTCCAATTTATGATTAACGCAGCATTAGGACTCCCAGTCCTTTAATATATTCAATTGTCTTTATTTTTTCTTTTCTATATGAACAAGATGTATCTCTCATTATATGTGTATAATGATTTATTATATAGATCTACCTATAAATTCATGCAAAACACGAAGCGAAAATACAACTTAAACAGATTAAAATTATGTTGGTGACAAATACGGTGGTAGCGTGACGTCACTTTCGAATTTCGTGACGTAACTTTCTTCAGAAAACTTGATAAACTCATTAAAATCTGTGTAATTTGACTTCTTGTGACTTGAATATTTATAGGTATTTATTTAATGCTCTTAGAAGGATTACCTAGAAATAACAGTGGATTATATCCTGATAATTTTACTGTTTTGAACAGTCAAATTATCAGGAAAGCAGTGAAATTATCAGGAACTTGAACTCGACTCTACATTATAAACTGATCGGAGCGTCAATTGTGCTGGATTTTACGCACGAAATTATGACATAAATAACGTTGCGCACGCGAGGTAACCCGTCAATTTTGACGTCTTTTGTGAATAACACAGCTAATTTCTGGTTCGAAGTATAAATAAAAAAAAAAAAATGTTTGTTTTGGTTAAAGATCGATGTATAATTTCAATCGTAATCATAAAAAGATGCATTTTCAGATGCATTACCCTCTATATAATAAAAGGAAAATTATGTTGCAGTACTTAGCTATTCGTGTATTTTGGTACTCATAGCGTAGAAGGTCTCGCGAGATGTCATTTTTTCGTACTTTGCGAGTAACAACATACAAAGCCACGAAAAGCTACTGCAGCATAACATTCCCTATGTAATATACCTGTCGTCTTTTCTTCAGCGTCAAACGTCAACTCACCGGTGTTTAATAATCTTCCTAGTACCGTAGATGTTGCTAAAGACACTTTTGAAGTCGGTAAGTGAACCAATTATACATTTTAACACTATGCAATAAATATGTGTTAATATTCATTGTAATAGCATCATGAACGAATAGAGACACTGATTATGATATATAAAAAAAAAAAAAACAAAAAAAAACACACACACACACACAAAACAAAAACAGAAAAAAAAAAAAAAACACAAAAAAACACGAATTTCCAAGATGAAAAATATTTTCTGCTTTTCAGTGGATAACTGCAATATAGATAAACATATATTTGATAATTTCACAGCGAAATTATAAAAGCATTAAATTTTATATCTTTTTATACAAGAAACTTATGAAATATTCTTTTCAAAACATTACACTCTCTCCAACACAAGTTAGAAAGAAAGTCTATACTAACATAGAACATGACTGTGATGAAACATTGAAAAATAATCAACCATGTAAGTACGTATCCAAACACACCCACGTACACCAATTCTACAATTCTCATCAAAATAATAAATAAATAAATAAATAAATAAATAAATAAGTAAAACATGTATGCAGTATATAAAAGATGCACAAAATGCCATATAATCACTGGTATATACATTAAGAGGGCATCATTTTTAATTTAAGTCTACTGATTTTAGAAATGTCTTGATGTAGACCAAACCTTCACACTTTCAACCGCTCGGAGTATTTATATTTTATGTACATTTATGTAAATCAAAATCGCCAAGTCATGAGTATCATGAGTAGTGTAACGTTACGCGTAGGAGGAAATAAAATCCACCCGCAAATTTTATAGCACTAATAAAAACATTATTTACAATAAAATTTACAAAATGTTGCACGAATACTGTTTAAATATAATGACAAAGTGTCAACTATTTTGATGAAACTTGATACCTGATAACTCTGATATAACCACATAATTGAAATACCCTTCACCTATCCTGGTATAGCTTAGTAATACAAAATACAAAGGACCCAGAAAACTTCCATCAAATTGTTTCTATACCACACAGTTATAGGTTTTTCCATATTTTTCTAAAGATTTCCTGGAAATATAACCTTACATTGACATCAGGACAGACACGAACGTAACAAACATTCAGTTATAGTATGAATTTAGTTCTCAATCATGGATTAGATTTAATTCCACGGGATTAACGTTATACATTTTAAATTATAAGTTGCATTTTACAAACTAGTTGTCCCAGTTGAAACATGATCATGCACACTCCGGTCCCGGTGGCTGAGTAGTTAGAGCGTACTCTCCGGAATCGGGAGGTCGTGCGTTCGATCCCCGGCCGCGACATACCAAAGTCGTAAAAAAAATGGTGTCCTGGAGTATCCAGTTCTCGACAGCATTAGAGGTTATTGCAAGAAAAATGAACGAAACAATTCCTCACATTTATATTAAATATATCATCAAATGCACCAATATCTTCCCTTCGAATGTAATAAATTGCCAATGGTAATTCAAAGCAAATTAAAAAAAAGTAGCTGTCAAAATCCAACACAGTCAAAATATGTTTTCCAAAATGGTGTCTCGAGTTTTCGACAGTGAACTGAAAATGAGTCTGTCACGAGTATGATGCACATGCAGACAAATTCTGTAAACAACAGTTGCAGTGAAGTTCTGTGTTTTTCCTCACAATACAGATTGGTTTGTAAAATGTATGATGATCCAAATGAGAACAAGAAACACTATCACACTCAAAATGTCCATGTTATTAAAGGATGCCCCCTGAGTTTTGTAACTGGGGGTACAATAGCAATTTTCTTTAATTTGTGTACATGGCTAAGTTTGGGGATAACAAAATCTACATGGGGGTAAACGGGTATGCTGTTTTATAATTATGAAATCTGAAATTCACTATCAGATTAATAACATCTATGGCTCTAAATGAATTTCGTACGTAGGATTGTTGAGAAGTGAACTCATAATCAAACATACACTATCTTAATACATAAATCAGTCATTGTCAGCTTGTTGAGTGTTATTGGTAGATTTAACAGGTGTTTAAAACATGATACAAAGAAGCATTATAGAAAATGGTATAAAATCGGTACTTCTTTATTAATGAATGTTTTTATCTGTTTCCCAAACATTTTCAATAAAAAAAAGTTTGAAAGCAAGGGTCAATCAATGTTGCCAATTCTTGATGGTATTCCAGTATAATTACTTAACACTTATGGTGACATATTGCATTAGTGTTCATAGTCCGAGAATAAAAATATTGCAAAAATTGAATACTTAAGGATTCTGGTACAGCTCCCTTGCTTAGAGCTCAGCATTCAAAGATAGTCCAGGACTGGTTGGCCCGGTGTCAGGATAATGTGACTGGGTGTGGTATCATGCCACATGTCTACGGCATGATACTGCAGTGTGGCAGCACTAAATCTGTTTCAAGTAAACATTGTCTCCAAATGACTGAAAAACTGTGGGACGTTAAACCCAATACACAAACACACAGACAAATATAATCATTCATATTATAGAAACAAAAATACATAACAACAATATCCGTGATAAAAATAATAGATTTAATCGAAAGCAACGACTTCATTCCAGTTCAATTAAAATATATTGATAATTGGAGAAACTATGTACATTTAATTTACATTCACGTCATTTCTCGTTACTTGTAAGTGTAAGTTAACAATGGGATTATGATCAATTAAAAAAACAACAACAAAAAAACGAGGATTATACAATTATTCTATTATGACTTATCATCAAAGGAAGAGTTTGATTCAAAGCAAAAAAAGAAGAAAAGGTACTTGGGATCATTGCTACCGCTTAGACTGAGGCTGAGATCAATGGGCAAAATCTGTGGATATTATTAACTTGTTTATTGTCTGTATGTAACTGGCGATCATTTGAATAGATTTATCCTCATCCAGAGCACATAGACAGGACTTTCATAGGTAATTTCAATTTACTCGGGTATAGTTTTGCATACTATCAAAAATCTTTAGTGACTTCTGCTGGGTATCGAACCCACATCGGTTTGGGGCTTAGGGAAATTTCCTTTTTTTGTGGTAAAGGATAAAGCACGAGTATTTATTACACAATTTTGTATATTTCCACAGAGGGTGGCGCTGACGTGCTGCAGTTAAACGTTACTGACGCCGACACCACCGGTACTGACGGCAAGGTGTTCGTGTATGTTGAAGGTACCAGCCTTTTCCTTTATTTTCTTTCCATCTCCGTGCACATATACTGAAATCCATTCTACCCGTATAT
The DNA here is from genome assembly GCA_021229015.1 of Solen grandis. Lineage (NCBI taxonomy): Eukaryota > Metazoa > Mollusca > Bivalvia > Adapedonta > Solenidae > Solen > Solen grandis. The sequence continues at coordinate 62,713,012 of CM037781.1, read as the reverse complement.
TAGTGTACGTATAGTCATTATCTTCCTATATTTGTAATCTCGGTACGTCAGCCGAGCTCTCTCTCCTCTCTCTCTCAGTAATTTCTACCTATCTCTCCTTATCAATCTAATTATCTTTTTCATGTAAATTTCGATTTTTAACTCATGAACTCCAAATAGAATTTTACTTAAGCATATGATTATCTTTGTATGAGTATGCTATATTTATGTAAATTAGCCATTTAAGCTCGTGTGTTGACACCATTTAAGCACCAAAGAACCACTCATTAGCAAATGATATTTTCCTGGAATAATCAAATTAGAATTAAATCAGTTAAGGTCGGTTAACATAATACAGTTTATCTATTCCAGGCACTGTCCCTTTTTTCGTCGACGACAACAACATGATCAAAGTCAGTGGAAGCCTCATGTCTCTAAGCAGCCCTTATGAGCTGGTTGTCATAGCAACGGATGGAGGGTCACCATCCAGGCAAACATCTGCAACTGTTACTTTGCAGTTAGGCTCAAGTAACTAAGTTAATACTTAACCCTTTATCTCAGACTTGTTTTGAGCATAGACAAATTGAGGGGACCCACTGCGGACAGCCATCTGATCAGGGTCTCCTCATGTTTGTTCATATAAAATCATAGCTCAGATTCGACAAAAAAAGTTGTTTCATCTACTACATGTATTTGTTTTAAGCATATACGAACTGAAATAAATACAGTGTATGTTGTCTAAGGAAACAAATGTACAATGTCTTAAAAGCGTTATTCTTGAAAGCACAATATGAAGGAAATGTTAAGTAATTTAATTCAGCATTTTAAGGGTAAAAAATATAACTAAAACATTTGAACAGTGTGGTAACTGTAACTCAAGAATTTTTTCTCTTGAGCCTAAATAAACCATTTCTCTTCAGGACCAGCGATCGACTCCCCCACGTCCTCCCAGGAGGTCAGTCTGCCCGAGGGTCAGCATGATGGCAGCTTCCTGCTAGAGATCACAGCCAGAGACCCAGATAACAGTGGCTCCTTAACCTACACCATCGGGTCCCAGGTGCCCAGCACGCCTGCCATGTTTGTCATGGACGGCAATGTGCTCAAAGCAGGCTCGAACCCTTTCGATTTTGAGACGACGCAGAGGTACACCGTCACCGTAACGTAAGTACAGAGGCGTGGAAATGTGTCAGTCAAGTCAGATGACACGCTATTTTCGAAATGAATAAGTAAAAGGTCTGTTCTGTTCTGGACAGAGGATGGCCACATTTTAAAAATAATTCAGTTTCATTATTTTTATCATTATTATTTTTCTAAATATCCAAAAAAAAAAATGTAACATGAATTGTGATAGTGCAGTTACAAAGATTAAATTAAAACAATACAATCCTTAAACAAATACTGACCAGTTCTGAAAACATCAATTTGGTGCACTTAGTATCGAGACCAAACCTGAATTAAGACCGTCTTTTTATGAAACTGCCGATGGTCTTGACCGTGAGGATTTACTGTATTATTATATAAAAAAAAGAAACAAAGAAAAAACAAAAACAAACAACAACAACAACAAAAAACAGAGGTATGCATATTGGAGTGGTCCTTTTCCAGAAATGGCCGACAAATGAGTGTATATTGCATACTATTTCTTGTTTTGCTTGAAATCAATTTGTCGTTTGATAAATCAACGAGTTAATCAGGTATGATTGTAAACGGCTATGAATTCATTTATATTTATGAATAAGATAATGATAGTTTGATGATGATGCTGTTAATAATATTAATGATTATGATCAAGTTGTTGATGTTGATTTAATTGCTGTTGTGGCTTAAAATGGCGATGATTACGAAAGTCAGTATGAAATTAAATACTCTTTTACTACTTCTAAAAATGAAGATTACTCAGTTATAACCATTACAGTCGTATAGTCGTGTATACATCTGACACGTAGAAATGTCTGATTTTGCTTCTAATTTTCCCCTACAGAGTGAGTGACGGTCTTTTCAGTAGAGACAGTCCGCCTGTGACAGTGTCTATTGTCGACATCGACGACGAGGTCCCGGTGTTTACCGAATCATCGTACAACATCTCCATATCTGAGCTTTTCAGTAAAGGTCGGTCAATATTCTACTTGTATTGCTTCGATGGTTATTCAAAAATAACGTAGTTTCTGTTTATATTGATAATTTTAGGTGCTTAATCCTATATATATATTCTCAGTGCCGGAGCGAAGCGGACAACATAAAAATGCTCGCGCTGGTCCGAGTCTCGTGATATTCGAGTCTCGCGAAGCTCGCGTTTGCGATTATCCGAGTTTCGCTATATTCAAGTCTCGCGATTGTCCAAGTCTCGCCATCTCCGAGTTTTACATTATTCTCTATCATCCCATGGAATAGTACCTTTTTACTGTACATTAACTTGTGTCACCTCAGTACTGCATACATCTACGGTTATTCGACAGATATACACTGTCAGGTAAACCTGTTTTGAGGACCACCTGTATTAAACAAACTCATTTGATGGGCGATCATAAACGAGCATTGTACCATCATTAACTATCATTCTGGTTAAGCAATCCTTCATTTCTAATTCTTAAGACTGGCCGATGGGGAGAGGATTAAGGGGTGTGTAAATTGCAACCGTGTTGGTGTATTGCATTACGATAGGGAAAGAAATCACGAAACAACTTACCATAATTGTCCTAAAAAGCAAATGGCAAAAAAAAAAAAGAAAAAAAAAAAAGAAAAAAAAAAGGAAAGACACGAACAGACATGCATTTTAAGCAATACCGTTTGTAAACGTAACCATCCGCTAAGTGACTTTTCCAGTTTTTAGATAAGATTTAGGCCCCGCCTTTTCCATTCCTGACAAGGTCAACTGCTAACAAAAAGTATCAAAAACAATACCGTGCGTTCTTTTGTGTAAATCGGTTCAACCATTGACTACTTATTATCGCAAGGTAGCAACTGAATAACCCGATAGTCAATATGAATACATCTGTTAACACTGGAAATGTCTACTCTGTTGGGTCTATGAATTCTTTCCCCTTTTGAAAAATGCTGCAAAAAATCTGCAATGAATCTCTTGATATGTAAATATGTATCTGAAGTATGATGACGATGGCAATTTAATCAAATTAAGGTATTCCATCCATCATTAAATAATAATCATAGTCCTTCTACTGCTTAAAAAGACTGCAAGCATCCGCCGACTTGGAGTTATACGCTCTTTTGCTCTAAGTCTGTAAAGGCTTATATTTACTATAAAATTCCAACGATCACTTGATGGACCATGATCATAATTTGATAATCCGTGGAATACCTAACGTGAAGAAATTATGAATAATTGATTAGTTAACGGAAATAAAACTAGGAAAACGGACCAAATAGTGGCCGGAAAACTGAACTGGTCTCATATAATTTGTTTCCTTTCTTTTACATGTAACCCCTGTCATGGTTCCGCTATATTTCGGACTTCATGGCCTATCACGGAGATAACAGAGGTTGCCTAATGTTTCATTAGGGTACCTTGGTTATCCTAATAGAATATAAGTGGTCCAAGACAAAGCCGAATCCGTTTGTTTTAAAGGAAGAGCAGTATTGGTCCTCACGGCCACAGATGCTGACCGGGTTCCACCGTTGCCGTCCGTCGGATACAAAATTATCTGTAAGTCTGGCAATCTATTGTCTGTCTGTTTGTCATCCGCACTTAACTGTTCCGCTAGGAACATATTTATTTCTACATGTATATTTTTATATTTAACACATTAAAGCTAGATCCCACGAAGTAATATGTAATCACGAATCGGAAATAACTTTTATATCATTATAGACTGTTATATGTACGTGAATATCGGTTCGAGAAAAAAACATTAGGACCCTTTTTTTATGAAATGTTTAAAATATATAAACATTTTTTTCATACAGTTTAGTCAAAAACGTCAAAATGAACTGCGTAACTAGGAAATATTCTCTAATTTCTACAAAGTGAATGTTTGTTGGGTTTAACGTCCCACCGACAGTATATAAGTCATTTGGAGCCGATGTCTACTTGAGACAGATATAGTGATGCCACATTGCAGTATCACACCGTAGACATGTGGCATGATACCACACCCACATTATCCTGACACCGGGCCAACTAGTCCTTATATGCTGAGCGTCAAGCAAGCGAACTATACCAGTACCATTTTTACGACTTTGGTATGTCGCAGCCGGTGATCAAACCCACGACCTCCCGCTCCCGAGGCTCTGACCACTCGGCCACCGGGGAGGTCTACAAAGTGAAGGTGCATATTGTTGTTCAATGCAATAATTCCATATGCACATTTGAAAAAAAATGTATGCCTCATAGATTGATTGATCTTTTTTTTTTTAAAGTTTACAACATGCAACTGTAATAGGTTCTCAGTATTTTGCAGCTGGAAACGATGTCGGGCTGTTTGATCTCGGTATATTCAGCGGTATTTTGACCCTTCTGGACGACCCAAAACTGAGCTCCTACACTCTCGTTGTCCAGGCGACAGATAACGGGACGCCTGAACACACTACAGACGTCAACGTCACCATTAACGTCTATGGTACGTACTAAAGCGCTCTAACTGCTGGAAAAATGCAGATAAACATCTATATTACATCATGAAATATATTTAGATTTATTACACAGTTTGTATATAACTGGGCCAAATATCAAGATCTAAGTTGTAGCCCGGCCTCAGCATTTACAAATGTATATTCACAGACAATTATGTTTGCTATTTTGAGGAGAATGTCTATACATAAATATGATTTAGATGTCACTCTTAATTTGTGGCCAATCAGAAGCTCTGAAAATTCTAAATTATCAGCGATTTGTTTCAGTAGAACACCTGCCTATCTTCTATTTTACTATTCTACCATGTACAAAATAGATCAATCTATATGACAAAATTATGTGTTTCACAAATGTAGAGTGACCACATAGTCGGATAGAATCTGTTCTACAGACAATAGAAGCCTACGTTCGCTACGCCTGCTTCGGTCTTCTGTCGTCTTAAGAAATGTATCAGTAGGCTCTATCCTACTGGGATGTTACTCCGTAGACGAGTTGCATATCAAATTCTTTTCACAACTCATCCTGGAATTACCCCATATATCCTGAACGTCTAGAAGGAATGTGGATAGAATCTGCGACTGTACGGCCATGGGTCGGAGATTCTAACCTCTCGGCCAAAAAGAAATGCCCAGGATTCTATATACGTTATCCATTGCTTAATAAAATATATAATTTAACAGAGAAACGAATGCCCTAGTTCGTGTTTTACAAGTCATCCTAACTTTTTGGCCAATCAGAAGCAATGTTTGTACGACTGATTTACTGGTATCTTTATAGAACACATTTCTATTTTACCATGTTAAAAATGGATCGATCTATTTGACAAATGTTTCACAAATTAAGGGTGACTTTTAAGTCGGATAGAATCTACCTAGACATTTCTACAGACAATTGAAGCCTAGGTCGCATTGGTCTTCTTTTGTCATAAGAAATGTCTTAAAAGACTTTATTCTAAACATCGCTCGTGTAAGGATATCGAAAGACTACTTTTCATTTCACTATTTTCCATCAACAGATGAATTCGATGAATGCGCCATTGAACCCTGTGGACGTGGTGCCAACTGTACTTCCGGTTTAAACTACTTCCGGTGTGTTTGTCCGCCTGGTTACGCTGGGGACCAATGTCAGATAAGTGAGTCTCTCCCTCTCTCTCTCTCTCTCTCTCTCTCTAAGCTTTCCTGAATTGTATGTGATATTCCTTTTTAACGTTCAAAATTGTCATGTAAAAGTGTAGGGTCTCAACTAAGAGACCACCACACCGAAATGAGACTTAAACCTTCGTAATCAAGAGCAATTCCCAGACACCAAATCCACACACTGGTGTATAATTTTACACATTGTTCAATGAGAGAAAAAAAAAACACTTACACTTTTTCCCCAGTCAATTTAAATCGAATTAAACCGGGTATTGCCGATCCTCTGGTGAAATGGTATACTTGTATAGGACTGGTGTGTTTTAATAGCGTATTTATTATACATTTACCATGTTCGACCTGATTCGTTTAAAAAAAAGAATTATCTTTGATAACAATTTACCAGTTAATGTGTGTGTTTAAGTCCCATTTGAATCTGTTTTATCAAAATTTTAGCAAAATTCCTGATGAATATAAATTATTATGTCATGAACTTCTCAAATATTCTAGTAATCTTATCATAATGGGCCATTAGCTCAAACTAGAAGTCCTGCTCCAAAATACATTTCTATACGATAAATGTTTAACTTAATATATGTGTGGAAAACTCCTCACAGCAGCTACTTCCCTTTGTAAACCACCATAAATAATTTCGGCTGATCTAGGGCGGATTTTTTTTCCAGTTTACTTTTGTTATTATGTTTGTGTATTTCATATCAGTTTAGTTTTATTTCATTTAGATAACATTCATAACAATTAAATACGTAAATCATAATAAAAAATGCCACACCGGTAATTCCTATCGTCACGTGAGTAACTTGGTAGCCTAGTATGACGTCACCAGTAAAAGGGAAATGATCGTGGTGTTGGGATTTACAGTCGTTTAAACCAATTTCAGCCATATAGCGGCTTCTAGCTAAAGACCCAGGGTGTACATAGTGCATCTGGGTAGAACCATTGACATACCGTACACCAGCTGGAAGGTTTCTTCGCAGGAAACTCATGTTGCTCAGACCAAGACTCGAACCCACAGTCTTAAGTGATATTAAGTCAGTTACCATTACCACGCGTTCACGAAGGCACGCTTTCTTGATAAAGGTCTAAACTTTATCACCTAGATGAAGGTTGACAAAGGGGTTTGCTTTTATGAAGGTGTATTTTAATCTTAAAAAGGCACCTAAATACTTCAAACTCACTTGAATTAATTTGTTAATTTGAAAAAGTAGCCATGCTAGAAACTGCTAAAGCTACACTAAAATTCAGTCTCCTCGAATATACCACATTGACCGTCCCCGGTTCCCGAGTGGGTAGAGCGTCCGCATCTGGAGCGTAATGTTTTGGTTTCGATCCCCAGCCGCGACATAAGAAAGTCGTAAAGAATGGCCTGGTTGACGCTAAAGCATTTGAGGGTAGTTCAGGGACTGGTTGGCGCGTTGTCAGGATAATGTGAATTGATGTGGTATCATGCCACGTGTCTACGTGGTGATATTGCAGTGTGGCAGCACTTTTAAATGCCATACTAAAACATAAATGTGACATCAAACCATATCTATATTGTATAAAATCTTGAAAACTCCTGTGTTCATTCACCGAAAAGAAATAGCACGTGTTTATTGCGTCGCTTTCAGTTTGTTGTTTGACAACATGAGTTATCAGGTTACGGGGTGATACTGCAATGTTACAGCATTGTGAAATTATTACACGTTCTGAAATAGTCACTGAGTGATATGAATAGTGTATAGGCGGGTCGTAAAAACCAAAAGATTCAGATTCAGATATTTTATTCGACTTAAACTTTACAGTTTTTCGTCTCACAAAAATGTATACATTTAATATAACAAAGAGCAAACAAGTGACAGTGTTTTATATCGTCGACATCTTGGTGCATAATTTGTTATGCGCTGGTCTCGAATATGCTGAATGCATAACACGTCAAAGAAGCTCCTGTTGAAAGAAATGAATACAAAATTATATTAACAGTGAAATATGAAACATACTTGGCTCATAGAATCATTGGATGCATTCATGCATTGTTGTATAATTTGATAGCTTGCAGTTAATTTTATATTTATTTCGTCTTTAACAGATGTTAATGATTGCGATCCAAACCCCTGTTTGAATGGCGGCTCGTGCAAGGACGGAATCAACAGCTTTACGTGTGATTGTGTGCCTGGATACACTGGAAACGTGTGCGCATCAAGTAAGAAATGATAAAACATCCATCTACCCATTTATCTTACATGTTTTATGCATCACATGTCTTGTATATGTCAAAATAACATCATATATTCATCATTTGGAAATCCATAGTTTTGCAGCTGGATATTCATAACCGAATTTATTTTAGCCGAAACAATTACAGTTAAGGTACATGCGTTCCGAGGACGACAATCCATCCATTTAAGTTAGACGATTTATATCAGATTATGTCCCTTGAGTCTGTGTTTTAAACATTTATGATCAAATTAAAATACTTTCATTTTAATATTCTACCGAATATAATGTTATATGTCAGAAAAAATAATTATTTCTTGAACAAAACAATAAATTATTGCTAATAGAATACCAGGATGTGTCTGTAGATAAAGGATGATTAAATACCATGCTACTGATGGACAAAATATACTATCCCAGAATGCACCAATCATACATACGGGTACCAGTGCGCGCGGTCATGCTTCTGTATGCCGGGAAGGATTGATGCTGCTTACGTCAGTAGCCAGATGTGTAACGAGGTACACGGCACGTGCCGCTGTAATGACCGTTGGACCGGGATAGCATGTCATCTGGACGTGAACGAGTGTACAGCCCCCGTAAGTTTTATTCAGTTTCATTTGACATAATAATTAATGTAATCCACTCATTATTAATCATAATCATGGTCCTTAAAATGCTTAAAACGACCAGTGCAGATGTAAGCATCCATTGACTTTGGATTATAGACTGTTTTGGTCTACGTTTATAAAGGCTTGCATTTACTATACAATTCCTACGATCACTTGATGGAACATGATCACACATTAATGATAGATGGATTACCTCAAGCAAAGTTCTTTTCTTCACTTCAAATGTATTGTTCTAATATAATAAAATGTTTAAAAATATTAAAATTAGAATTAATATATTTTATTTTTTTTTATTTTTTTATCTATTTATTTATTTATTTTTGTTAAATAAACATTAATACAATATTAGTAAACAGTAAGAGAGTATGGCTAATCATAATATACCTTTTGTTACTTTTGATATCATAGGTTTTCTTCTTGTAACGTGTATTGAACATTGGTAATTTACCCGGCGACGACGTCGATGATGTTGTTGATGATGATGATGATGATGATGATGATGATGATGATTTTGCTACTACTGATAACGAAAACATTGATATATCGTCATTTCTAATGTCCATGATATCTGCAGTATTTCCAACTTTCTGTCGGAAACATCCCGTGTTTATGTATTGTGTGCACGTGCAGGGAGGGGCCACGCTTTGTGACGCATCAAATGAGCGCTCTTGTTTGAACACCGACGGTGGATATGAATGTGTTTGTCCTGTCGGCTACACATCGGAGACAAGAACGGGTGAATGCCGACTGAGTAGGTTACTGACTAATTGTCGTTTTGTTTTGTTTTGTTTTTTCCTGGCGTAACTTAAAATTTATACCCGAAGGCCTAGCAACGGAGCTGTGAAATATCTCGGCCGGGGATCGAACCCACGACCTATTTTCTTTTTTAATTATATTTATTATTCTTCTGCTTTTGTTATTTGCGAATTTACTTTATATTTTATATGTACGTTTTCTACGCTTTGTAAACTTATCATTTTTCGTGCCTTTTCTAGGATTTTAAGACGGATGAAAAAATGAGTAGACGAACAGATGGGCTTTCCGTTTATTTAAGGAATTTATTTTCAATTCTCGTATCATTATTTTTCCAATGCTCTCTTAACTAAGCATATTTATAGGGAATACAGTCAAACCTGTCTTTAACGGTCAGTCAAGAGACCAAGAGAATGTGACCACTTAACCATTTTTATGTATCTCATATCTAGTTAAATTCTAATCATTCTAACGATCGTTCGTTTTACTGATATTTTAAAAGATATTTTCTATACTGTGAATGGTAAAGAATTCAAAAAGTACATTTTGCAAAATGAAACAGTGCATACATTATTTTAAAACTTACATAAATGCCACACTTATTTCATTTCGATTAGGCCCCTGTTATATCGTGACAGTTATAATGACAAATTGTCATTAACTGTCTTTTATATTTCTGGTCACGGTGCGTAGATGATAAAACCTTACATCATACATTATTTGATGTTTATAATAGTTATCTAATATTTTAGAAAGGATTCATGCATTGTGTATTTAACGAGAATTTCTTACAGCAAGACTGTGCTTGCTTTTAAAGCATAAATTACAAAGCAATCGAAAAATGACTTACGCAACTTTATTTTGCTTTAATGAATCGTTTAATAATAATAACAACAGTATTAATGGTGCAAACTACATACTATCGCAGCGACGCTAAACCCCAATACAACAACAACACCAGGGGTAAACGGCCATATTTTCCCATTCTCTTTTCTGGCCATCAAAGGCAGGCATATATGTAATTGATTTACAAAATTAACACTTCCATCGAATCTTAGATCAAAATTTAACACAGTTGAATTCAAAGTGATATTAGTCAAATTACTTTTGCTGTTTGGCTGATCCGGTTGTTATATACATTTTGTACATAAACTTTGTATGACAATAAATTTGTGTGTATATCGATATATATCGTATATCGACAGTGTCGGCGGATGAGCGATATGCATCGATATGTCAGGACTTCCAGGCTACCAACCCGTGTCCGGCAGGTCAGACGTGTAGACTAGGCGCTCTGGACAGACCGTTCTGCAGGTGATGTCCGATATACTGTCCTGTTGTCCGATGTTCACGCTCTCGTATCTTCTTTCTATGACCAACTGTAACACGCAATACCAGCAGAACAAGAAATATCCTTTAGAAAATACAAATGGCGTTGATGGGGATTAAAGTACACACCATTGTAATAAAGCGCGCCGTCTTTCAGTGAAACAGACTATGATATACTATAGGTATTTTCAACGTTTCGCCCGAAACAAGTCTCAATATTTTAATAAAATAACTTTATATTTATCGAAGAAACTGTCATTCAGTCAGAATAATATCATTAAATTTTCGTGAATACGATGTCTTTGTTTCAGCTACTTGTCATCTCAGGCAACTATGGTCCGCAACTTTTTTCCGTATGATCATGAATATCTACCAAATTGAATGAAAATCGTTAAAATACTCATTCGGCACTGTCTTACGTCATATTTATGTAGGTCAAAAGTGAGGTGAGACAATAACGCCGAAAAAACAACACAATCGAAAAGCATTTTCCCCTCAGAGTTTAAGATTGCGGTCGATTGCCAATACGAGTACCGAAACACAACCACCTTTTGTATTGCCGTATTGTGTCCAAGGAATTTGATTTGCAACAATGGTCAATGAATGGTTGAATAATAGACATTCTTCAAGTATGATAATGCGACTAGTATTTGTTTTAACTGATTTCTTGCAAACTGAGCACATTTATTTACATTACAGATTTCATATCTTTGCAATGGACTTTAACTGTTTTGCGACTAAAAAGTAGCCCGGTCACATGAAATAAATTTAAGGCAAAGTCATTGTAGAAAAGGTTCCTCGTAACTATGAACGTTTATCACTAGAATTGCATGGTTTGATGGATTGCCAGTGGATTGCCTTATAACAAAAGTAAAATAGATTGAATACTTGAGCAATAAAGACGTTCGCACGGGTTAAATTAAAATGCGATTCTCCAAGATCTGATGGGGGAATGGAAAATGATTGGATATTAGCAAGGTTCAGAAAAACGAGAGAACAGTTAAACCAGTCTTAGCGGCCACCTGTATTTTGCGGCCTTTAGCGCCTTTAGCGGTCAGTTTTAATATTACCAAACTAGCATTATGGTATATGAGTTTCCTTCATTTTGCATCCATCTCTTTTAACTCTTTTCTAGTGTTCCCTTGACTAACCGCTTAAAACAGGTTTTCTCCCTGTTTATTTTACCTCACCAGGGCAGGTAAAATACGTCGAATCAGAAACGGTGCTCGAATAATAGCGTCTCGTAAAATCGAAGGTTTACTGTATATCTTTAGCATATGACAATAAAGAGTCAGACTGATGATTTTGGTTGGGTGGAGATAGACAGAGCTCCATTTTCTGTATCTATTATACGTACTACTATACATACTAGAACCTTCACCATAAGCAAAAAATACGTAAAACTTAAGATTTCATTTTTGCAGTCACATTCGTTTGGTATTTTTGTGTACCAGTGCCACTTTCTGAATACTAATGATCAAGTCGTACTTTATATCGACTCATTCATGCCATCAACATTACATTATCTGCTTAAGTTTTTAAACTATATGATTAATAGGTACTAAGTTAATTTAGAACGGAGCTGCGTCGTATTCTAAGGACACGATTTGTATGCATTAACGCAAGATTTTGTGTTCCGATCTATCCTTAGTGTTCCATTTAATTACACTTTTTTATATATAAGACGTGTTTGGAATGAAATTATAGTGTTTGACCTTACAGATGAAAATGAGATGAAGTTGGTTGTCACGTGCTCCTAAGATTTGTCTTCTCATTCTCAAAAAAGCTTCTCCGCATATATTGTCATAAAATATATCGAATTTATATGTGCTTTCTCTTTTTTAGCCATTTAGACAACGTCATATAATACTAAAGCTCTTACTGATTTTTATACGTTAAGCATTCTTTTTGTTTTAAAAATCCTTTATCGACATGGTAATAACTTCTGTCAAAATGATGCAAAAAAATATTAGATTGTAGTAAATGAAAATAACCTGTAACTTTGATTTCTCTATTTTCAGCGATGGATCTACAGGTAATGACTTTTATAATACCGGTATCTAACATTTTGTGTACTTTAAAACAGCTAAGTATGCAGTGAAATTCGTTTATTGGAAACTAAATCAAAGACTTTGTAGAATATTAATAATATCATCGTAAAGTATTCAAGTGCATATAAATGGTCTCATTTATAATTGTACTGAATTACTCTAGATTTATATTTGCCGTCTTAAACAGAGTGTTTATTTCACTATAAATGGATTTTTGAAAAATCCGCAAAATTATCTAATAGTAACTAAGTTTATTTATTTTCAAATAATTTATTTGATCGCCCTTTAGGGGCAGCCCTGATATCTAAATTTTGCTGTGGAAAAGTCTATGGGTAGGTAACATAACAGACGTGGGAGTGAGGGTTGATGCATTTTAGCATATCTAAGTTATGGAAAATACGTTATTCGTGGACCTATTTTTACACATTTGAGTGCCATTACTATTTTTAACATATTTCAGTGTTTATAAAAGATACTCAGTAACAGTTGTGGAAGTAAAATGACTAGTCCCTGCAACTACTCTAGTACCATATCACACTCACCGCAGCAGTTACTTCCCCTGATTAGTATATTAAAATAGCGCAGTGTGACGTAATCACTGTGAGGAGTGTAGTACCATATATGGTAGATAAGGTTGGAAATAATTCTTGAGGAGCATAAAATGCCTAATTGTTGTTGTTTAATAAAATTAAATTGCACGAATTTAAGATCCCGCAAATTATAACACTGTAAAAAATCTGATGAAATAAAAATTATATTATTTGTATCTCCAAAATTATTTTTTTTTTTTTTTCCAATTTTTTAACCAAAAATTAACGGAAAATATATTAGCATAAATCAAAATATGTTCATGGGTATGGAGAAAAAAAAAATAGTGAGGACATGTTGCCAACCGCTCACTTCATGATCATATGTATATATCATGTGACACTTCCATTTTTTTTTTTTTTTTTTTTTTTTTTTTTTTGTGCAAATTATTATAATTCGAAATACATAATATCGAAATTATTTTCGTAAACACGATACACGTAAAAGTTCAGTTGTTCGTTTTTAATTTTGTATAAAATAGAACACTTTCACATAACTTGAAAACTTTCGATCATCTTGTGGTTAACCGAGATAAATAAGAGACAACTGCACTGGTATTTTTAACCATGATTATAATATAATGATGGATTGATAACCTTAACATTTGGTTATATAAAACTCACACTTTACGCTGTGGATGTACCAAAATGCTGTCAACCCAGTAACCTTTTATACTCATACGTTTAAAACATCAAGAACAAATAAATATATGTCCAGTTAGCATTAATCAGGTTGAAACATCAAAAAACGTAACGTCCTGACGTGTAAGTACGAGTAAGAAATGTTACGAATCCCATCCGAAGGTACTGATAAACCTTGTTCCCAATGTCCAAACGGTTAGAACTTCAAGAACAAAAGTTAAAGTACAAAGTAATACCCAAAGTACTTCATTAACGTCATAGATATACATATAAACACTCCTACTAGATCTAATAATAACAGTTACACAAAGCGTACATATTAAATGATTATCATATTATATCACATGAATGATTATCCCAACTCTGACGTCATACGAATCACATGCCACCATATTTCTTTGGCAATCATGATCTCTAAATAGGGCCATTGCACGACAGAAAGTCCTTTGAAATCAATCATTTTTTAATATTAGCAACACGTTGATATGGTTTCTTGAAACTGGTTCAAAATTTGCGAGACTTTCATAAATACACATTGTTTTTTTATTTCAGCGCATTTTTTTTAAAAGATGCATAGATGCGAAAATAGCATAACGTGTGTACATGTGTGTTTTTACAATAAAGAAGCTTGCAAAAGGATCACATAAATTATTCCCACAGACACTTAATGGACAATGATCATTATGTAATGAGGATCGACTACCTTAAGGGAATAAATAGTCATGTACTAAAACAGGAATGGTAGAATGCGTTTATATCTAATTTAACCCTTTCCCTCATAGAGGAAACCATGAAAAGACCTATGCGAACAGCATAAAACCAGATCAGCCTGCGAGTAACTCGCAGGCTGATCAGGTTTTATGCTGTTCGCTGCTCCTCAGTGGTCTGGAAATGAGGATTTTCTAATTAAATTTGGTAAGGTTTAACTGTGGCTTTCTGCAGATCAGGCTTTATGTGATACCTATTGAGTGCGTCAAAATGAGTCTATATGAGGGAAGGGGTCAAAATGAGTCTATATGAGGGAAAGGGTCAAAATGAATCTATATGAGGGAAAGGGTTAAAACGAGTCTATATGAGGGAAAGGGTTAAAATGAGTCTATATGAGGGAAAGGGTTAAAATGAGTCTATATGAGGGAAAGGGTCAAAATGAGTCTATATGAGGGAAAGGGTCAAAATGAGTCTATATGAGGGAAAGGGTCAAAATGAGTCTATATGAGGGAAAGGGTTAAAATGAGTCTATATGAGGGAAAGGGTTAAAATGAGTCTATATGAGGGAAAGGGTCAAAATGAGTCTATATGAGGGAAAGGGTCAAAATGAGTCTATATGAGGGAAAGGGTTAAAATGAGTCTAAATGAGGGAAAGGGTTAAGAATTGAAGTATCATTTAGCGCTTAGTACCTTAGGTGAAATTCGAGCATTTACAACGTTAACGTTAAGCCCCACAAGTGTTGTTAGGTACCCGAAAATACCTGTTGATACTCACTCAATGGAATTAAACATCCACGAAGAATAATGATTCAATCGTATTCTGTATACACATTAATCAGCAGTTTTTAAATCGTGCATCCATTTATACACAATAAAATCCTCAAAATTACCTAAATATCCAATCATTGAAATTTGATAGTCAGTGGGGAAATGTGCCAAAGCATTCTACATATTTACATTTACCGGAAGTGACGTTGATTTCAGACAACACGGACCTGCTGTTGGGGATCGGACTTGCCGTCGTGGCCGCCATACATATTATGCTCCTGATCGCTGCCTTCATCTTCTGGACCCGATCCAAGAAGGCCGCCCTCCGACGGAAATGTAAGTCGCCCCTTACCATCTGTCCGCCTCTGCTAATGTTCTTTTTCAGACCCCCACAAAAAAGTGGTAGGAGTTTATGAGAGTCGATCGGTCGGTCTGTTGGCTTTGTCCGATCAATAACTCATGAACGAGTCGACATATTTGAATAATATTTTTTGTAAATATGGTTATCTCGGTGAAATTAAGGCAAATACGACTCGTTCAAGTTCGGCGAAATCCGTAAATGCTTGACACAGTTATGACCCTTTTTTGACTACGAATACATAGTCCGATCGACAAGGATTCATTTTCTGTGCCAGAGAGTTGTGTGTGGGTATTAATCGCCTCCAGTGATATTTCTAGTTTTATTTTCTCCATATCCTTGTCGTAGACACATTTTCTTGATACATTTCGGCATTAGAGACAGTTTTGACGTACCGGAAGTAACCGGAAGTAACCTTAAACTTACCAGACGATTGTGATACATGTGAACCTGTGAACTATTGACAATATTTCCATTTATTTGTCTATTTGTTCGTTCCCTTATCTTCTTTATATCTTTGTTCTATCCACTAAAATTAAGATGAATTCAAGGATGTCGTGTAATATTTATACGAGTATGACATTTATATGTTTTGTCATGTTACCAAAGCAAACAAACAAATGTTGTCGGCTATCTTTTCTTGAAAGGGAATTGGACCTTAAGGAAATCCATCCATAATAATATTATAATCACGGCCCCTCGAAAGCTTAAAAAGACTTCACTGCAGATGCAAGCATCAGTTGACTTGGAGTTATTTCTAGTTGATCTAAGTTTCTAAAAGTTTGAAATTAGTATAAAAGCCCCACAAACACTTGATGGATCATGATAATAACTTATTGATGGGTGGATACCTTAAGTTCTATAGCATTGGCTTTTTGTCTCCTTTTTAAGTAAGCACAATAAAATAGTTAAATATATAAAGTATATATGAGTATTTATCTCATATAATGAGCTGAACTATACAAGAGATAACCTGCATTAAGAGGACAATCTGTTTATCTTAAACATCACTATACTTGTATTTAATCATGATTATATTCAAGACCTTTAATGGCGTCCAGCTATGGAAATAGTCGAATATTTTATTTTATGTGAGTTTTTTTTTAAACGAAATCATTTCGAAAAAGAATGAGGTAAAGTATCGAAGTTTTATACATGAGGCGTTTTCAAAGTTTCTGAGTATACACTGGACCTTCGTTTAGCCACCTCCATTGTTCATAGGAAACAGTTGTCTTGTTTCTCATACTGGCCGCCCAATACAAATTTTAATGCATATCCTTTACATATCAATAAATTGTAAAAGAATTGTTGGGAAAAAAGTAACGTTAATATTTATTTAAAAATGTGCAACAAGATCGGGAGTCAAACAAAGGACCCCTCGCTTACAGCAGGTGGGTGTGCTCTACCGACTGAGCTACCAGACGGTTTTCAAAAATCCATGTAGGGTTTCTTATAGGCCTTTACAGTAGCATAAACTGATGTGTATTTTGACTCTTCTTCTTACCTTGACCATAAACTAGTAATAAACTCTGTGTTAAATTGAGTAGAAAGATTATGGATAGATAACTTGTTTTCAGATGGAGATGATGCATCAGTCGAGTCGAATCGTCCTAAAATGATCGGTATCTCATCGTATCCGCATCGATACATGTGATAAATCGCGATGCTGACCTCTCACGGGCGTCAGTGGTTGGACGATCCCGGATGACACTATGTTGATGTTTTGGGGGTATTTTGTGTGGGTGGAGAAGTCACAACTACTGCCAGATACGATCGGACACGACTGGCTTCAGGCTCATCAAGTTATTATTACATTCCATACTCCACATTTTCGTTTCAGTTTGACACCTATTTCTGAATAGTATTCATTCAACCCTGGATGAAATCTCACCTGCAATACTTACCCCACTTGTCGTCCTTACGAAATATACGCAAAAGAAATAGAAAGAGTGAGTGATAATACAAATATTGTACTTAACACATAGGTTAACCGTATTCAATGTGTAGTGCACGACGTGCAAATTAAACACGTAAGGGTAAAACAAAATATATGCATGTATATGTACTCATCATTTGATATTGACATACACATTTTGTTTTCAACAATAATCAGACCGTATATATATACGGAGCGTTTATCGTGCTGAGTATCATGAAAGTTATGATTGATAATGCATTCCTGTGAGAGAAACATAATTGATATCGGGGGAAAAACAGTCTCGATAATTCGAATCTTTCGATTATCCTAATATTATTTTTTCTGTTCATCCCCATATTATCGCATGTTAAATGTATTTATTATTGTTGAATTTGATATTTTGTTGTATTCGTGGTTTATTGCTTAAGGTAATACATATATCATTATGCTTAGAAACCTCCAGTGTATATACAAGCATCTATAAACTTGAAGTAATAGGCTCAAAATCTGTAAATGCTTTCATTTACGATAAAATTTACATGATCACTTGATGGACCACGATCACAATTTAATGATGTATGGATTACCTTAGAAAGAGTTTCTGTCGTCATCAGACTCTTTTTATCGTGTGTCATACTGTTATTGATGCGTGTTTTAAGATATGAAGAGCAATATGTTTGAGTCAGCTCACATTTTAAGATACTAAAATAGAAGTAATTCACTTTTCCGTCTTTGTTTGAGGTATAATACATATATGTTCACAATCAATTTAGTCTGTATGTATTATGTATCCATTGACAAGTATAAAATCTATAATTCATTTGTTGTAAATAAGTTCATGCTTGTATAAAGCAGTATGTTTAAAATTTTTCAGTATATGACTATTTTATAATAAATAATTCAATGTCAAAATTGACAATAGTGTTTTTTTCTTTTTTTATGAAAGGTAGAAAGTAAGCACTATTTATACCCCTGCAGTTAAGCCAGAAGATGGTAAAAGCAGTAAGTATAAGATGTGTAGATAGATGTGTTTCAAGTTTCAGAGGATTTGTGTGTCTTATGGGTTATGAAAAGAATCAGTTTGAAGAAAAAATATGCGCATGTATTTTATATAACTCTGTCGAGGATTTGCAGAGTTCTGTGCCTTTGGATATAAATGACAACGTACTAGGTTTTTGCCGACTTAACTGCAAAAATGACAGGGTTTCCTTTTGCCTTGTAAGTATATCGTTCATTTTGCCATAATTTGCACAATACATGCTTTTATAAATGCACCTGTTGAGTCGGAAATGGCCTAAGTACAAAATATTTAGTACCTTTGTATACTGTTTAAGGTTAATTTTGATGATGTCAGTACCTGCGGTAATAAATTGGTTTGCAAGCTTACCGTATAATATGCATACAGGGATATGAATATGACCAACTGGTTATTTATTTGACATTCATTGATGTTCTAAATAATGGCCCCTTAAAATTGCCATACTTTCTTCGTTAACCAAAGAATGTGCTATTTTGGGATTCATATATATATTAAGTAAGACATTGTATCTAGGACACGAACTCGCTTTCGGACTGATTTTGTGCATTTATGACATTGTTCTTACATGTGTACATGCACATTTAACCTCCATCTGAGATAAGCTCTTTTTATATAATAGAGGGGTGAAAAGATCACATGACCGGTGCTCTCCCTATCTCTCGCGCCTGTCCGATTTTTGATGAGACTTGATAAGACATCCCGGCATTACATATTTTTACCGCTCCGGGGAAAAAATTGTATTCCACTAAAAAAAAAATGAATGCTATCTATGTCGTCAGCTGTGTGGTTGCAGTGCTGCTTGTAGATTATGCAGGTAAATTAACGTTACCTATATTGTGTTTCATTACACGTGACACTCTAAATATAGCGACTCAAGTTAACATTTCTTTCTACACCGATTTGGAAATAAGTAAGAATAACTTATTCTAATTCTGCTTGACGGTTCCTGAGTTGGACCAGTATTTCGGACATATGCCTTAGTTTAAATTGTAATTACTGGAAACCTTTTTTTCGAGCAAGATCATTCAGGACCTTACTATGAACAAATTACTGATCCAACCGAGGAGCAGCAGGGGATGAATCCATGAAATTGATCAACTTTGCTTTCAAGTCAACTTGATTTTCACTGACAGGCTATAAATGTGTACACCCATCTGTTGAATCGAATCGGCAGTGACCTATGACATACAAGTATATTGTTCAAGGTTAAAATGGACCGATTAAGTGATTTCTGTAACTGCGGTGCAAGTGTATGTCTAGTATGGAGCTTAACATTTAAGTTATGACCTAGAAATGTCTATACATATATGAAATATTTAGAAAAAAAATGTGTTGTTCGAGTTTGTGGCTCACGACTTCCCAAATTTTGGGATATTTCATTTCATGTGTGATAACAATTGCGGATAATTGTCAACGACGTATTGTTGACCATGCTTATGGAGGTTAAAGTTATGGCCCTTAGAATGATTTCTCTACATGTATGAATTAATGTATTAGAGCCCTCATAGCCAAATTCCATGTCATGCCACTGGATGGTAATGTTTCCATGAAACTGAGTCACTTTGAAGACATTAAAAAATGAAAATGTCTCACTGAGAGATTTTTTTTTTTTTTTAAGTTTTACATGTATTTAATTTTAATTAACATTGAAGCCCATGGGAAATATATAATTTCTGCGAGTATGAAAAACTTAACTTGATTTTCCTAGAAAACCTGACAGTAGAAAGATGTATTTTATGATCCTGTTTCAAATGTCATACAAAAATTTAAACTTCACCGTCATAGTTTTAGCGCTCACGGGAAATAACACATTAAAAAGAAATTATTGAGGGGAGGTTATCAAGAAAAAAAAACTTCAGGCACTATATAAGTTGTTAATTTATCCTTTGAGATTTCCGTTGTTTGACATTTTTAAAGAATATACAATGTATTGTGAAGTTATATGCATGACTTTGAGGAATTGAGGGCCATTAGGGTACCTTTAAAAAGAAATTAAGTTTGTGGCTAGAACTTCTTCAGTTTTGAAATATTTCAGTTATACATCTTGCAACACAGTTCTCAATGAATCTTTACACAATTGCATATATTTTTACACTATGTGGCATGTGCATGAAGCAAGTTAAGTTTTATTCAACATTTCCAATGGGAATAATTTGGTATCCTTTCCGTTGACAAAGCACTGATCGTGGGTGTTCCATCATCTTCATTTATGTATTTGATAAATATAAATAAACATTGGCCTATATGTCATTTATTTTTAAAAATCGCATTTTTTTCTGTTGGTTATCATTATGAGCATCCATGTTGCCTGGGTACCTGCAGGTTACTATGCTTCCAGAGAGAGAGAGAGAGAGAGAGAGGGGGGGGGGGGGGGAGAGAGAGAGAGAGAGAGGGGGGGTGGGGGAGAGGAGAGAGGGGGGAGAGAGAGAGAGGGGGGGGGATGAGGTGAGAGAGAGAGAGTTGTTTCTTTTAAAGCGCATGAAGACAAACAACATGAGTTTTAGGAAATATTAAAAAACGTCTGAAAAAAATCGTAACGGTTTTAGTTTCAATGTCATTTATAACACACACACACACACACACACACACACACACACACACACACACGGACTTAAGATAAGATTCATTTATAATAGTCGATAGTACACGTCAAACGGTTTCACATGATAACCCCTTTGACTCGTTTTTCTTTAAATATGAGATAAAACATTTACTATTCATCAGTCAGTTTCTTCCTGACATATGCCTCATTGCATTTCTAATAAATCTAGGACTGTTTGGGGAAAAAAGAAAACACACACACACACAAAAAAAAGAAGATATATTCGATATTTTCCCAAAACAAGGCGTTGTTAGTCCTTGAGTATTTATACTAACGTTTACATATGTATTTCCTTTCAAAGCTTGTGACTGCCCATCCCACTGGGAACACAAGGGTAGCAGGTGTTACTTCTTCAGTCGGGACACAGAGGTCTGGCAGGTGGCACAGGTATAGTTCTTGTTCTTCACCGAGGTTCACCGCAGTGTTCTAGACGGTGTGAGTCTCTGTAACCCAAACCTTCGATATTGGAAGAACAAGCACTTGCGGTTGAACTCGTCGGACACCCACGAACGCCTATTCATTTTTACTACAATTGCCAGTCGAATACGGAAAGTAACGTGGGTTCCCGATCCTCGAAACGAAGCATCTACAAGCAAAGATCTGAAAGAGGTCTTTAAAGAAAAAATGAAGAGGTCGTTGCTTTTTTTCGAACCTCTGAACTTATCCCAGACCGCTTCAAATAGAATGCATCTATTAAAAGCAGTAATTGTGAAACAAATGAAAAGGTCGACAGGGACCTTGCTTTCAAAAGTTATGGTTTTCGTTTATTTCATTAGTATATGTTCAACTATGTAAGAAAAACAACAAATAATAAAAGAAAAAAGAATAAATATGCATTTATGGCTAGGTATGCCGAAAATAGTGAACGACAAAAGGCTATACAAAAAGTCGAGTTTACAACACATTTTTATCTAGATTTGGGGAAACGTATTTTTAGAGATATTTTTTA
>CM037781.1:62640662-62690662 GCA_021229015.1 Solen grandis | reverse complement strand
ATAAAGCCTGATCTGCAGAAAACCACAGTTAAACCTTACCAAATTTAATTATGAAGTCCTCATTTCCAGACCACTGAGGAGCAGCGAACAGCATAAAACCTGATCAGCCTGCGAGTTACCTGCGAGTAACTCGCAGGCTGATCTGGTTTTATGCTGTTCGCATAGGTCTTTTCATGGTTTCCTCTATGAGGGAAAGGGTTAAAATAAATGTAAACCATCAACAGTGACAGAGTGGTTAGAGCGTCAACCTCAACAACAGTTCAATCCTTCGTCTCTTCATACCAAAGTGATTAAATGGTACTGGCTCCCTGCACAGCACACAGCATAAATGTAGGTCTAGGACTGGAACCAGTTGTCAGGAAAATGTGACTGGGTGGGGTATCATGCCACACATTCATGGTTTGATACTACAGTATAACAGCACTTGATATCTGTTTAAAATTACATAGTCTCCAACTGACTGAAATACTGACCAACACGCAAAGAAAAAAATTAATTTGATTATAATTTTACATCTTTAATTCAATGATTACTTTTCAGTTAATTTCATAGGAATATGAGTATTGCATTTGAGTCTGAGATGCAATCAAGTATATTTTGAGAGCTTGGGGCCACAGTATAAATGCAGACAACATATGAAATTTGTCTAAATCCCTTGGCATTTCATGCAACTACTCCATAGATACATCACACACCATGCCCCATGTACAAACCAAACTATTCTATAGTCATACCTACCCCTGCCAGATCTGCTCCCATTTCAGGTGGGGCTGCGATAGCGTCATTAGCGTTAATGATGGGAATGATGTTGTAGAACATGAGCTCCTCCAGCGTGCTGCTCAGGTTTTTACGTGTGAACTCATTCTGGAAGTCTCGCTGATTTACAAGCACCTGTATTGTGTTTGGAAAATAGATTGTTCATAAATAGAGGATTCCAACATGAGTACTCATAGATTGCTGAAATGACCTAGTGAAAATTATAAGAATTTAGTTTTTTGCTGAAATTTGCATTATTTCAGACAAGTTTAATAATTTTGTTATTCAATAAATACAACAATTTGATTCATTTTTTGCATACAAGCAACATCACCAGTTGTTTTATTTACTATCTAAAACGTTGAGAAGTACGATCATTACAAAATATAGTTCTACGAAGTAGATTAAAACAAGAGGCCCATGATGGCCCTAAATCGCTCACCTGAGATAAATAGGTTGACCCAAGGAACATCTGTACCAATTTATTTTAAAATCTGGCCAGTAGTTTTGAAGAAGATGATTTTTAAAGTTTTCATTTTTTTTTCTTATTGTTGCCATGGCAACCAGAGTTCTATATGGATCAAGTTTATTTTAGGAACTTTTGTGAAGGTTGACCCAAGGATCATTCCTGCCAAATTTAATCAAATTCTGTCCAGTGGTTTCAGAGGAGATGTTGTTTAAAGGTTATATAAGGCAAATAAGCCCCGCCCCTGGCGGCCATGTTTTTTACAGATCGGAAAATTTTTAGCAACTTTGGTAGAGGTTGACCCAAGGAACATCTGTACCAATTGATTTTAAAATCTGGCCAGTATTTTTGAAGAAGATGATTTTCAAAGTTTTCATTTTATTTTTTATTTTTGTTGCCATGGCAACCAGAGTTCTACATAGATCAAGTTTATTTTAGCAACTGTTGTGAAGGTTGACCCAAGGATCATCCCTGCCAAGTTTAATCTAAATCTGTCCAGTGGTTTCAGAGGAGATGTTGTTTCAAGGTTTCTCTATATACATATAAGGCAAATAAGCCCCGCCCCTGACGGCCATGTTTTTTTACGGATCAGAATAATTTTAGCAACTTTGGTAGAGGTTGACCCAAGGAACATCTGTACCAATTTATTTTAAAATCTGGCCAGTAGTTTTGAAGAAGATGATTTTTAAAGTTTTCAAATTATTTTTCTTTTTGTTGCCATGGCAACCAGAGTTCTTCATGGATCAACTTTATTTTAGCAACTTTTGTAGAGCCTCACCCAAGGAACATTCCTGCCAAGTTTCATTAAATTCTGTCCAGCGGTTTCAGAGGAGATGTCGTTTAAAGCAAATTGTTGACGACGGACGACGCACGACGGACGACGCACGACGCACGACGACGGACGCCGGACGAAGGGCGATCACAAAAGCTCACCTTGAGCACTTTGTGCTCAGGTGAGCTAAAAACAACAGGACTGCTATAATCCTTTTTAAAAAATTAAAAATTTCTAAGTTACATCACAAACGGAAAACAATATACATTTGGTGACATAAAAAAACACTTAATGTAGAAAATAATAAAATATGCTATCTTCTTTAAAAAGTAATATTTTTTATCAATATTAAACATTTCAATAACATATTTTTAAATGATTATACACATGTTTTAACATTTCAGGTCACCTGAGCCGTCTTGATCCCATACTGGGCGAACATAGCCTCGTACAGGGACATGAGCCCACTTTGTCCTGCTGCTGCACAAGCCCGGGGCTCCAAATCTTTGGCTCCCTAAAATCAGAAAGTCACCACATTGTTGTATAGTTGTTTTTTTGTACACTTTTTTTATATTTGACCCAGACATCTTTGTTTTCTTCTTTTTGTCATTTTCTTGTTGTTCTGTATCCTGTGTATATATATTCATAGATACATGTTCATGGAATACCATAAACAAAATTTGAGCCACCATGAACAATATTTTATCTAAAGTATTTACACTTATTTTCAAATAATTGTTTTGTCATTATGATATATCCATCATTTATATATTTTGATATATAAATATATAAATGTTTATTCTAAAAGAAAAAAGATGTTGCTAAAATTTCATTGAATGCTAAGCATGTATCAGAGAACACTAGAATTCTCAATGAGGGTGATTTAAATCCCTGCATAACACTATGATGCAGAAGAAGGGCTGTAATTCTTGCAAAACCCTTGACACAGTTATCTGCACTTGCCTGCTGATTGGTCATATCATAATAAACCATTATTCCAGGTGTGAAGGTATTATCAACGACAGTTACCAAACTTCATGTGATGTGAATCTAGAGCAGGACATGATAAGACCCATGCAATAGCTCAGTGGTAGAATGTCCACTTTGTGTTCGGGAAGTCTAGGGTTCAAATCCCAGATGGGGCACTTCCTCTGGTGACTGCGTCAAACCAAAGACGTATAAAATTGATACCAGATGAACCCTTGCCTTACACTTAGCAAATGGGGTTGCTATAGGAACTCGGAGTACTCAGTACTGGTTCTACCCAGGAACTTGCCTCCCGTGTATCGGTGCTATACACCAGGCACGTAAAAGAACCAAGGTGTCTATTTGCAAAATAAGCTAGGGTATTGCATCCGGACTCCCTTGTATCCAACCAATGTCTTTTCTGATGCGATCTTTTTAGCAAAAAACAGAACCCACACGCGGGTAATCCTTCACCGTAAGGTCTAAAATATGGCCATAATGATCAGAAAATAATTGTGCAGAACATTAAAAGAATAAGAAGAGACATGACATGACATGAAAAGCTTGATTCCTATGATAATTATATTCCCCACTTTACTATGTGAAGCAATGGTAAATAATTACATTAAGAAAGTTTGAAACGAAAAAAAAAATCATCCATACAGATCATAATTATACAAAAGTATTTTGACTGAAGATGACTAACCTGGATACCAATACTGAGAGTCTGTCGAACACTTTTGGACATGAGGATCTCCTGGCGTAGTTTCTGTTTGCCAAAAGCTACAGCTCCACTGGTCACCAAGGTCAGTTGTTTCCCCTGATTCTGGAGCTCCGATACCTGTAAAGTTCCGGTAAACAGGCATGTTCACTGTAGTTTTACTCATAAATAAGTGACAAATCTGAAAGTGTCCATATTTGAAAGAGTCATATTTGAAAGTGCCGTAGAAGAAAGAGTCATATTTGAAAGTGCCATAGAAGAAAGAGTCATATTTGAAAGTGCCATAGAAGAAAGAGTCATATTTGAAAGTGCTATAGATTTGAATGTGCCATATTTACAAGTTAAAGTCATGATACCATATTTTACATAACTGTTTGAATTGTTACTACATGGCAACAATTATTCTCTCTTGAAGGAGGAGTGGGAAACAGTTTAGGTTTCAGGCACACCAAGAGGATAAAATAAACAGCAAATTTGGTATCGTCAAAGCCCCACCTCTAAGTTGGAAAATATGTACACAAAAACAGCCTAGTGCAATTACAGGATGGTACTCTCACTCAAAGGGGTTTGACACGAGAAGGGTGGGAGGGGCATCAAAATAACTTTATTATATATAGTGATTTTATCACTCCACCCCTTTCGTGCCAAACCCCTTTGCTCTCACTGAGCAAATTAAAATCCTGTCACATGGGAACCATCCTCTGTCTAAAATCTCTATATATTATCAAATAACAAAATTAATTTC
Source organism: Solen grandis (assembly GCA_021229015.1). Taxonomy (NCBI): domain Eukaryota; kingdom Metazoa; phylum Mollusca; class Bivalvia; order Adapedonta; family Solenidae; genus Solen; species Solen grandis. The sequence continues at coordinate 62,686,236 of CM037781.1, read as the reverse complement.
TCATAATAAAATCCTGAATAAAATAATTAAGGCAACAAATCAAATCAAAATTACAAATATCAGGAATGCTTATATAGGAAAGTATTTAGGTTTTGGCAAATCTTAATGTGTCTAAGTCTAAAGTCAGAAACTTCCTTTCTCAAATTGAGCAAAAGCTATACCAAGGGGCCCTTGTAAACCCTTCCCATACTAACCTGTTCAACAATGGACGCCAGTCTGGCTAGTGAGAGCCCACACTCATCTTCGCGTGTCACAACCGCGCTACCAAGTTTCAGTATAATCCGCTTCGCCTTGCAGAGGTCTCCTCGATACAAGAATCGCTCATTTTTGGCTGTGTGTACATTTTCAGCCATACGTACATTTGACATGTGTCTTTTGATCACAACACTGGGGTAAATGTTTGACACGCCTCCACGGGTCGTGTGTAATGTGGAAGTCAAGGATCGAACACCAGACCGTGAATTTATGTGTGGAGGTATACTGTTATGTTTGGCACATCGTCTGCATACAGAGGTCACGCCCCTGCTGATGAGATTCCCATTATGCAGCCCCATTGTGGCTTTGATCTGGAAGGTAATAAACAACATTATGCACCTGTCAATGTTTTGCCCAAGGGGGCAGAGGGGGTGGGGTGCAGCAGGCTAACCTAGGGGAATTTGGCAAGTCATCAAAATTATCATATAATAATTATGTTTGCAAAAGTCTATTTCCCAAGACCCAGTATTATTCTGTCTGTCAAATTCCCACCCTTCGGGAATTCTCTTCTGTCAAAAGCCCTATGTATGCCAGCTGCCCACACCCTAGGGGTATTACTGTCTCTAACAATCTAACTAATATATCTAATGCATAATGGCACTATAGGGGGCATATATCACTATCAGAGATAGCTCTTAATTAGTTTAATTGGCTGTTTTGTGCAAAAAGTTTCAAAAGAAGCTGTAACATCATAATTATGAGTGTTCTGCTATACAATGACCAGAATAAGTGACCTTCATCAAATTTTGGTATGTGTACAGTTTCTTGACCTAGCCACAAGGCTGGGTGACATTATTTTCTTCAGCTAGGAATAAATATTTACATTGCCTGTCAGAAACTGTATAACAAATTTATTATACTGCAAAGTTCAGTCCTATTTCTGCATTACCGTAATAAATACTGCATAACACATTTTATATGCATATACTCAGAGTACATGACCTTATTACGTCCATAGCATATAAATGATCAATTAAAAGAGAGAATTTTACTTTGTAGTGTAATAATATATTATATGTAAAGGAAGAGTACACAGCATTAGTTCATCAAAGTAACATTTTGTGTGAGCCTCTAGTCTAGATGAACTATCACAATACTAATTGTCTTCCTTTGTACTACAAAGTGCATATAGATCAATACCATATACACGGTCAACAGCATGGCCTCAATGACAAGCCCACTCTGACATCATCATGTGTCGTGCTGACCGTTTGTGTCCAATATCACAATGCCAGATAAATGAACCAGCTGTTACAAGCGACAACAATAATGGTACCGTCTGCATCACTTTCTTCCAGTCTTCCAATAATGTCAATTTTAAGGTTTATACCAGCAGTTATTTAAACCTTTACCTTATCAATATGCATGAACCAATCATGACTAGATGAATATAATATTACTAACCTTTATTATTATGGTGTATGAAATAATGGATATATCACTGCCATGCAGACTGCAAAGAATCTGATACTGTAAAATCATTAATTTTTGTTGACATTAAATTTTGTTGATTATGTACCTAAGGGAATTTCGTCGGTACATTTATTCATGGATCTATATTCTATAAAACATGAGGTCTATATAATGTAGTTTTCATGGGGATTAATATTCATGGATAAAAGCATCCATGAAATCGACAAAAATTAGTGTCCAACGAAAATTAATGATTTCACAGTATACAATCAGAGTTTTCCTTAAGAATCAGAGTAGAAGGCTAATTCTAAATTGTAGAGGCAGGGGGTCTGGGGGCCCTATGTTTTCTTGTGATTTTTTTCATTTTCTTTGAATTATTCCCATTTCTTTACAATTTGAAAAATTTGAGCCAGCCAGGAAAGGTTTTGAGGCAGTCAAATTTGCCGCCAGCTGCCTCTTAAGGATAACCCTGTACAATAGTGTATAAGCAAAAGGAGGAGACACTGATCAGATTACTCCCTTCAGGAGCTAACTGATTTGGGTCTGTTCTGTTTGCCAAGTCTTTGAAATGAGTCTCTGTGAGGTAAAGAGACTTAATTAATTTGTAACGATAAGGAAAATATGAAATATTCTTTCTTAATAAGTTACCAAAAAACTACATAACTAAGCAGTTATAGAGCCCTTAATGTTCACTGAAGCATATACATCTATATAAATTCTTTTGCCTATAGGTGCACGTTATAACTAGCAAAATCTCCAGCAATGCATTTATGCATAATTTAAGTACTTTTAACTGTCAATAAAATCATGGGAAAGTACTCAATTGCAACACTTCAGAAGTTAATTGTGTACATAAATACACTAAATATGTGAAACTGCTGAGCTGTATCAATGGTGATCGGTATTATGTATACTCAAAGGAAAAAGAAATGCAGGGTAACTAGAATATGTTGTAGCCAGACTCAAAGTTTTTACCTCCTAACCTTGCAATAAACCTCATATGATAGACCCCAGCCATCTCATTCTAGAGCATTTATTTTGATTGAAAAAAAAATCTTTATCAAAATAATTTAAATTGTAGTACTGTTGAATACTTTCCATTTAAGACTGACACAAAAGTTTACCCTGTGATTCTTTTTCCTTTGAATATATCTTTACAATCTAGTCTAGATTTAGAAATTCTTTTGATTGAAGTACTGCCACATTGCAGTATCACTCAATAGACATGCGGTATAATTACATTATCCAACTAGTCCTGGGACTGCCCTTAAATGCTGAGCACCAAGCAAGGGAGCTATACCAGTACCATGTTTTACGACCTTGTATACTGCGGGGATCAAACCAACAATGTCCTGCTCCCAAGGCAGACGGCCTCATCACTCAGCCATCGGGGATGGTTTGGATCATACAAGTGAATCTAGCAATATATACCTGATTTCAAACAGGGAGGTTTTAGTATAAATAAACGATAAGAGGGATTCTGAAGCATATCATGATTCGATTAACAGAAAATTTGCACTTGTATAGAACCCATTACCTTAAATATGCACTGTAATTCTACCTACAGATTTTTAAAGTTTTAGGTGAAAATATGTCAATTCAGCAATCTCAGTGACAGTCTGATAGAATTTTAAATTGTCCTACATTACTCCCACACTTTACATTTCTGATAAGGAGGCCTTGACCTTTGAAATATACCTAATTCTCCATTAGCTCAAGCCAATCTAGGAAAACTGCCATGCATATGTAAGGGTGGAGGTGGTCCATTTTCTTTACTCTTAATATCAGCCAAATCCTAGGGAATATACTAGGAAGGTCATGAACCCCTAACCCCCACTACTGGCTCTGGATCATGATGATGCACGCATTATATAAACCAAATTATTATCCTGGCAACAATAACATATGATACATTGCAGTGCTCGAGAAAACCAAGCCAAACCAACCTTAAGCAAAATAGAGACCCTGTTCAACTCTCAATTAGTACATTAATCACACCACACAAACAGATTTTATTTGTCTCATAATAACAATATTTCCACAAATACAGGTTCCTACAAAGGACTGAAGTTTGCCATTTTCTGTCAGGGACCAACTTCATTACGTTCACCCTATGATGCAATAACAGGTTGCCCCTGCATGATAACTGAACTGAATGTACATGTTAACCCAAAACTTCTTTCATCCCCACTAACCACAATGATGCAATGTTAAGTCAGCACAGAGCATGTGTATATATATATGAGGTTGTAAGGCTTTGTGGTCCCTCTACCCACAATTTTATCATTGGATAAGTAGATAGATTAATTATTCACTATATAATAAAAATACTGATAAAACCTGCCCTCCTTTTGGATTATAAAAAAAAATATATATGCTTTCTATAATAGGGGGCCTTTTTGGTGAGTAAGTCACACAACAACAATAAAGTGACAGTTCTTTAACCCTTTCCCTCATAGAGGACACCATGAAAAGACATATGCGAACAGCATAAAACCAGATCAGCCTGCGGGTAACTCGCAGGCTGATCAGGTTTTATGCTGTTCGCTGCTCCTCAGTGGTCTGGAAATGAGGATTTTGTAATTAAATTTGGTAAGGTTTAACTGTGGTTTTCTGCAGATCAGGCTTTATGTGGTAAAGTCATATTGAGTGCGTCAAAATGAGTCTATATGAGGGAAAGGGTTAATGATGGCCCAAATATCAACCTATGTTTACATGTGGTTCTATCTATCTATGCTCATATATTGCTGACACTTTATTATTAAAGTATCATTAGCAGTGTGTGTCAGAGAAAGAGTGGATAGCAGTTGACTTCTGAGAATGAGATATAATACAGAATGGGAAAGGGGAGAGAGAGAGAGAGAGAGAATAAGATATGGTGGGGTTGGAAAAAGAGGTATGGTGCAAGAGGACAGCAGAGATTGTGAGAAGGGAAAACAGAGGTGTAGTTAAAGAGTAAAGGGTTAGAATTGTAATGAATGTGTCTTTCTGTAAATGAGGGCTGAGAGAAAGAGAGAGACAGACAGACAAATACAAGAGATAGACAGTGGGAGATAAGAGAGAGAAAGAGATATCATGCGTAGATCCAGGAATTTGTCTCAGAAGGGATCTGACAGTGATAATTATCATGCCCAGTTCCAACTATTGGGGTGGGGGGAATGTCATACACCTCCCAACCCCTCTTTCATACATATTTTAAGCATTACAGGATACTCCCTGGGGGTGTCATGCCCCCTTATCCCCTCTTTTATGCATATTTTAGGCATATATAGCCAAATCTCAGGAGTAAGGAGGGGGGGGGGGATCTGGATCCCCTGGTACCCCTTCCCCACCCCGTTTCTGGATCCTCACATGGATATACAATAGATTGAGGGAAGGGCCGGGTGATAGACCAGCAGACCAGTATGTAGGATATTAGTTGATCGACTGAGTAAGAGAGAGAGAGAGAGAGAGAAAGAGAGAGAGTATACAAGATCAGATTATATGTTAGTTTTATACACGTATTAATGAAGTATAGAATTTAGAATAAAATACTCCAATGAAATTAGAGTAAAAATATCAAATTCTCTTTTTTGTTAATCAAATTTAGCATAATAATCTATATCACCGTAATAAAATGCAAATAATAAAAAACAACAACAGTGATACGCCAAAAAAATCAGATCCAGATGTACCAGACATCTGCGAAATTGCATCATGTGCAATCTGTACAGTACATGTTTACGTACATACATGTATGATGCAATAATGTCATAATTTAATGAAAAGCTGCTAATGAAAGCTGCTGATGAATGAACTATTAAAAGGTATTCACTTACCAGAGCACTGCTCTAATTCCACTAATCTAAGATTTAACAAACTGGTTTGAACCAAAAGCACATTTATTGATTCCGATGTGAAGCACGGTTTACGATCAGCTGTGCATTCTACTTTCGTATTGCATTTATATGAAGGGAGCGGTATAGATCGTATAACCTCGGTTATTATCGGAACATTCTTGCGTCATCAGTAGATAGGCGGAGTAACACGATGGTTAACCAATGGATTAATCATATCAATACTGATGGCAAGATATTTAAATATACAATGCAACGTATAAACCATATTTAAACCGAACATTAATATCTGAATGGAATACATGTATATGAAAAAATTATTTGTGTGGAAACCTAGTGCCGTCTATCCACGTGTTAATTAATGACAGCCATTACGCAAAGAATTAATTAATATCAGGGTCTCTTAATACGTACTATACTGTTTTTATTTAGACACTGTTGATATATAGTAAATCTATCTTATACATACATATGTATACGTAACGTTATACCACTGCACTATAAATAAAATACGTGCAATATAGGCATTGACTTATATGTATTAATATATTTCCTATATATAATATATATTTAACATTATGGAATAAGTGAATAAAACAATGTATCAAGTATCGACCAGCATTGATGCCTCTTGCTATCACTGTGTAAACTATACTGACGGGCAAAAGAAACGCCCCATTCCATGTTCTCGGCAACGCAATTGTCAACGTAGCGTTCGTGACGTCGCCTGTACACACGGATACGCCCGTCGGCGTTCCGTAAGTTGAAACGCGACTCGTCGCTGAACACCACGTTCTGCCAACGCTGACCGCGATGGTTACGGGCCCAGATCAGACGTTGGTGACGGTGGCGTAAAGTTAGAACTAAACCACGGTAGGGTCTACGGCAGGTAATCCCGCGTTCCCTCAGTCGTGTCGTCTTCTAACCGTATAACGACTTATTAGGCGACCACGGTTACCGACTACTAAACGCGACGTCGATTCCGCCGTCACAAACCTGTCACACAAATGACGTTGACGTATGAAATTATTTTGTCTTACAGGCGTCACACGAGGTCTTCCTGAACGTGGCCGATCGGCAAACGTTCCCGTAACTCTAACACGTCGAACAAGACGCCGAATCGTCGAAAGCGAGACGTTAAAACGTCTGGAGACTTGTTCATGCGTTCGCCCGCATTCGAGCATGGCCAAAACGCGAGCTCTCTCTTCAGAATTTAGCCTTGGCATTCTTAAATACGAATGTTTAATAAAAAAATCTCTGAAACTGTGATTGTCTATCGACTAGCACATGTAACTGTGTAAAATGTGATCGATTTCACCACGTGGTAAACATACACGAGGTGCACGTGGAAATCATGTCAGAGCAGCCCCCGGAAATGGACATCGGGCTGAATAGAAGCGCACGATTTTTTCTTTGCCGTGATTTTCGGTCAATGTACATGTATACAGACTACATTTCACTAAAATTTCAATAGGTATGAGGAAAATAATGCCAAATTCCGTTGGGGCGTTTCTTTTGCCCGTCAGTATATTTTGAGGGTTTTGAAAATGCTCTATTTATTTGTATTGGGTTTTGACTGACGTGTAATTAAGCCCATCTTCTCTCTCTCTCTCTCTCTCTCTCTCTCTCTGTTTATGTTTTATACACAATGCATGTTGACATGTATGAAGTTATGTTCTGTCTGTGTCATTTGTATATTTAAATCATTACATATTTCCATTTTTATCATTATTATGGTCATACAAATTATGTTTATTAAGTTTCATTTATATTTCGCTATATTTGTGTATCTCGAAAAAGTATAATATCTAGATGTAAATTCTTTTCTATAACTTTGATATCTGGCACGTGTCATGACTAATTAGTGTATTGCAATTTCAATGTCTGACACCTTTAATGGCTTCATTGATTATACCTTTGGTCATCTACCGGCATGATAAGTTTTGATAATCCGCTTTGTCACTTTTATGGCTTTCCAGTAACTCCGCCCACAAAGGCGTGATTGGCATATCTGTTTATTCTTTTATTTGTTATAATAGTTGTTGATTTTGATGGGGAAAAAAAGGGATTATAATTTTAACCACCGTCCTGTGCAGAAGTCTGTCAGGACAATCTTAACGTATTTGATGTCAAATATCGTGCTTAAAATTTATACAGAATACTGTATATTATTTATTGATTGGATATATCTGTGTTGAAATATATTTATTTAACAACACAGAGACTTGTGTATTTTATACACCCTACAAAGTGTAACTACGGAAGGAAAGTTATTACGGACTACCGGATCTCATAACTTTCCTATTTTCACCGGGTTACCAGAATCCTGATTTAATAAAACTTTAAATCTATTTAAAATCAATGCCGTACTTAACCGCACGCAATTTGATAGTCCCAATAAATTAAGATTCATCTCCCTAAAATATACGATAAAGGCATGCATCGATATGTAGCTCAGCTAAAGTGCACACATCAATGAAAAGATCTATCGTCATTTTAAAAATTATTACCTTTCTCTTCAGTGACGACTGCCAAACTGGGGAATCGAAGCATCGTTTTTCAACACAAATATTGACCTCGTGGCGGTCAATGTCACGTCATGATCATTGCATGCAGTGACATTCTTATCTCTTTGGAAAAGTACGAAAGCATTACAGGTAAGGGAATTTTACTACAGGAAAGAGTCACATATATATGATTCGCCCATCTCAGGTTATCATTAAAGTGTAATCTATATTGGATACGTTATAGATCCCAATATTGGGTTTTAAACAACGGCTTTATTCATTTGTTATAATCAATCAATATGCGCGTAGAACTTTATGCATTATCGTATAATATGAAATAAAACCTTCATTAAAGACCATCCCATCATCAATATACGTGTATTAACTAAATACATGTAGTATGAAATAAAACCTTCATTAAAGGCCATCCTAGCATCAATATGCGTGTATTAACTAAATACATGTAATGTGAAATAAAACCTTCATTAAAAAAATCCACGCATCATATGCGTGGTATTACTAAATAATAATGTATTGAAATAAACCTTCATTAAAGACCGTTTCTATTAAGGCCATTATTCTCAGGATCCCCTACGTTTCATTTCTCTGATATTAAAGGCCAAAAGGAAAATATTTCCGTTTCTGGTCTCCAGCAAATAAAACGAAATAAATGGCCTTGATGCCGGTATCTGTATAGGAGATACCTCATTATCTTTACTCCTTTATGCTGATGATATTGTGCTGGTTTCTGATACTGAGGAAAAGTTGCAGTCTATGCTTGATACCCTGCAAGAGTGGTGTAAAAAGTGGCGATTACTGATAAATACTGATAAATCGAAATGCATGCACTTTAGGGGAGGAAACGCAAAGAGAACCGAATATCAATTCCATATCGAAAACATATACCTTAGAGTTAGTTAATGGAATATAGTATCTTGGAGAAATTTTTTCTGAAAAGTGTAATTTTGTAGATCATTGCACATCGTGAGTAAAAGTGGTGGCCGGGCACTTGGTAGTAATATAATAAAATTCATGGTCATAAGATCATAGGTTTTAAAACATTTGATAAACTGTTTATAGTTGTGTGGTTCCTGTATTAGATATTGCTCGAGTATATGCGGTTTTAAGCAGTACCAGGTTGCAGAAAATACAGTATCGAGCAATTCGTTACTTTCTAGGGTACATCGCTTCACGCCCGTAACCGCAATTTCGGGGATGTCGGTTGGATATCTTGTCGATATAGAAGATGAATCAATATGTTACGTTTTTGGAACAGATTACAATTAATGCACGATGATCGGTTTAACAAAAAAGGGTTTTGAAACAGACTATAGACTGTGTCACAATAACTGGAGCAGTGAAATAAAAACCGTCATGGACACACTAGGCCTGGGTGAACATTTTATAAATAGGTCAATTGTTGATATAAAGTTGGCATCAGACAGGGTCAATGATCATTATAAGGAGAATTGGCGGTCAGCATTGCAATCATACCCCAAACTAAGAACGTACAGACTATTTAAACAGGATTTCAAAACTGAACAATATGTCCTTTTAAACTTGTCTAAACACGAGCGCTCAGCGCTCGCTCAGCTTCGTTGTGGTATACTTCCCTTGCGAATTGAAACTGGTAGGTTCGTAAATGAACCATTACATGACAGAATATGCACACAATGCAATAGTAATGAAATTGAAAGTGAAATACATTTCTTACTTTATTGTACATTGTATAATGATTTACGATCTGAATTATTTGGCGATTTATTCTCTCATCTGAGCTTTTTAAATTGTACCATCAAACAAAAACTATGTGTTTTATTCAATGACAATACATTTTTGTATTCGTAAAACAGCCAAATTTATTGTGAAGGCACTTATCATACGACGAAATCATTTATATCTGTGAGTTGATTTTGCATATTTGCATGTACCACTATCTTGCAACATTTTAAGTCTGTCAAACTGACATTTAGCCATAATCTTTGTGTATATTATGTTTGTATATTAATACTTATACACGCTTATAATTAATTCTTTTTTTCAAGGTGACTTATAGGCCCATGGGGCCGGGTGTTAATTTGTATAATCTTTGTATGTATTGTATCACATTACTTGTAACACATGTCACTATAATAAAAAAAATTACTTACTTACTTAAAACAAAGGGTCGGTAGGTCGGGATTTTATTTTCTTAATTTATTTTTTTACTTGATACGAAAGGTAAAAAGGGGGATTTTTTTTAAAGGCGGAAAATTAAAAAAAAAAACAACTTTAGGGTAGGTCGTTAAAAAAGAGGGTCAATCGGGAGACCAGAGGTTTCTATAGATATAAACTCGTATGTACACAATTACCATAATTCTACTTAAAATAAGCACATGCGATTTATATAGCATTCGAGTAATGCTTTCATATCTATAATAATTTCGATTCTTTCAAACACACTTTTCGAGAAACAGTGTGTATAATGGCAATAAATGTATATCTAAGGACATAAGTGGTGAATACCATCTCGTTAGATGAAGGTTAAGTGTTTGCATCCGTCTTCAGAAAACCCACGTTCGCTCAATACGCTAAAATGACTCTCAATATACAGTGGTGATAACTGAATATATATACTGTGGGTTTTCGACGATGGTTTGCACAAAAATATCAATGACATCACACAACAAAAGGAAGTTTAAGTGGTGTCATTGGCCGAGCTGTTAAGCGTTTGCCCCGTAACCGGGGATCGTGGATTCGATCCCTGGCTACGACACACCGAAGTCGTCAAAATGAATGGTACTGGTAATTCTCCCTTGTGATTGATGCTGAATAACATAAGGGTAGTACCAGAACTTGTTGACCCAGTAGTCATACTCGTAGTGAGGTAGCACTATATATTTTTTATGTTCAGCCTCAATTTCCACCAGCGATACCTGGCGTTAAGTAATACTTAAACAAGAAATACTACCAGAAGAACTAACAATATTTGTTAATATTTGTTAAGACTACAGTTGGGTAACTAATTAGCGGAAAAGGATGAAATTCGCCCCTAAGTAAAAGTATTACATAACGCTAACTATGGTTGGTGGAATTCAAGTCAGAATCTTTTTTACAGACATGTTAGTTAAGAGAAACTGATCTGCCATGCAGGCAATTGTCCTTAAATGTATGAAATGTTGTTGGTTGGACGTAAAATAACAAGGGTTTTTATTTTTTTTTATTTTTCTGTATACACATGCTTTTTTAGCAGTTTTCTTTTCAGTTACACCATTATAAATACATATAGGACATAACTAAATCTTTTGCACCGTCGAATACCCACGCCCGAACGATTTCCGACGATGGATCCTTATAGTGTTATACATTATCTAAATGACTTACTTTCATTTCCAAGATTTGTCTATATTAATTCAACATAAAGCTGTATATAGTCCTATTTGTTTTCACATAATGCTAGCTCAGTTAATAACTTTCAACGTTTAAAGGATATGGACACAAAAAAGCAATGCATGACTTACTTAACTTTGTATCCCTAGTCCGTCAGATAAGACGTGCGTCTAACGCCCAAGTCGTTCACTCGGCTATGTCAAAAATTATCTCGAGGACTCCCAGCGCTTATTCCTAAATAGAGCCGACAGTTGACTAAGTTTCTATATATTCCACAAATGACTGCTGTTAAGCTCAACCTTATCAGGATATTTATAGAATATCTCCTGACGTTATACAAAATAAGTTTTTTTTATATTATTATTATTTTATTTTCGGGTAGCTGTCTTACCTCACTTTTGATGTATTTGGGGATGTTGACGTAAGACAGTGGCGAATGATTATTTTAACGATTTTCATGGGTATATTTTCTTAATACTCACGATAGAAACGGAAAAAGAATGTTACACACCATTGTTTGTTTAGATGACGACAAGTTGAAACATATACATTGTATTCACAAAAGTTTAATTAGTTTTCTGACAGAATTACAGTTTCTTTGATAAATATAAAGTTATTTGATTAAAACACTTCTCTTTGATGCACATTGATACTTTTTTTCAGACCGAACGTTATAAATACCTGCAGTATATAAGCCTATAGGCTCTATGACAGAAAGACCGTGCGCTATGTTACAATGTTAACTCCGCTGGTGACACTTTAATACAGAGTTTATAAAATTTATGCTAGGATGAAATGTTTCACAGATAATGATAAGTTCATTCTACATTTTGCATTATCTTAATCTCCATCAACGCCGCATATCTTTTTTAAAGGATAATTCATTTTTGTATTTGTGTGTGTTGGGGGGGGGGGGGGGTAGTGAATAGTTCAAAAGAAAGGCAGATTCAGATATGGAAAATGTAATAATTACGGACAACATGTAACCATGTATTAGATGCTGGTTATGTACTTTATTGTCCGGCATTAACTGGATGACGATTTAATTCTCATCTTTGATTTTAGTAATTTTATTTTATTTACAAGAATGGATAAGAACTATTATTAGATAAGTAATTTATTGTATTGTATGCTGTGTGATTTGTAAGTGGTACCCACGGCTGATGTTATGGTTCTTAGCACAAAATATGTTAGTTATATCAAACGGATTCTTTGAAAGTAAGGTTTTTATGTATCTTTATTCCTGTTGTGAAATGTGTGTGCATCTGTCGCACTACCAGGTACATATCTCTTTATCTATTCAGAACAAGAGTCACAGCTTTGTCACAGTATATTGTTGAACTATTTCCCCTAAAAAGTTACCGAACATATAAAGTGAAAGGTCAGCCTCTTTTCCCAAATATAAAAATCAAGTCGCATCATAGTGCAATACATTGATATTTTTAGCAAATTTAAAGAATGTGCTGTGAATTTCATCGGTATCAACTTTCGTTAAATCCACGATAAAGTAAATTTAATCGGTGCATTTGTTCAGACAAGTAAAAGCAAATATGTCTACCAAGGTTTCTAAATATATACTATTAAGAGGCATCTGGTCTGCGAAATAACTAGTTTTCGCCCCCCCCCCCCCCCGCCACGAAAACTAATGACTTTACAGCATTTACAAGCTTATTTTTAATTACATGTATCCATAAATAATGTTATATGTTGCGCTAGGGGTCATTCAATGTCTTAGCTATAAGGCTCCTAAAGTAAAGTCCCTGTAATGGTTCCGCTATGTCTTGGACCACTTAACCTCTGCCACGATAACCAAGATACCCTAATGAAACATTAGGAAACCTTGGTTATCTCCGTGAAAGGCTACACGAGATGTAGCGGAATCATTACAGGAACTTTACCTTATGGATCATTTGACATGTAAAACGTATTAGAAGGACCTATATCAATGTGGAAAAGAAGTGACTGTGTGTATGTGTATGAATAAAACTAGAAATGTGTCCATAGGACAAAGATGACCCCACAATCTCTTTTTTTTTCGGCGTAGCTGTATAATTTCGATTTCAACTCGCATCTTAAACCAATCAAATGTACGCTAACAGCGGTAAATAATTCTAAGCTGAATAAAAGGACTCCTGTTATTGGTTAACGCATCGTTATGGACTATAAAATGACTGTAAATAAGGGGTGCAGCTTGTATATATCATTCAGCTTGGTGTTATTACTTTTCTTTTTGATGTAAACATGAAAGTGATTTCAGTAAGTTAAATACAATCCTTTTCCATCAATTGAGGAATGCTACTTTGTGAAAATGATTTAAAACAACAAAAAAAAATCCACCGTGTTATGACATGAAACCCTTAATTACTATGTATATTGAATTCTTCCAGCCTGCCGAGATGCTCTCATTAGAAATTAATTCGCCAAAACCAAAACAACTAATAACGCTTTTATATCATAATTGTCATATGCAATAATGATATGAACAAATATCAAACAAGCCTATTTACAGATATAATTTTTTGTATTACCGTCTATAAATAAGTATATTTCATAGAAAAAATACTGAACTATTTCTAGAGCGTACTAAATTTGTTGTGCGTCGGTCTTTCGCGCGCTTTTCCTCGGAATGTTCTAGAAGTCCTTTATCAATGAATCTATGCTTTAAGGTGCTGATCATTAATGTATATGCCTGTATAAACTATTTTGATACAGTTTACAACTGATAAAATCAGACCTGAACAAGCTTTTGTCGTTAAGAAATAAAATAAAGGTGAAGAAAAAATTGTATGTCCTAACTACAACGAACAGATAACTGCTCTTTACATGATCAGCCTGGAACTAAATTAGGTTTTATGCAGCGGATTATCATAGATTTTGTTATAGTTCATTGGATAATTTATAACATTACACTGCTTTTAAATAAGAACATTTGGAGGTACTCTGAAATATTTGTTATATCAAATCATTTCATATTCTGATTTTAATCATTTTACAATTTTTTATGGTGCAGGTAAGCCTGTTTACGATAATGGTCAGTCGTGTCTTTTGTATAATAGTCTAGTCATTCTTTACTGTACATTTTGTTTTGAATATATATAGACATTATTTTAAAATTGTACTTTTTTTTTGCTACATTCCTGTTGTTGTACACATCTCGTGGACTATTTTCTTATTTGCAAAATAAACCTTGTTGAAAACATTGCCATTCATCATTGTTCACTACCAAAATTAGACATGTTTTTTACAATTATTTACAACAATGCTTTTATAACCTATCATAACATTAGAGTCTTTGAAATGAGTTTTGCATATATTTCCATTTATAAGTTTCTTAATTAAAGTATATTTATGCATGAATGAAAATCTCGTTTTTCTTTCATCCTACGCCGAATATCTTTTTTAAAGATATTTCTTGTTACTGAATGATAGCATGTCAAGAACCTTCGTCCAGTCTGACAAGTATTTCATACAAAAGGTTACAGTGACCATGACCTTTGACATAGTGACCTCAAAATCAATAGGGTTCATCTACTGGTCATGGCAAAGGTCCGTACAAGGTTTCACAAACCCAGGCCCTGCTGTTCTCCAGTTGTTGATCAGACAAGGATTTCATGCTAATGTATACAGTAACCTTGACCTAGTGACCTCAAAATCAATAGGGATCATCTACTGGTCATGGCCAATGTCCCTACCCGGTTTCATAAACCAAGGCCCTGTGGTTCTGCAGTTAATGATCGAACAAGTTTTGGTCGTACAGACGGACGGAAGTACAGACTGCAACAATGCTATATGCCACCCACTTTTCAAGTGTGTGTGTGGTGGGGGGAGGGGGGGCATAAAAATACAACTAAATTAAAATTGTAACACACATGTACCGGTACCAGTACCCCATTCCACACACACACACAGACTGAAACTAGATATGTGTCCACAGATGCCCCCACCTTTCACTTTGTTAGTCACAGGGGTAAAAATCTGGCAAATACTGGCCAATGGCCACTAACAAATTTATGTACAGAATAATGTTACAAACTTAAAATACCATATTTTCACAAATTCATGGCCCGTAACTCTAACAACGGCAACGGTGATTCGATGAAAATACCCAGGTGCACAAGTTCATGTCCTGAATAATATATCCATGAAGTTTTAAGTCTGTAGTACCAATACTTTCAGAGTTACGTGTGTCATAAAGTTTCAGGACAGACGGACAAAGGCAAATTTTTGATGGGGGCATAAAAACAACATCAAACAGATTATGTAAGGAATAAACAAATAAAAAGATGCTATGTTTTATTTGTATATTTACTGAAATAAATGTAGCAATAAACCTCCAAGTATACAAGTGTAACAAAGAAGTAAAAAAGGAAATAACAAGAAATATGCTTGTATATAGTTCTATGTAATAAAACAACCCCATTTATTAAGAAAGCTGACAGAAATACTAGAATTACTTCTATTAATTAACAAACATATAAAGTGGGACAGGGATTTCTTTATACATTGCTGTTAAGTTTTAGTTGATAACAGGAACTAGATCTATACACCCCTGCTTCACTGCCTTGATTCAAGAGTATGAAATGATACTGAAGTTGTTATTAAGCAAGGACTGGACGCCACAGGACGGGATGACCTGTGTGATTCCTATACAGCCTCACTTCACTGTGTGAAGCGACGGTATAACATATCAAAGGAAAAAGAAATAAAAAATTTTTTTTAAAGAAGCAAGCATGTTGTAGTTAAGATAATAAGCCGTTTAATTAAGGTATATTATGCGATAATTATGAGAAAACAACAACAAAAAATGTGGTATTAAGACATCCTAAATTATTTAATATGAGACACCATACATAGGAAGCATTGCTTCCATACACACAGGTAGACTGTATGGACCATTTTGTTTTGACTGTAGTTTTTAACATAATAATTATAATTTTCTATTATTTGGTTAGGATAATGCTGGACATTTACTGATTTAGGTTCATGTAATTTTTTTTTGTGACATTTAAAACTAAGACATAATATAAGTGTTCTAGCAAAAGAGTATGTTACTTTAGATCAACTGTCCTACACTGTGTTCTAGCATAAAAGGGTCCCAGCATAGCTCAATTCATGCATATAAAATAATGGCAAAAGATCATACATATCTTATAGCCAAAAAGTCAGTAACGTATAGTATGTAAAACAAATAAGGCCTAAAGGTAACAGCCATCACTACCACTTAAAACAAAAAAATATAACTTGACAATATAACCTTTAAGATGTCAAACTATGAACCAAGGGACAAATTGAAAAACTATATAGTGACTGAAGTTCTTTTGATTACCTCCCCTTGATATTTTTTATAAGTTATCTTCCCTGAAAAAAAAAAAACCAACTAAAACAGTGATTATCTCCATTTTCCTACAGTGAGGTTTGGATTTCTTTGAAACAGAATAATAAAAAGTAGCTTTCTACTATGAGTTTTTCTCGAGACTCAAATTCATTTTTTCATAATTAAAGAAAACCAATAGGTTTCAATATTAACTTAAAAATTGATTATCTCCCCCAAATCCAACAAAACTTTAAAACAAGAGGGCCATGATGGCCCTGAATCGCTCACCTGAGTACCATTGCTTCAACTGATGTCAAGGTTTTTAAACAGACAAGGATTCTGATATAACTTAATCTAAAACATTTTACCCCTGACAATACTACACACCAAATACCTAAGCAATGGGCCATATGGTTTCAGAGAAGACTTGGGCGCAGGGTCATTTATCACCGTAGGGCCAAGACTTTGAAAATCTTTGTAATGAACCATTAGATGCTACTACATACCAAAAATCTTAGCTCTAGGCCTTATTGATTCATAGAAGAAGATTTTTTAAGATTTTCCTATTTAACTCTATGTAAAACAAGTGACCCCTGGTGTGGGGTCATTTATCACCATTGGGCTATGATTTGTACAATCTTGGTAGTGGCCCATAAGATGATGCTACATACCAAATATCTAAGCTTTAGGCCTTATGGATTCATAGAAGAAGATTTTTTAAGATTTTCCAATATAACTCTGTGTAAAACAAGTCACCCCTGGTGCGGGGTCATTTATCACCATAGGGCTATGATTTGTACAATCTTGGTAGTGGCCCATAAGATGATGCTTCATACCAAATATCTAAGCTCTAGGCCTTATGCATTCATGAAGAAGATTTTTTAAGATTTTCCTATATAACTCTATGTAAAACAAGTGACCCCTGGTGCGGGGTCATTTATCACCATAGGGCTATGATTTGTACAATCTTGGTAGTGGCCCATAAGATGATGCTACATACCAAATATCTAAGCTCTAGGCCTTATGGATTCATAGAAGAAGATTTTTTAAGATTTTCCTATATAACTCTATGTAAAACAAGTGACCCCTGGTGTGGGGTCATTTATCACCATAGGGCTATGATTTGTACAATCTTGGTAGTGGCCCATAAGATGATGCTTCATACCAAATATCTAAGCTCTAGGCCTTATGCATTCATGGAAGAAGATTTTTTAAGATTTTCCTATATAACTCTATGTAAAACAAGTGACCCCTGGTGCGGGGTCAATTTTGACCCCAGGATCATAATTTGTACAATCCTGGTAGAGAGTCATAAGATCATGCTACATACCAAAAATCAAAAGGCTAGGCCTTGTGGTTTCAGAGAAGAAGATTTTTTAAATTTTCATTTTTAAAATCTATTTTTAGCTCCTGTGACCTAATTATGCGATGGACCAGAACCATTTATACAACTTTAGTAGAGCTTCATCCAAGGAACATTCCTGCAAAATATTTTTCAAATTGGCCAAGCCGTTTAGGAGGAGATGTTGTTTGAAGCAATTGTTGACGCCGGACGCACGCACGGACGACGGATGACGGACGCCGGACAAAAGGCGATCAGAAAAGCTCACCTTGAGCACGTTGTGCTCATGTGAGCTAAAAACAAAAAAAAACTCTTGGTGAAACATTTTTATTTTGGATGTCTTCAAAGGGACAAAGAACCATAGAAGTATAAGCGTCCAGATACCAGATATAAAATATGGCTATTAGCATGGTTGTACTTTATCTGGCCTTTCTTGTATTATAAACAAGAATGAAAAAAGCATATTTACAAAATATAAATCTATAATCTACATAAAAAAAATGGACAGAACAATGTTTCTGAAAAAAAAAACAAGAGGGCCATGATGGCCCTGAATCGCTCACCTGAGTACCATTGCTTCAACTGATGTCAAGGTTTTTAAACAGACAAGGATTCTGATATAACTTAATCTAAAACATTTTACCCCTGACAATACTACACACCAAATACCTAAGCAATGGGCCATATGGTTTCAGAGAAGACTTGGGCGCAGGGTCATTTATCACCGTAGGGCCAAGACTTTGAAAATCTTTGTAATGAACCATTAGATGCTACTACATACCAAAAATCTTAGCTCTAGGCCTTATTGATTCATAGAAGAAGATTTTTTAAGATTTTCCTATTTAACTCTATGTAAAACAAGTGACCCCTGGTGTGGGGTCATTTATCACCATTGGGCTATGATTTGTACAATCTTGGTAGTGGCCCATAAGATGATGCTACATACCAAATATCTAAGCTCTAGGCCTTATGGATTCATAGAAGAAGATTTTTTAAGATTTTCCTATATAACTCTATGTAAAACAAGTGACCCCTGGTGCGGGGTCATTTATCACCATAGGGCTATGATTTGTACAATCTTGGTAGTGGCCCATAAGATGATGCTTCATACCAAATATCTAAGCTCTAGGCCTTATGCATTCATGGAAGAAGATTTTTTAAGATTTTCCTATATAACTCTATGTAAAACAAGTGACCCCTGGTGCGGGGTCATTTATCACCATAGGGCTATGATTTGTACAATCTTGGTAGTGGCCCATAAGATGATGCTACATACCAAATATCTAAGCTCTAGGCCTTATGGATTCATAGAAGAAGATTTTTTAAGATTTTCCTATATAACTCTATGTAAAACAAGTGACCCCTGGTGCGGGGTCATTTATCACCATAGGGCTATGATTTGTACAATCTTGGTAGTGGCCCATAAGATGATGCTTCATACCAAATATCTAAGCTCTAGGCCTTATGCATTCATGGAAGAAGATTTTTTAAGATTTTCCTATATAACTCTATGTAAAACAAGTGACCCCTGGTGCGGGGTCATTTATCACCATAGGGCTATGATTTGTACAATCTTGGTAGTGGCCCATAAGATGATGCTACATACCAAATATCTAACTCTAGGCCTTGGTTCTAGGCCTTGTGGTTTCGGAGAAGAAGATTTTTTCAAGTTTTTCCTATATTAGCCTATGTGAAATCAAGTGACCCCTGGGGCGGGGCCAATTTTGACCCCAGGGTCATAATTTGTACAATCCTGGTAGACAGTCATAAGATCATGCTACATACCAAAAATCAAAAGGCTAGGCCTTGTGGTTTCAGAGAAGAAGATTTTTTAAATTTTCATTTTTAAAATCTATTTTTAGCTCCTGTGACCTAATTATGCGATGGACCAGAACCATTTATACAACTTTAGTAGAGCTTCATCCAAGGAACATTCCTGCAAAATATTTTTCAAATTGGCCAAGCCGTTTAGGAGGAGATGTTGTTTGAAGCAATTGTTGACGCCGGACGCACGCACGCACGGACGCACGCACGACGGACGACGGACGCCGGACAAAAGGCGATCAGAAAAGCTCACCTTGAGCACGTTGTGCTCATGTGAGCTAATAAAAAAATAAAGATCAGCATCCCAAGAGGAAAAGTAAATATTAGGTTTCTGACAAATTGGCAATGCCCTCAAGTAAGGATTTATACTAAAAAAAAAAAAAAAAAATTTTTTCTCTAGGCCAGCCCTTCCCTTCCACCCACCCCGCTTCGGCAAAACATTGATAGGTTCACTAATGAATCACTAGAGTGTCTTGGCCTACCACCCTGTATTGTAATAATCAGCATGCTCCTGTGTTTACAATATGAATGTTAAATATATATTCACACAATTATCATATTACAACATGAGGATAATAATAATTCACATTATCGTACAATGTACAAAATTATCCATATTAAGCATTTCTCAGTACATTTTTTCTCTCAATAAACTATAATTGCATCCTTCTATGTTTAGACTTACTTTTCTTATGTATTGACTCAGGAAAACACATCAATGTTTTTAAAATTAAATCATACGGTACCACATGTACCAGCAATCCCTTTCGAAAGTTCTTAGTAAAACAAGTAATTTGTTGTAAATGAATAAAGAATATAAACACGGACAACCTATGTAAAAAAATGAAATCTGTATTAAGCATTAACATTTGGAGGGCTGTCATTGGTTTATTGCATAAATTTTTAATAATTGTGAACAGAAGCTAAAACAGTAAATTATTTACCAGAGTTTTTATAATGAACTAATTATGTTACTAGAGAGTTGGTAAGCAATCAGTTTTAAAAGATGAACCAATGTTCAGGACAAAGTGTCCAAAGTGGTCCTGATTAATCTCCCAGAATTCCAGGGCAATTCCAGTAAAAAGTGGGGAAATGTCATAGTATGATTAAATCACAACTAGGGAGAGACTGGTGTAGGTGACGTGATATCTTAGTTGCACAGTGAGCAGGTAGTCCCGGGCATGCGTTCAGTGTGTCAAATCATATGCAGCCGAATGCTTAGTCAACTATGAAGCTGTCTCAGTGTCATAAACCGCGATGTTCACGTACGTCTATGTGCAGCATAAGGTGCACGTGAACAGCATGGTATATGGTCCTAAGACAATTCCATACCTGACTGTAAGTGACCGGTTTGTCATGTTGAACGCACACCTGGTTTGTGTTCCAGTCTTGATGTTCAATGTACTTTTAGTAACCATCAACACAGAAATGGAACATACAGAACAAGAGTGTGCAGCTGTGTGTCATTTCTCCAGGCGGTCTTATATCATGACACATGGATAGTAACAGATTAATTTGAAAACTGTTTCACATGAGCAAGCAATATTTACCCTGGGAATTGGTCCCTCTATAGTATAAGACTAAACATAAAATGTGGCAAAAGGTCAAAACTCTAGTAAATTAATATGAGCAAAAATGGTGTATATCCCTCATAGCACTGAACAATTCCATGATATCTATATAGTAACCAAACAGTATTTTTTACAACAAAATAAAAAGCAACATGCAGCATCACATGCCTCAAAATACATTGTTTTGTTTGCTTGTTCTTCTATTAAGTCCCTCGACTCAAATTTCTTATTAGTCAAAGAAAAACAATTGTAACAATTTCATTAATAAAAGAAAATATATTGGTGCACACTTATCATTTTCATAATGTTTAGATTAATTGATTCTACCAGCCTGTATTCATAAGTCCATTGAAAGCCAGAAAGGCTCATCAGCTTTTTTTTACGTATACAGTTAACCTGTTTAGCGGCCACCTGCATTAAACGGTCAACCTGCATTAGCGATCAATTTTGATATATCAAACTATAGCATTTTGTTATATATTTAACTTCCATTTAGCAGTTTAACGTGATGAAAGCGAGTGTGTAGGGAGACACAGGTTTACAGAACTAGTCGAGTGCTTAAATATCCAAATATGGTACACTGTGTTACACATGTGACCTTACTGATCTTAGATGTATGCATGCGGCTACATTGAGGTAGTGCCTCTCTACTTTTTATTGCGCATTAATTTAGTAATATATATTGTGAAAAATGATTGTTTTTAATTAAAGAGAAAGAAATTTATTATTATTTATCAATGCGATAGAGAATTACATATCATTTTTCAATGAGAGAGAGAGAGATAGATAGACAGATTTGACTGTATACTGTAAAGTCGTTAATTTTTGCTGACTTCAAATTTCAAGGAATTTGCTATAAAGTCAATTTCATTGGTACATATATTCATGGATTCATGTTCTAAAGAACATGACGTCATCAATTAAAACAGTTTTCGTAGGGATTAAGATATTCGTTGAAAATACTGCCCACAAAAATAAGTCCCCCACGAAAATTAATGATTTTAAAGTGTGCTGATGAGACCCTCTGGCTTTCAATGGACAATTTGAAACAATTCAAAATATTAATCCAATACCAAATTTTTCCCCCTGGTCCCATACATCCAAATCCTATCTTTATAAAGCTACCTTTCATGACACTGAATAACTGCTCCAAGTTTCACTAGAGCTACTGTTATTTGTAACCAGCACATGAGGTATGACAGGTAAGAGGTACGTGACAGGGTGGGGCGTGACACAACATGCTTCCAGTATGACCCCCACTTAACTAAGTGAAGAAGAAGTTATTATTCTATGTTACAAATAAGTGTATAAACTGATATCAAACTTATGTGAGCAAGGAACAACGTAATAAAATCTTAAGCAAAGGGATATGATGATGAAAAACCCAGCAAGTTTGCAACAAACCTCACTAAAAAGCTAGCTTTTATCTTGATTAAGTAGGGAGATTATTATCAAACCACATCCATCTTATGGCATATTTTCTTTGCTTAAATTATCAGTATTTTACATAGTTTAATAGACCATTTCACCAGGGAACCTTGTATAATTCGCTGATTTTAACCCTTTCCCTCATAGAGGAAACCATGAAAAGACCTATGCAAACAACATAAAACCAGATCAGCCTGCGAGTAACTCGCAGGCTGATCTGGTTTTATGCTGTTCGCTGCTCCTCAGTGGTCTGGAAATGAGGACTTTATAATTAAATTTGGTAAGATTTAATTGTGGTTTTCTGCAGATCAGGCTTTATGTGGTACCTATTGAGTGCGTCAAAATGAGTCTATATGAGGGAAAGAGTTAACTGAACAATCAGTGACTGGGGAAAAATCTCAAGTTTATGTATGTTTTATTTACCATTGATCAATATGTGGAAATTTACACAAGCATGGAGATTAGGTGTTCGGGAAGTGCTTGCTGATTTACGTCTCATTTCAGAGTGTAATGGTCTATTAAGAATTATATTGCTCAAAATATATGCAAATATATAGAGAAATTCTAAACAATTTGCATACCATCCAACCCACATATTTCTGTCCACATACATGTAGCACAGACAGGACAAAGTTGACATTTATGAAAGACGTAATGACAATAAAAGTCCTGTAATTTTTGTCATAACTTATTTCTTTTTATATTGTTTGAGAAACAAATTCTTACAGCTGAAACTTCTGAAATTCCTTCTCACAGGTTCTGCATAGTCATGAAAAAATTCTGTACCAAAGGTGTTCAAACCCATGACCTTTGCTACTAACGTATTAAACGAAGAAACAAACAAAATATTTGATATACTGACAACATAGTGAGTTTTAGAGTCCAGCTAACAGCTGACTGTAAGTACTGCATTTTCAAATATGTTTCTGACTAGACCCCCCCAAACACACTTCTCTCTCTCTCGCACACATCAATAAACAACAAAACCTCTTTAACTAAAATAAAATTAAGACTATTAACCTCAAATCCTGACATCATCAGCTACATGTAAATACTGTATTTCTACTCTACATGTATTTTTTTCAGACCATTTTCAAACAGTCATCAGATACCTTTCATCTCTTTCTCTAGGATAGACAAGTACCAGGGTTATCATACAATAGTAAAAAAAACAAATACATTCCAACATTATAAAAAGCATAACAAAAGATTTTGGAAAATCACAGAATGCTGAGGCTGGAACTGCACTACAGACATGAACTTTAATCACATGACCTGCAGTTTTACAAAACATCTCAAAATGAGATTTTTCACAACTCAAAAATCTTAAATTTCATTTCACCCAATTTTCTTTTGGAAAAAATTGATGACCATTTCTATAAGAGCATACTAATAAAAGCAAATATAGAACATTTCTGTCCTCCTGGTCAATACATAAAGGAGTTCTAGATCTCAGAATTTTGAGTTGAGGAAAATCTCAACTGAGATGTTCCTTGAATGGCAGACCAGACCCTTGTTTCGCGACACTTCTAATCTACACTGTGGCAAGAGATTGTGCCTCTGACACTCCTGTCCAGATTCTGACCTAACAAATTGCACCAAAATGCCTAGTAGAAATAATACTATACAACAGCTATATATATGATAAGGGTAACGCAGAAATAAGTACAAGCAGATGAATATAAAGCTACAAGAGATCTCGTCATGGACCCAACAGTCAAACCAATTCTTAGACACTCATGGTCAATTCGCCCGTTACTCTCCATTCATCAATCATGGAATTTTCATCTATGGTTCCATGTTTTTATGCATTAAGTACGAACAGATGTACGCCAATCATATGTATGTTTTATAACATAAAAGGAATATATTTCAACCATATTCAATATTTTAAATATTAGTTAAGTGCTGATTATTGATGGTGGATATTTAATCTGATGTCATGTAACATACATCTTTGTGTCACTGTTTAATTAAACTTCAATCTCCTGTTTCTGACTTTATAAACAAAGGTAAACATTTGCTTTCACAATAAATGACAAGTTACAACAAATTGTGACAACTCTGTGACCAATAATTTTCATATGATGGTATATCATTATCTATTTACAAGTACATGTATATCTATTCTAAAATGCTGACTTGCTAATATATAAATGCTGAATCTTGCAAATTCCTTCCTATGTACACAAACTTCTCACACTGTCATGTTCCTGTATGCAAAAAGCTAACAAGGTATGGGTTAAATTGGATATTCATAAAATATAATGCTGAAAAATATAAGTGAAAAGTGTGTTAACTATCAATTAGCACAGAGGAGAAAAAAATATTGTCAAAGAGTTCCTGTTTTTTTTATTCTCTTGCATGTTTATACAAGAGGGCCATGATGGCCCTGAATCGCTCACCTGATTATAAATGAGCAACATATGTTGGATTTTCATATTGACCTACTTTTTGACCCCACATGACCCAAATTCGAACTTGTCCAAGACTTTATGGAGAGAAACATTCTGACCAAGTTTCATGAAGATTGGGCCAAAAATGTGGCCTCTAGAGTGTTAACAAGGTTTTTTTTTTTATAAGATTTGACCTTGTGACCTACTTTTTGACCCCACATGACCCAATTTCGAACTTGTCCAAGATTTTATGGAGACAAACATTCTGATAAAGTTTCTTGAAGATTGGCCTAAAAATATGGCCTCTAGAGTGTTAACAAGCCAAATTGTTGACGTCGCACGACGGACGAAGGGCGATCACAAAAGCTCACCTTGAGCACGTTGTGCTCAGGTGAGCTAAAAAGCTGATAACTGCCTGATAACACACATAATAACTGGCCTCCTCTTGGTTTACACTGCTTTATACAGAAATGTAGCCTTGTCCATCAACATTTTCCAATGTCACATCAACAATCAAAAATAAACTTGTAAACATCAAATAAGCACTTGCAATGCACATGATGTTCCAGTTATTATAATAGTGCTTGAGATTACCAATGACCTTAACAATACATTTCAGTTATATATTGACTACTTATATACTAAGCTTTGTCCAGTTGGTAGACTCATCCACGTACCACCAATATGCTGGAAAAAAATTTTCTCACATATAAAAACTGAGATGCGGGAACTTGAACCCAGTGGTGAAGGGCAAAGTGACCGTTTGTCAAAAATTATTACAAGAAGAATGCAATATCAAGGACATTACCTATGCTAACAGGTGTAAAATACAGGGGATACAACAAATTACAATATTTTTTACGTGCATAAACAAAGTGCATGTCTGTCGTATACGTCACTGCATATTTGATTAACTATAAGATTTATTATGCTAGAAACAATTTATCCAGTTAAGCGGCATGTATTTCCTATTTACATCTTAAAAGAAAAATTAACAATGAAACAAAATCTGTATCTTGTTGACACATTATTAAACACAATTTCATTAACTTCTGCAACATGTATAACAAAATATCTTAACCAATAGTTAGCAATATCTTAAATACTACAAAATGTATTTACATGTATATAAAATGAAAAGTAAGACAAATAAGCTCCTATTTCTCACATTGAAATAACATCAATAATAAACTATTCCTTATGAAAAGCAGCTGACATATACCACCAGTACTCCATATAAATAACAGACCAGTTTAGATATTAAAGCAGACCGTTCACATATAGTGATTGACTAAGAATTTGACTGTTAATTATATGTGTGTATTATTTCTATCAATACCCATCTACAGAAGCATGGTCATCAAATGCAACCATCTGTGATAGCAAAAAAATGGGTGCTTTCCCCATCAAAAGCAATAGTGTTACAAACAGTATTGAAACTATATTTAGAATTATAGAACCTATATTTAGATTTTCTATTTTCATTTGTTGTCACTTGATTGATCACATTCACATATGCGCTCACTTCACAGGCTGAATTTACGAATATGCTACCCAAAACTGGTGAAGACACCATGATGAAGAATGTGTCATTTGGTAATGCAAACACCTGCTCGGGGATATCATAGATTATATTTAACTGATTTCGCCAAAGTGGCATTTACTAATATATAGAGTTTTAAAATGCAATGTCACCTCCACTTGCAAGTTTATTTGTCAGGATATATATCAATTTGCTGACTTTAGAATGGAATGTGAATTTTTCTTTGCCAAGCAGACTGTGTAGAACTGTATGAGCATTCCAAGGAGGCCCTGATTCTGACAGCTCCACTGACCTGGTTCTCCTCATTTTTTGTGCGATTTAATAGTTCTGATCAGCCATTACATATCATGAATACGGTATCTAACTATTGGTATATTCATTCGTTAGACAATCCACCAGAAAGTGTACATTTGCAAGACGTGTATTAAAAAGAGAACCATAGAATATTCTGTTTGATACAGAACAGACAACCACAAGTGTCTCTAAAGTCTGTGTAGAAGTCCAATATGTGAGGTGTACGAGCTGCTATTGTGAAAGTGTATGCTGCAAGAAGCTCTGAAGACTGGGCGTGGCCTGCTCTGTGACAGAGGGAGGGATGAGATGTTCCGTCTTCAGTGGCTGGGAATTTTCTCATTCTGTATCTGGTAGTAACATGCCTGGAATTATACAGTTCATGTATTGCTAGAAACTCACTTGTTTGTTTGTTTATGTTCATTGGGTTTAACATCCTGCCAACAGTATTTCAGTGATTTGGAGACAATGTGTACATGAGACAGATATAGTGCTACCACACTGAAATATCATGCCTTAAACATGTGGCATGATACCACACCAAGTCACATTATCACCAAGTCACATTATTACGATTTCACATTATCCTGACACCGGGCCGACCAATTCTGGAACTATCTGTAAGTATTCGGTATCTTAAGGTAATCCATCCATCATTAAATAAATTGTGACCATGGTCTATCGAGTGATCATATATTAACAAATCAAGCCTTACAAGCCTATAACTTCAACCTAACACTTAAAAGATGTGGTAAACATAATTCCATACTCCCCAAACTCTAGGTAGCTCTCCATCAGGTCTTCGATAAACCGGATCTCGGCCCCCAGGTGGTGAATCCGAGCCCGGATCACGACAAACTGGAAGATGGGGAACAAGTCGTCCATACACCACAGGTGATCTCCCCCCAGGAAGTCTTGCACTGTCTGTAGAGAGAAATGAGTCAATTTTATCTCAACTAGAGCTATCACTATAGGTAAATAATACCCCAACATTTCACCTTGTCTTCATGAAATCCAGGATGTGATGTAAAGGGATGGGACATGACAGGTAATGACAGACCTAATTTTTAGGAAGCCCCCCACTTCTGTGAAGCTGGGGTGTAATGAATATAAATATCTAAATAAAATTAAACATAACTTATTTTATACAAATATTTCTACATACAAATAAATGACTTTCATAAATCAAAATTCATGCAATCTTATCAATACTATTAACACCTATAATTAAATAATGTAATATCTGCACAGATTTATCATTTTTATTGGTTTTTAATATTTATAGGAACCGAAATGTATAACTTGGTTCTGAATTTAAAATGTCTGCTTGTGTTGAACGTCCCACCAATAGTACTTGTCATTTAGGGATTTTTTTCTGCAAGAGACAGATATCATTCTGTAGACAAATGGCATGATACCAAACCCTATTATGTGGAGGGAGGTTTGCATACGTATTATTTCATATATGGTATGAATGAAGGGGAGACAACCACATACCTGTGTAATATTTAAAAATGTTTTCTCAATCACTTCAAGCTTGTCCTGGGGACAGAAGGCAGTGCTGCAATATAAAACAACCACTGTCTTAAACAGGGGCCCTATTTACAAAGTATGATTGACAATTCTATATATTTACTTGCAATAGTGAGTGGACACAGTCAATTCTATAATTATTTTATCAATTCAGGGGCAATAATTCTGGAGTGAATTTGGAATGCACCATATATCAGCTTTTAGAAATGAAAATTTAAACCTTGACTTTCCCCATTCATGGATATGTAAACAGCTCATAAACAGTTTCACAAATAAAATCATACATTCTCCTATGGTAACCAGGTCAATCATTGTCTACCTATTTTTCCAGGGCAACTATTGGATAACCCAGAAATCAATTTAATACATCTGTAAACACTGGAAAGTTCCATCCTACAAGTTTTTGAACCTGATTAAGATTATGGTGAAATTAAACCTTAACCTGCTGAATTTCTCAAATGGACTTAGCCAGCATCTTTTTTGGAACTGTCCATTATCAATTTTAGGGATAACAAGATGATAACTTGTAGATGGTCAGCCAACAGTAAAGAGCCAGGCCAGCCTGCACACTGGTGGCAAAGATAAGCACTTAAGGTTCCAGCAGGGTAAAGATTACTCAAACAACATTTGCCAGAGTCAAAGAGCAGGGATTCCATATGTCCTGTCACAAATATGACAGGCATATAAAAATTAGTGATCAGGACACACAGTGATTTTTTTACTGCTGCATCCAGGATGCAATGTTTTTGGTGTGGTTGCAATGTTTGTTTTTCAGTGCATCCACTGGATGCATAAAATATTTGATAAAATGCTATTGAAATTAAAGTAGGATGCATACTTTCTGCATCGAAACTCATATTTTTTAGCCAGGCAAGTCTCAGGACTTGTGCAGCAAAAAATGTAAAAAAAAAACAAGAGGCCCATGATGGCCCTAAATCGCTCACCTGAGATAAATAGGATGACCCAAGGAACATCTGTACCAATTTATTTTAAAATCTGGCCAGTAGTTTTGAAGAAGATGATTTTTAAAGTTTTCATATTTTTTTTCTTTTTGTTGCCATGGCAACAAGAGTTCTATATGGATCAAGTTTATTTTAGCAACTTTTGTGAAGGTTGACCAAAGGATCATCCCTGCCAAGTTTAATCAAATTCTTTCCAGTGGTTTCAGAGGAAATGTTGATTAAAGTTTTCCCTATATACATATACGGCAAATAAGCCCCGCCCCTGGCGGCCATGTTTTTTACGGATCGGAAAATTTTTAGCAACTTTGGTACAGGTTGACCCAAGGAACACCTGTACCAATTTATTTTAAAATCTGGCCAGTAGTTTTGAAGAAGATGATTTTTAAAGTTTTCATTTTTTTTTCTTTTTGTTGCCATGGCAACCAGAGTTCTACATGGATCAAGTTTATTTTAGCAACTTTTGTGAAGGTTGACCCAAGGATCATCCCTGCCAAGTTTAATCAAATTCTGTCCAGTGGTTTCAGAGAAGATGTTGTTTAAAGGTTTCTCTATATACATATAAGGCAAATAAGCCCCGCCCCTGGCGGCCATGTTTTTTACGGATCGGAATAATTTTAGCAACTTTGGTACAGGTTGACCCAAGGAACACCTGTACCAATTTATTTTAAAATCTGGCCAGTAGTTTTGAAGAAGATGATTTTTAAAGTTTTCTTTTTTTTTTCTTTTTGTTGCCATGGCAACCAGAGTTCTACATGGATCAAGTTTATTTTAGCAACTTTTGTGAAGGTTGACCCAAGGATCATCCCTGCCAAGTTTAATCAAATTCTGTCCAGTGGTTTCAGAGGAGATGTTGTTTAAAGGTTTCTCTATATACATATAAGGCAAATAAGCCCCGCCCCTGGCGGCCATGTTTTTTTACGGATCGGAATAATTTTAGCAACTTTGGTAGAGGTTGACCCAAGGAACATCTGTACCAATTTATTTTAAAATCTGGCCAGTAGTTTTGAAGAAGATGATTTTTAAAGTTTTTTTTTTTTTCCTGGCAACCAGAGTTCTACATGGATCAAGTTTATTTTAGCAACTTTTGTGAAGGTTGACCCAAGGATCATCCCTGCCAAGTTTAATCAAATTCTGTCCAGTGGTTTCAGAGGAGATGTTGTTTAAAGGTTTCTCTATATACATATACGGCAAATAAGCCCCGCCCCTGGCGGCCATGTTTTTTTATGGATCGGAATAATTTTAGCAACTTTGGTAGAGGTTGACCCAAGGAACATCTGTACCAATTTATTTTGAAATCTGGCCAGTAGTTTTGAAGGAGATGATTTTTGAAGTTTTCAAATTATTTTTCTTTTTGTTGCCATGGCAACCAGAGTTCTTCATGGATCAACTTTATTTTAGCAACTTTTGTAGAGCCTCACCCAAGGAACATTCCTGCCAAGTTTCATTAAATTCTATCCAGTGGTTTCAGAGAAGATGTCGTTTAAAGGAAATTGTTGACGACGGACGACGACAGACGCCGGACGAAGGGCGATCACAAAAGCTCACCTTGAGCACTTTGTGCTCAGGTGAGCTAAAAAATCACTGATACATGAAATGATATATAACATTTTATTCAAAAATACTGAAATGTGATATTTTTTTCAGAAAGAGTATAGCATGATGATTTACTACTCCAAGGAAATTATATATTGTGCTTTTGTCTAATCATGATAGTACTCTTGGTAATGATGACAGTATTGATGATGATGATGATGATGATGATGATGATGATGCCTTACTCACCTCAGCTGCTGCAGTACCTCCACCGCGCAGAGGTAACACTTGTCCTTCAGGGATGACAGCCTCTGTAACCATATGGAAAAAACATTTCCAGTTAACTTTACCGGTCTTTTATAGATTATATGTACTTATTTGTGATTATTCAGAGTAGATCCACATTATAACAAACTCCATTATAACGTGCAATCCAGTTCAACAGTTCAATATTGAACCTCAAATCAGATGGCTCAAAATGCATTTTAGTATTAAAATGTGGTCCAAAATAATGCACTATCTGAACTTGGACTCCAAATACATGTACTGTGTTATAATGGAGCTGCACCATATTTTTCAGCTATTCTTTTGTAAACTTGAGACTGATAAAATTCAGCCAAACTGCAATATCAACTGCAGTAGCAAGCAGACAAACAGCATGTATCAAAGCTGACCAAACCAATCCAGGAACTATGTAATTTATAAGCAAAATGCCAGGTGAAGGACATTCACCAGTGCTAAGTCGAGGTTATTTTTCATTTGTAAATCCTCTATTCACAGAATATGTCTTTACAACAGCTACCAAAGAATTTCTTTCTATCAAGAGTAAGCAAATATAATTGGTATAACAAACAAGAGGCCCATGATGGCCCTAAATCGCTCACCTGAGATAAATAGGTTGACCCAAGGAACATCTGTACCAATTTATTTTAAAATCTGGCCAGTAGTTTTGAAGAAGATGATTTTTAAAGGTTTAATTTTTTTTTTCTTTTTGTTGCCATGGCAACCAGAGTTCTACATGGATCAAGTTTATTTTAGCAACTTTTGTGAAGGTTGACCCAAGGATCATCCCTGCCAAGTTTAATCTAAATCTGTCCAGTGGTTTCAGAGGAGATGTTGTTTAAAGGTTTCTCTATATACATATAAGGCAAATAAGCCCCGCCCCTGGCGGCCATGTTTTTTTACGGATCGGAATAATTTTACCAACTTTGGTAGAGGTTTGCCCAAGGAACATCTGTACCAATTTATTTTAAAATCTGGCCAGTAGTTTTGAAGAAGATGATTTTTAGAGTTTTTTTTTTTTTTTTTTTTTTGTTGCCATGGCAACCAGAGTTCTACATGGATCAAGTTTATTTTAGCAACTTTTGTGAAGGTTGACCCAAGGATCATCCCTGCCAAGTTTAATCAAATTCTGTCCAGTGGTTTCAGAGGAGATGTTGTTTAAAGGTTTCTCTATATACATATAAGGCAAATAAGCCCCGCCCCTGGCGGCCATGTTTTTTTACGGATCGGAATAATTTTAGGAACTTTGGTAGAGGTTGACCCAAGGAACATCTGTACCAATTTATTTTAAAATCTGGCCAGCAGTTTTGAAGAAGATGATTTTTAAAGTTTTCATTTTTTTTTCCTTTTTGTTGCCATGGCAACCAGAGTTCTACATGGATCAAGTTTATTTTAGCAATTTTAGTGAAGGTTGACCCAAGGATCATCCCTGCCAAGTTTAATCAAATTCTGTCCAGTGGTTTCAGAGGAGATGTTGTTTAAAGGTTTCTCTATATACATATAAGGCAAATAAGCCCCGCCCCTGGCGGCCATGTTTTTTTACGGATCAGAATAATTTTAGCAACTTTGGTAGAGGTTGACCCAAGGAACATCTGTACCAAATTATTTTGAAATCTGGCCAGTAGTTTTGAAGGAGATGATTTTTAAAGTTTTCAAATTATTTTTCTTTTTGTTGCCATGGCAACCAGAGTTCTTCATGGATCAACTTTATTTTAGCAACTTTTGTAGAGCCTTACCCAAAGAATATTCCTGCCAAGTTTCATTAAATTCTGTCCAGCAGTTTCAGAGGAGATGTCGTTTAAAGAAAATTGTTGACGACGGACGACGGACGACGCACGACGGACGACGCACGACGACGGACGCCGGACGAAGGGCGATCACAAAAGCTCACCTTGAGCACTTTGTGCTCAGGTGAGCTAAAAATCCTCAAAACAAGATCACTGAATTATTCACCTGATGACAATTAATTTAAACTATTTTGTCTTTTAAGGAACTGGCTCGAATTCCACCAACAATACTTAGCACTAAGTATTACTTAAATTCTTAAACTTTCCCTCATATAGACTCATTTTGACGCACTCAGTAGGTACCACATAAAGCCTGATCTGCAGAAAACCACAGTTAAACCTTACCAAATTTAATTATAAAACCCTCATTTCCTGACCACTGAGGAGCAGCTTTTATTAAAACCCAGCCTGCGAGTTACTCGCAGGCTGATCTGGTTTTATGTTGTTCGCATAGGTCTTTTCATGGTTTCCTCTATGAGGGAAAGGGTTAAACTTGGTAGACACACATTCCATTATTCTTATTTTATGAAATATTCTAGTACACTGTACATAAGTAACATGAAATCATTTAATGCCCTAATATCTAACAATATTTGTGGAGAAAGGAAAAATCTGGGTATTTTTATTAGAGAAACAAGACTAATGAAATTCGCCCTTAAGTATTTAAGTTTTACTTAGCACTAAGAATTGTTGATGGAATTCGACCCTGGATAATTTGAACAACCTTGGTTAGTACCCAATCAATGAACATCTGTACAAAACTTTTTTAAAATCTGGAGAGTAGATACGGAGAAAAGGGATTTTAAAGATTTTACTACATATACATAAGGCAAATTAGACTCACCCCTAGTAGCCATGTTTTTTAGACAAATCAGAATAATTTTAAGCAACCTCGTAGAAGGTTTATAAAGGAACGTCTGTGCCAAAATATTTTGAAAAATTTGGAAATACAATATCACAGATACAGTGGTAGATAAAAAAATATGGGGATCTTTAGGTTAGAGCCAAGGAATCTAATGTGCTAAACAGGAAAAAAGAAGAGAAAAATTTCATACTTAATCTTACCTTATGTTGATTCATAAACATTGAATCATCAATGCACCAAAAGCTCCTGAAAAAAAGATAAGTATTACTTCCATGTCAAGTGAGTGTAGGATGGGATATGTCATACTATAACTTGATGAGTGTGACTCACATATAGCCAAAGTGGGGGCATAACAATTTAAACTTGTATATGAATCTAATGCATAAGAGAGAGTAAACAATGGACTAAGAAAGCCAACTGTTTGATGACTCCTGTATACCCCTTTCTTGATAGAAATAAGTTACCTTTAGCTAAGACTGAAAGTGACTCATACACCAACAAGACAAATTTTCATGGGAAACAAAATTATTCCTTCAGACACACAGAATGGTGTGCTGGGTATATAATAGCTAGAACTATCACTGGTGTGTTGGGTATATAACAACTAGAACTATCACTGGTGTGTTGGGTATATAACAGCTAGAACTATCACTGGTGTGTTGGGTATATAACAGCTAGAACTATCACTGGTGTGTTGGGTATATAATAGCTAGAACTATCACTGGTGTGTTGGGTATATAACAGCTAGAACTATCACTGGTGTGTTGGGTATATAACAGCTAGAACTATCACTGGTGTATTGGGTATAAACAGCTAGAACTATCACTGGTGTGTTGGGTATATAACAGCTAGAACTATCACTGGTGTGTTGGGTATATAACAGCTAGAACTATCACTGGTGTGTTGGGTATATAACAGCTAGAACTATCACTGGTGTGTTGGGTATATAATAGCTAGAACTATCACTGGTGTGTTGGGTATATAATAGCTAGAACTATCATTGGTGTGTTGGGTATATAATAGCTAGAACTATCACTGGTGTGTTGGGTATATAACAGCTAGAACTATCACTGGAGTGTTGGGTATATAATAGCTAGAACTATCACTGGTGTGTTGGGTATATAACAACTAGAACTATCACTGGTGTGTTGGGTATATAACAGCTAGAACTATCACTGGTGTGTTGGGTATATAACAACTAGAACTATCACTGGTGTGTCGGGTATATAATAGCTAGAACTATCACTGGTGTGTTGGGTATATAATAGCTAGAACTATCACTGGTGTGTTGGGTATATAACAGCTAGAACTATCACTGAGGTGTTGGGTATATAACAGCTAGAACTATCACTGGTGTGTTGGGTAAATAACAGCTAGAACTATCACTGGTGTGCTAGGTATATAATAGCTAGAACTATCACTGGTGTGTTGGGTATATAATAGCTAGAACTATCACTGGTGTGTTGGGTATATAACAGCTAGAACTATCACTGGTGTGTTGGGTATATAATAGCTAGAACTATCACTGGTGTGTTGGGTATATAATAGCTAGAACTATCACTGAGGTGTTGGGTATATAACAACTAGAACAATCACTGGTGTGTTGGGTATATAATAACTAGAACTATCACTCGTGTGTTGGGTATAAACAACTAGAACTATCACTGGTGTGTTGGGTACATAACAGCTAGAACTATCACTGGTGTGTTGGGTATATAATAGCTAGAACTATCATTGGTGTGTTGGGTATTTAATAGCTAGAACTATCACTCGTGTGTTGGGTATATAACAACTAGAACTATCACTGGTGTGTTGGGTATGTAACAACTAGAAATATCACTGGTGTGTTGGGTATAAACAGCTAGAACTATCACTGGTGTGTTGGTATAAACAGCTAGAACTATCACTCGTGTGTTGGTATAAACAGCTAGAACCATCACTCGTGTGTTGGGTATATACTGTGAAATCATTAATTTTTGTAGGACACTAATTTTCGTCAATTTTGTTGAAGGTTTTATTTACGAATAATAATCCACACGAAAACTTGTCTCTAATATAGACCTCATGTTTTCTAGAACATAGATCCACAAATAAATGTACTCACAAAATTCCTTAAGGTATGTAATCAACAAAATTTAATGTCAACGAAAATTAATGTTTTTACAGTAATAGTTAGAACTAACACTGGTGTGTTGGGTATATAATAGCTAGAACTATCATTGGTGTGTTGGGTATATAATAGTTAGAACTATCACTGGTGTGTTGGGTATATAACAGCTAGAACTATCACTTGTGTGTTGGGTATATAACAGCTAGAACTATCACTGAGGTGTTGGGTATATTAAGCTAGAACTATCCTGGTGTGTTGGGTTATAAAGCTAGAACCTGGTGTGTTGGGTATATAAAGCTAGAACTATCCTGGTGTGTTGGGTTATAAAGCTAGAACTATCCTGGTGTGTTGGGTATATAAAGCTAGAACTATCACTTGTGTGTTGGGTATATAACAGCTAGAACTATCACTGGGGTGTTGGGTATATTAAGCTAGAACTATCACTGGTGTGTTGGGTACATAATAGCTAGAACTATCATTAATGTGTTGGGTACATAACAGCTAAAACAATCACTGGTGTGTTTGGTATAGAACAGCTAGAACTATCACTGGTGTGTTGGGTATATAACAGCTAGAACTATCCCTGGTGTGTTGGGTGTATAATAGCTAGAACTATCACTGGTGTGTTGGGTATATAATAGCTAGAACTATCACTGGTGTGTTAAGTATAAAACAGCTAGAACTATCACTGGGGTGTCGGGTATATAATAGCTAGAACTATCACTGGTGTGTTGGGTATATAAAAGCTAGAACTATCACTGGTGTGTTGGGTATATAATAGCTAGAACTATCACTGGTGTGTTGGGTATATAAAAGCTAGAACTATCACTGGTGTGTTGGGTATGTAACAGGTAGAACTATCCCAGGTGTGTTGGGTACATAATAGCTAGAACTATCACTGGTGTGTTAAGTATAAAACAGCTAGAACTATCACTGGGGTGTCGGGTATATTAAGCTAGAACTATCACTGGTGTGTTGGGTATATAACAGCTAGAACTATCACTGGTGTGTTGGGTATATAAAAGCTAGAACTATCACTGGTGTGTTGGGTATAGAACAGCTAGAACTATCACTGGTGTGTTGGGTATATAAAAGCTAGGACTATCACTGGTGTGTTGGGTATATAATAGCTAGAACTATCACTGGTGTGTTGGGTATATAACAGCTAGAACTATCACTGGTGTGTTGGGTATATAATAGCTAGAACTATCCCTGGTGAGTTGGGTATACAACAGCTAGAACTATCCCTGGTGTGTTGGGTATATAATAGCTAGATCTATCACTGGTGTGTTGGGTATATAACAGCTAGAACTATCACTGGTGTGTTGGGTATATAACAGCTAGAACTATCACTGGTGTGCTGGGTATATAATAGTTAGAACTATCACTTGTGTGTTTGGTATATAATAGATAGAACTAACACTTAAAGTGACTTATTCTCCAGGATCTCACCTTGCCTTCATGTAATGCGGGTGTAGGCCATGATGGGACCGGACGGGACATGATCGGGCGCAAGGATCGTAATCTGATCCTTATACATTTGTATAGCCCCAACTTCTGGGAAGTAGAGGTATAATACAAAGGGGCAATTGTGAGAAAGAGTCTTACTGTTCGATGCCAAGGTAAGCCATGAGTGACATATCACCCTGTTTGTTGAGCCGCTGGACTCGCTCCCAGTATCTCTCATCCTCTCGGTCACTGTGGAGGGCATAGAGGTCAAACAGGGCGGGGTATATCCGCGGCAACAGGATCCCGTGCAGAATCCCTACTGCACTGACCACCTGCCTATAATCATGACAAGTACAGAAAAACATCAAAGTCAAAATATTTTTGGCATTGTTTATAATTATATAAAAAATCTTTGTAAAATTTATATTTTGAGGATGAACATGAA
This sequence comes from Solen grandis, assembly GCA_021229015.1. Taxonomy (NCBI): domain Eukaryota; kingdom Metazoa; phylum Mollusca; class Bivalvia; order Adapedonta; family Solenidae; genus Solen; species Solen grandis. The sequence goes on along the minus strand of CM037781.1, from coordinate 62,648,181 downwards.
TTTGAAAATATCCATGTCTTCTACATAAACATTGCAAAAATAGTCCAGACTATGAAAATTATAACAAAGAATTCTTTTAAGACTTACTCATATAAGGCTTTTTCATTTATCCAAATAAAAATTCTTACAACTTTATTACAGTTCCTTGGTTGCACCAGCACTTTGCGCTTTGGATTTCCATAAAAAATCATTGCCCCCAGATTACATAGATTGACAAAATATTACGCCATGGATATTTAACTTATGTGTAGTTTGTCACTAATTTATGTTCAAAATACAATGAAGAAAACTTTGTGAGTTAACTTACGGAGCAGGCAGATCCTCCGTGCAGGTCTCAGATATCTGTCTCTGTATGAGACCCATGGTCTCCATGATGGGGGTAGAGGTCTTCCTGCTGGCCTCGGGGTACACGTGTACTGGGCCCTCATCCTGGGGCAGCTCTGGGAACAAGATCCTGCAATAAACATGAATGATGGGGTCAGAATCAAGGATACACAGAGCAATACAAGTTATGATTCAAAATCTTATTAACAAGACTTTAGTAATTAAAAAAAATATCATTATTAATACGGCTAATTAGTTATTCTTCTGTAATGATGCAATGTGTTGGTAATGCAATGCATGTGATGATGCAATGCATGTGATGATGCAATGTGTGTAATGATGCAATGTGTGTGATGATGCAATGTTGATGATGAAATGATTGATGATGCAATATGTGTGATGATGCAATGTGTGTGATGATGCAATGTATTGATGATGCAATGTGTGTGATGATGCAATGTATTGATGATGCAATATGTGTGATGATGCAATGTATTGATGATGCAATGCATGTGATGATGCGATACATGTGATGACGCAATGTGTGTAATGATGACATGTATTGATGATGCAATGCATGTGATGATGCAATGCATGTGATGATGCAATATGTGTAATGATGACATGTATTGATGCAATGCATGTGATGATGCAATGTATTGATGACGCAATACATTGAACTTCATAGGTGGATAGACGTCACAAAGGTAAATTGCAACGCTCAAGAACCTTAATTCTGCAAATCACATTTTTGGAGTAATTGCCCGTGACAGACAGACAGACAACTTTGACAAAAAACAATGTTTCCCCCTTATAAATATGGGGGGAGGCATAATTAAGTACCCTCCACTCTGTTTATTCAACAAAGATGAAAAGCCTATATGATATATGCTACATCCAATATTTCACATTGACTACAAAAAGGGAAGCCTCAGAAGCCAGGAATTTAGTATATCTGTGTTTGTTATAAGGAGTTTACTGTAGAACTTCATTTCATATAATAATGACAGTTCTCCGATTATGTACAATGCATACAAAACATTTGATATTGTAATTAATTTTCTCTCCTCACTCACCTTACGACATTGTACATCCGGCGGACAAAAGACTGGATCTCACGGTTGGCGTGGTATAGCAGCCGCGGATGTGCCCCAATCCCAATATACGCAGCACGGAACACATCCACAAGGTCCTCTAGCAACTTACCCAGGGGATGGGCTTGGGTTTCAAATGCCTGACATATACAGAAAAAACAGTTATTTTCTTTTTTTAAACTTTGTTCATTTTACTACAACCAGAATGGACTGAATGCGATATCATTTCTGAAAATCTTTTCCTTGGCACTGACAGATTGATTCAGGTGGTCCTTGATGCAGGTAGAGTAACTTGAATCAAATGTTTGACTTGATCCTGATTTTATTTTTCAACTGCTGCGGGTGTCCCAGGTTCTTGGGTAGGCAGCTACTGTGTCTAACACCCTCTCTCCACACAGGATCAAAGTTGGCCAGATTGCACATTTTCAGGTTGGTCTTGACACATTCAGGCCATGCTTTCCTGGGTTGCCCTCATCTTTTACAGCCAGGAATCACAATGATCTTGACTGTTTTGATGCATTCTATGTGCCCATACCATCTTAAATGCCAGCTGCGCAAAACTGCTGATACCACCTGAACCTCCAGAATGGGTGACCACATGTAATTTCATATACAATGACAGACCAAGGGAACAAACCTGGGTAGACCTGATAAAAGCCAGGGCATTAACCACTTCATTCAGTTTCCATTTTAGATTTTCAATCTACAGTACCGGTATGTTTTTTTGTAAGTACACTTTTAAAATCTTGAGACTATTCATTCTGCCTCAGACTGGTATCAAGATAGACACTGGATGTGTTTCAGTCTAGAGATACTTTGCCAATCTCTTCATCCTAAATTTTTTAAGCAAGATTTCATTGGTCTGAACATATCCTTTTTTATTAGCAGTGATTACAATTTTATAATAGAAACGAAGGAAGAAAATACTACTTATGAACACAATACTATCCCAGGCCTCTCACCTTTTGTAAGTATGTCAAGATGTCTGTGAAGTGCTCCAGGTATAAGTCTCCCATGCCATGGCTCGGAACTTTCTCCAGCTGATCCAGGGTCGTCAGTTCGAGTCTCTGGCGTGACGTCAATGTGCTGTCAAACAATATGTGGACTTTACACAGTTTTTTTCCATATTTGTTTACATACAGGTGCAATATGGAAGAAGTTATTCACACTCATATACAGAGCTTACTTGATTTATCCTTAAGGAAGATATAAACTAGACATCAAAATTATTCAGCACAGTATTTATTGGTAGGATTGAACTTTTTCTATGACAACAAAGGGACCACTTCAGGAACTCAGTGCTAGCCATTAGTAACCATTTATATATACAAGTAACTGTTGCAGGCAACACATGAGTCCCCTACTGGTGAGGTGCATAATATTTCCATTACCATAGCAATAAGAATTTTGGTCCGAGAAAAAAAAAAGTGACATGCAGAATCTCCATACTGCCATCTATTTATATACAAAGTTCATAATATTATCTTAAATGGTTTTTAAGTTATCGCGGGATCCAGATTTCCAGACAGACAGAGGGTCGGACAGACAGACGGACGGAAAGACGGAGGGCAAACCTATAGTCCCCTCCGTTGTAAAGACCAGTAGGGGACTAATAAGTGAAGTTTAGAGGAAATGCCATAATTTTTTCCACCTATATGCTTTTCATACTTCATTTCAAATAAACTGTCAAACATACTCACACAACAAGTATATACAAAACATTTTTGTAGATGGTTGATTAACGTGGCCATCATTGTGGGAAGAAATCAAGATTATCCACAAAAAATTGAGCTGTTTAGATGACCACCATAACTTTTCATGTATAAAACCTGCACTTCATCAGGTGTTTACACATTTATTTTTATTTGGATAGAAAGCAAGTTCTTACAACTTATACTAATATTTTTCAACTATTCCTGTCTGTGAATGGGAATGCCATGAAGGATCCTTGCCCCCTGGGACTGAACCCACAAATTTGATCTGCAGTCATATACACTTTCATTGAACCAAAGCACCCTGTATCAGGTTGGTAACCCTATGGAGTCACCCGACCTATTTCATCTCTCCCTACCTCCTATCCTTGTCCTTGAGAACCTGTTTCCCAGCTACAATCTTACTGACTACCTGGTCCCAGGCCTTCTGTGTGTTGGCCTCCCCTTCTCCATTGTAGTGCAGGCTGTCCCAGCACTGGTAGAAGATCTCATGCCACTTACGATCCGGTCGAACACACAGCTTCCCATACAGGCTGTAAATAATGGGTTGTAAATAATGTGGAGCCATACTCATTTAGAATCATAAATTCATAATGTCATAGAGTCAAAAAAAGGTTATTTCTGACAGAGAAGAAATAAGCCTTGCCCTTCTTTGATGCTGATAAAATGCTTCATGATTACAGATAAATCTTCCCTTTTTCTTAAATATTAGTTATTTTATTTAAGTTCTGCATTAGAACTTGTTCCAACAGTTAATAGTTGTTTTTTTAAATGGCACATTGGGCATAGCTATTGCAATTTGGAAGGTGATGTTTAGTGGTTTATTACTGCATGACAAATATTCAGCCATTTGATAAAAAGGGGATATTCTATTTATAATGCACACAGACAAAAGACAATACTAACCATTGCCTGGGGACTTTGAAAATTATTTAATGTTTTGAAATTGTTTACTATCTTTCATCATCTCAATAATACAACCTCGTCAATTACTTTTTTTTGTTATCTTTAAATGTTCATTCATCAGAAACTCCTAAATCTCATTGTAACTATCTTGAATCCCAGACATGAGGTTTCCCTCTTCCATGGCAGCAATTCTGAGGGAAAGGACAAAATTTTGGAAAATTTAAAATCTTTAAACATCTGAGTAATCAGTCGACACAAATTATGAGTGTCATCATAGATGATGATGCATTATAAACCCTGTTTCCTTGATTCATCCTTACCTGGATTTTTTCTCCGGGAACATTCTGTTTGGGGAGCGCCGTTCCATGGATGTTGTCATTGTAGATGACTTGTTGAAGATGCCGGAAATCTTCAGTCCCTGGTTCCAGGTTCCACTGAAGGTCCCTTCCATACTGTCCCCAGTTGGAAATGTCAGTTTACCCTGTACAGATAACCGAACAGTCATGGTAGAGTGGGTCCATCAAAATTATAAACATAACATTGCATTATGGGCAAGAGAGAGCAAATGATTGTTTCTCTTGTATAAAATTGTAAGGAGTAAAATGATCAAAATCCCTTTTTCCAATGATCACCTGGACAAAATAATTAAGGTTCTTTTTCACTGTCAGGAAAGTAATGATAAAAATATCAGAAATGATGGGGAACAAGCCCATATTATGGGGATAGTGATGAAGATCATGCCCATAAGGATGACAGGTTATCGTAAAGCTGATGACAAAAGCATCTGCTTTTAGACTGAAGTACAATTAACCCTTTCCCTCATATAGACTCATTTTGACGCACTCAGTAGGTACCACATAAAGCCTGATCTATAGAAATCCACAGTTAAACCTTACCAAATTTAATTACAAAATCCTCATTTCCAGACCACTGAGGAGCAGCGAACAGCATAAAACCTGATCAGCCTGCGAGTTACTCTGGTTTACTGCTGTTCGCATAGGTCTTTTCATGGTTTCCTCTACGAGGGAAAGGGTTAAGTAATCTAAAGGTGCCGTTGTGTAGTGATAACGCTCAAAACTGCAGATTGGAGGGCTGTTGATTTGAACCCCGTTAGGTCAAGGATTTTTGATGATCTTCCCAGGAACAAAGTACTGGTCCATCCCAGGAACCACTGGATGTAATAAATTGTTATTGATGTAAAATAAATATGTTTGTTGGGTTTAATGTCCCACCAACAGTATTTCAGTCACTTGGAGATGATATCTACTTGAAACAGATATAGTGCTGCCACACTACATTATCATGCTATTGACATGTGACATGATACCACACCCAGTCACATTATCTTGACACCGGGCCAACCAGTCCTGCAATTACCCCTTATATGCTGAGCGCCAAGCATGGGAGCTATAACAGTACCATTTTTTACGACTTTGGTATGTCACGGCCGGGGATCGAACCCACGACAAAATAAATATGTTTAAACTAAGCTAAGAAAAGGAAGAACTATCACTGAATGTAGAAAATAAAGAGTGTCAGCACTATTAAGTGGATGTTGAGGCTTATACTGTACTATACCTTCCCTTGCAGCATGGTGATACCATTGAACTCTCCCTCGTAGCAGCTGTCATCATCTGTCAGCATCAACCCATAGCCCTGCAGGAAAACAACAGTTTATAAGATCACTCACAAAATAAACTTAAGGTTATTCTAATGTTTATACACCATTCTGACTCTTCACTATGAAGATATTTAACTTCGTGTGACACAGGACAGGATGATTCCTATATATAAAGTACAACTTCACTTTGTGAAATGGGCTATAAAAATTAATTTTCGTGAACATAACTTTCCCTGTTAATACAGAGGCGCCATTGTCCATTTGTAGTGTATATGAGTGTGGATCAAATGAATTTAGGCTTTAACCTCTTTGAGAACATCAATCATTCATACTCAAAGTACTGGTCCAACCCTGGAAACACATGTAACAATGCCCAAGAATGGGCCCTGCAAAAATAACAGGCCACTCACCACCAGTTTGCCGTACTGGAAATTCCCTTCAAAGTACATCCCATCCAGTGTGACCACGACCCCGTCACCATGGCGATCATCCTCCTGCCACATCCCCATGTACTTCTCCCCTGTAGACAGATATACCCCAAACATCCTTCACATGTCCTTCACATTACAAGTCATGATTTAAAACCTTTTAACATAATAATCCATAGACTTGTTTTGACGCAAAGACAAACAGAGGAGACACAGATCAAAAAGCTGCTTCCAGAAGTTTCTGATTACAGTCTCCTCTTGTTTTAATTCATTGTCGAATGGGAAACAAGTTCTTACAACTTTAACTAATCCTTCTCACCAGTTCCTGGGTTGAACCAGTACTTTACGCCTGTGAAGGTCAGGAAAAATTCATACCCCTAAACAGTGTTCAAACTCATAACCTTCCTACTGAACCATGGCACCAACAAACATACAAGAAACAGGGTCTCATCTGTTTGCTCATACAAAAATGCAGCTCAGATTCTAAAAAGTCTGCAGGGCAAAAAAATTGCATTGTTTCATATACTATTTAAAATTAGGTAAATTGATGTTCATCAAATCATAAATTTATACATATATATTAACCCTTTCCCTCATAGAGGATACCATGAAAAGACTTATGCGAACAGCATAAAACCAGATTAGCCTGCGAGTAACTCGCAGGCTGATCAGGTTTTATGCTGTTCGCTGCTCCTCAGTGGTCTGGAAATGAGGATTTTACAATTAAATTTGGTGAGTTTAACTGTGGTTTTCTGCAGATCAGGCTTTATGTGGTACCTACTGAGTGCGTCAAAATGAGTCTATATGAGGGAAAGGGTTAATGAGGTAAAGGGTTAATGAGGTAAAGGGTTAATGAGGGATGAAATGAAATCCCAACGTAAATCTTTTATATTGTATCAGCATATCAAGGGTTGACTGTAACTAGAACTGTGTCCAAAGGACACGGATGCCCCCACTGTGCAGATGTGCTCGTAAACAAGAGCAGCTTCATTTAATGTCTACAAAATTCTGTTCTTATTATAGCGTTTCAGTTGAAATTTCCTCAATTATGTATTAATGATAAAAAAGTTACCTAACTCTTGAGGCATCATATTTGGTTTCTTTACAGATGGAATACAATATTAGTGTCTGAATAAAACAAAACTTTGAAACACATGTCTGGTCTCCTAAAACTGCAGGAACACAATGCTGTGATCAGAGAAATATGTTGGGTATACAGTTACTTTTGGCTGTGGCAACTCATCTTTTACATAGACAAGATCAATAATAGATCCACTTAAGTGTGTTGGTAATGTCACACACTGGCGATAATTAAGCAGAGATTCAGATAGTCTTCTGTACCAAACTGAATCAACGTTGATGTTGAAATCACCTAGGATTATGTCAGGTTGCGTATCGTATACTGTGCTGGTAAGATCTGTACATTGTCCATCT
>CM037781.1:62621627-62640562 GCA_021229015.1 Solen grandis | reverse complement strand
CCGGGGAAATACTAAACCCTTTTTTTCCAATGTTCAAATTAATATATATTTGGGGAAAATTATGAAAAAAAAAAAAAAATTAAATATGGCAAAAAGAAATTAAGTTAAAACACTAACCTTCTATTGACCTTATTTTATAATGGGGGCGTGTTTCTCCACCCAACTAGGTTAACATTTGAGCAATTTAATTAAAATCCTTCAAGGGGTATAGGAAAGGGGACAGACATGAAATGTAAGGAAATAGAAGGTTCAAAACACATGACCCTCATGTGTGACCTTGACCTTGAGCAAACATGACTGCAACCTATGTTCTGCACATCGTCTCAATTAATATATTTGAGGCAAGATTCATGAAAAAACTAAAAGGGTATAGGAGATATGGAGCGGACACGAAATTGAAGGTTCAAACACATAACCTTCTAGTGTGACCTTGACCTTGAGCCTTCATGGCTGCCACCGGTGTTCTGCACATCGTCTCAACTAGTTTACATTTGAGTCAAGTTTAACGAAAATCCTTGAAGCGGTATAGGAGATATGGAGCGGACACGAAAACGTATGGACGGACAGACAGATAGACGAAGGCCATTCCTATAACCCCCTCCCGCTCGCGGCGGGGAATAAAAATAAATGACTGGTATATTACGACCAAGGATCTAAACCACGATCTCCCAGTTACGGGTGAACGAAAATTTTGTTGGAGAAATCCTCATATGCGAGTGACACGGAAGTTCCCTGTTTTGTGCTTTAAATTTCCAGTTTAAAAAAACCTATATTGGCTAAACCTGGCACCCACTGGCGCTTGATTTATTCAGATACTAAATTGTTTTTTTTATTTCAATTACAGCATTGATTTATTTGCTGATTACTGTTGCCAACTTTAAATTAAATTCTGACAAGAACTGCATTAATAATATAAGTACTCCGTCTCCAGGGAGACTCGTGTTTTAAAAAGATTTGATTTATTGCAGTTAGGCTGGAAGCCATAAGAGGATCACTTGTGCCAAATCAAACTGAGTTCTGAACACCTGCTTCTGAAAAAATATCGCTATCTATTTAACTTTATATTCTATATGTTAATATCGTAATTATAGAGTTCTTCATACTCAGCTTCATATCAGCGAAGAAACATTCAAGGATAATCCATGCCAAAATGTATGATCTATCGAGCAATAAAAGTGTTATATGAAGCGTTTTGTTGCAAATTACGCACTACACTTTCATCTCAACCACCTGTACATCAACATAGGACAAAACTGGAAGTTACTATTAATGTCCTGCATTATAATTTGTAAAAACGTAAAATTAGACAGGTGACAAGCTATCCACCCAAAAGAGAGTGATTATAAAAAAGATATATTAATATCATTACAAGGGTAGTAACCCATCAGGGCTAGTCGCCCCAGTGTACAAGTACCTTGTCCGAGTTGTGGACCGTGATGTAGCGGTTGAGGACCTCGTCGGAGACATCTTGGCGCCGCAGTTTACACAGGACTTTGAGAGGGCGTGTCTTCTGGTACTGCAGCTCCACCGTTCGATCAAGGGAGGTAACCACACCTGTCTTGTGAGGTGCGTCAAGTCCCAGCTTCAAACGAAAAGGCCATTTATTTCTTATGGAGTTTTTTTTAAATAAGATTTTCGTCTTTCAAATTTATACCTTACTTATAAAATATCACCCCACCCTAGAAAATACCGGGTAGCTGAGTTCGATGTTAAAAGACCCCTTTAACAGTCATAAAACAAAAAGCCTACAGAAATAAAGTACTAGCATGTATATACATACACTTTTTGATTATAGTTTTGATACAGGCAGAGTGATTGATTAAAAATGCGGTCGATTCACAAAGATGACATTTACATCCAATATATATAAAATGTTTAATCGTACCTAAAGTTTAAATATACACTTACTTCATTTATTCCTCGGTCATATGAATAACAAGAAGCGGTAAAACAAAACTATTAACATTAAAATAGACGTTAAAAGAAGATTACGGTATTTGATATAATCTAAATTCATCCGACAGGTAGCTGCTATAACCAATGAAAATGATAATCAGCAAATGCGGGAAAAAATAAAAATGTGGGAAAAACAACAATAAAAAGATTAAAGTTGTGAATAGAAATTCATGATCAGGCATTTTATCAATTTTCAGACTTCGTTGCACAATCAAGCAAGCGATTTATTTTAGCAAAATTTACATCCCAAAACAGGAAATTAGTTTAATGTGATTTCAATTGAATATAATCATCCTATTCTGACTAATGCATCGGAAACAAACGCCTGACTGCTGTTCCGGATGCGATTGTGGGCTAATTATAGTGATTAAGACCAATACGGTCCTACGGGACATAGCCGCAGAATTCCCGTTCTCCCCATACCTGCAGCTGATTGTTGCGCAGTTCGCTGTATTGCTGCTGACTGCATGAACATTCGATTTATGCATTCAATAACCTAACAAGATTTAATGGTATGAAACTGGTAAAAGGATTTACGGTTTATTTTTTGAAGAGTTTATGAATCCTATCATACATACAGTAGATCTATGGGTTTAACACAATTTGCAAAACCCTTTATTAACCTATCTGTTGATTGCATCTCTACTAAAACACCGTACAAGGTAAAGTTTTTTTTTCTCATTCAATGTATTAAACATACCTTTCTAGATTTTACGCCTGGTCCCCATACCGTGTGAGAACATGGCGGCAATGGTGCAGCATCAGGTGCTGGTTCCCTGACCTTGACCTTGTACTCTACTATTTCAGTCAGGTGCTTGTTCTGGTCCTCTGGTTCCAGGCCCTTGGCATAAAACTTGCACAGAAATGTGCCTTTTTTTGGCGACCTGAACACCAGTTTAGTTTCGTCCGCCTTAGACTCTTGATACACAAATGGCTTCAAATCAGGGCACTTGCTTCGCACGCCATTCTCAGGCATGGGAAGAATTTTATAGGCAAACTTTAGGGGTTTGGTGTTCTTCATTGTCCACGTGGTTACCCCGTGGTTGGCGTGGATGATGGGTTTCTCTGTCCAGCCTAACTGGACATTAGTCTTGAAAAAGAAGGGTTTCACAAACGGAAGTTCCTCGAATTCGCTGAGGGAGAATTTCCTGGGCAGGAACTGCCATTCGGTCTGATGAGGCCAGTGACTGTAGATGAACTGTTCTGGGTCGGTCAAGAAGTAGAAGTCATCCTCGATATTCAACTAGAAATGTACATAAAAATCATTATAATTCTGAAAAAGTATGTGCATCTGTATGAAAGTCAGCTTAAATTAAATTTTTCTCTTGAATATATAATTTTCTACATTTAAGACTCAAATTTCCCTATACATATATAATGACGACAAACCTTTTGTGTGCCAAAGAAAACACAGTGTATCATTAACCCTCTCCCTCATATAGACTCATTTTGACGCACTCAATAGGTACCACATAAAGCCTGATCTTCAGAAAACCACAGTTAAACCTTACCAACTTTAATTATAAGCCCTCATTTCCAGACCACCGAGGAGCAGCGAACAGCATAAAACCTGATCAGCCTGCGAGTTACTCGCAGGCTGATCTGGTTTTATGCTGTTCGCATAGGTCTTTTCATGGTTTCCTCTATGAGGGAAAGGGTAAAGTGCCTACAAATATATAAGAACCGGAAGGCATAACACTACACTGTAGTCGACAGTGACATTATGAAATTTCGAAATCGTGAATTTTATCTGACGACAATAACAACAGAGGGGGCCACATACACTGGCATTGTTGTTGTTGTGTCCAAGTGCGGCCCACTTGGCGTCCACCAGGTGCCAGTTGTCGTCAATGTGGACCGCATTCCAACTGTGGTTGGACTCGCCCGTGAACGAGTCCCCCGGATGGAAGTCCTTCCCCTTGGCGTACCCCGTCAGTACCACGCAGTAAAGACCTGCGTACCTGAAACCGTACCAGACACGTTTATACATAATTGCTGGACATATATGAGAGTCATCTTTGAAGAACCCTTAGCGCTAACTTAAATTTATTAAATCTGAAATAAGGAAGGACCATATTTCACGATTTTTATCTTACCAAATATTTAATATAATGAATAAGCTGCCATAAATGGTTTCCTATGAAGAAATAAAATATTTTTACAGTTTTATTAAGGAATCAAGAATGACAAAATGCGCTCCTAAATATATTGAATCATTACATGTACATAGCGCGAATTGGTGACAGATATGCTTTTCAAGAAACATATAAAAATGAGATTTTTCTTAACTAGAACTGTAAGCCAAAGGCTAATGAATACTCCCCCACAAACCCTATTTCCCCACTGGGCTTTTTTTTCCTTCTTTATCAGGGGCCATTCATAGGTGCCTTCCCCTCTGAAAAATTCTTTAAATTCATGCAGTTCTTCCAAATTTACCTCTTACCCCAGGATTCTTTTCCCTATGAAAAAAGGTCATATTTTCCCCAAAATACGATATTAAGGCTCCTTCCCTAACATCCGAAATAAGGGCCTGCCCCACCACCCCAAATTCTTCAACAGAAAAAAGCATATAGATTCCACAAATATAAATTGGTAAAGCAATTCACAATATGGAAATGCAGGGATACAAATAAAAGGCATATAGATGCATGCATATGCATTTATATGTCATTATAAAAATACAAGTACCCTTCAACTGTTTTAAATGTAAAGGAAACCAAATCAAGATTCAAAGATACTAGCTATAGTAAGTCAGAATATGTTTTTATCATTTATCTGTTTTTGCATAAAGTCTGAAGAAGTCTTAAAGGGGACATATTTGCAAATTCAATAAAAAAGGAAATACAATTCAATAAAAAGACAATAACTCCGGTAAATTATAATGAAAACTCATGTAATAGTTGTTTAATTATAATTAATAAAAAGAAACACGTCAAATGACGCAAAACCAGATTTTCTAAAGTTGCCCTAGGCAATCCCAATCTTCCTCTTCCTATAAAGTATATGTCTTCCTAATTTGATTATCATACCTCGATCCTAAAAGTATACCTAATTTGTTCATCATACCTAAATCCTAAAAGTATACCTAATTTGATCATCATACCTCAATCCTAAAAGAAGTTATTTGATGCAAACAAAAAGTATATTTTAGAAACAGTGACCTTGACCCTAATGACCTGAAAATCAAACCAATCTTCCTCTTCCTATAAAGTATATGTTTTCCTAATTTGATCATGATACATCAATCCTAAAAGTATACCTAATTTGATCATCATACCTCAATCCTAAAAGTATACCTAATTTGGTCATCATACCTCAATCTAAAAGTATAACTAATTTGATCATCATACCTCAATCCCTAAAAATATACCCAATTTGATCATCATACATCAATCCTAAAAGAAGTTATTTGATGGAAACAAAAAGTATATTTTAGTAACAGTGACCTTGACCCTACTGGCCTGAAAATCAATCCAATCTTCTCTTCCCAAAAGGTATCTTAGTATTTATCAAGTATGAAAACTGTATCTCTAATCTAACATGAGATATTTGACGGAAACAAAATATTCCCTTTATATTATATATAGGAAGAAATTTCAAAGGGCAGTAACTCAAATTCCCAAAATACATGCACATCTTTAGATGTATGTTGTCCATTTGTGAAAGATTCAGGTAAATCACAACAACAGTGTGGAAGGAGTTAGACACACAAGACTTGTTCCTTATAATATTATATAGAGGGAAAAAAATCAAAGTGGCATAACTCCTGTAATAGTTGATAAATCAAATTGAAAATCACAGGTGCACAAGTTCCCATAGTAGGAAGGATTCCTGTGAAGTTTCATCCAGATTGGCAAAAAACTGTATAAGAAGAAGCGCACGCAAAATTGTGTCTACGGACGGACGGACGGACGGCGGACAACCTGATTCCAGTATACCCCCCCCCCCCCCCCCGCCCCCAACGTCGTTGTTGGGGTATAATTACAAACTGTAACATCATGTTATTACCGTATATATATACACGCAAAAATATCGTATTAAACAAAAATTTTTAAAATTTAGTCGTACACTTTACTGGTCTGTAAATGTACACATGAAAATGTATATCTGCAAAATGACCGAAACGATATTAATACTAAGGTATCAAACAACGATGGCTTTAAAATCTATTTCTTTTTACAATCTATCTATATATCTGTGATCGATCATGATATACTTATAAATAAAAACATGCCTTTTCACGTCAGATGCCTACTGTGCATGCCACGCATATACACGGCAGTCTGTGTAATCCCCATGTACAATCACACTTTCTGAGGCTCATAAATGTCAGGAAAAAACTGGTTTTATCACGCTATCTGCACGCCCAGTGTGACATTCAAGAGAAATACAAGTGTGACACGTGAATGCAAAAAACAGTAAAAATAAAGCCATGGTTTCTCCTGTTACATTAAACCAGTCAGGGTCTATTTCTTTGTAAAAGCACGGAACTGATTTTATTCTGATGTAAAAATATCAATTTACTTTGAGTATTGATATTTATATAAACGTGTCTCATGTCTCGACTATTTGCCTGTATGTATATATAATCTTATCTTTGCGATACGCAAATATATACAGCTTTTGTTTTGCAATGTTGTTTTGAATACGACATTGTTTCAAAGATACGCATGTATATACAGCTTTGTGTTTTGCAACATACGACATTGTTTCAGATACATACTGTACTTTATCAACATCCCTATCTCTTACTGGCCGACACAAGATCTTCCTTTCTTTTCCATTTTAGGTAATCTATCCATCATTTAATTGTAATCATGGTCCTTCAGATGCTTTAAAACGCGAACATCCATTGACTTTGAGTTAAAGGTTCTTTTGCTCCTTGTCTATAAAGGCTTGAATTTGCTACAAACTTCACACGATCACTTGATGGACCATGATCACAATTTAATGATGGATGAATTACCTAAAAACAGCATTGCAAAACCACTTAACAAATATATGCATCACACACACACATATATCGACTTCCTTATCTCAGAATGGCCGACACAATTCATTTCTTTCTTTTTCATTTAATAGTGCAATTTTCATTTAATAGAACATTTTGCCGAGTTGCTGGCAATTTGTCGACGTTTTATATACAATGAAAACCTCCTAATAAAACCCCGTAACACAATCAACCAGATGTTCATACCCTATCGCCGTAATCTTCACGTACTTTAGGTTTATAGCTCTTGCATGTTTAGATACTGTCAAGTTGTGTGTCATGTTTCTATAAACACTGACACTCACTGGATGCCTTGTTCTCAAAATTAAATACCGAACTCAAGTATGCTGATCATGTTCAAATGTTAAAACTCAAGGTATAGCCCATTACGTTCAAAAGGGATCTGAGCATATTTTTTTCTAGTTTGAACCTGAGATTTACGAGAACTTAGAACTTTTCCTGAAAACTTTGGGGACTGGACTCAAATATATTAATACGTTTCTTGAGAGCCTCAGTCAGAGATGCTCATCGGTATATCAATGGATTTGTCAATAGAAGTAGTAACTGAACAAAAGCTACTAAAATAAAATTCCGGATTATAATCGTATACATAAACTGGCTCAATTTTGTCCAATAAAACTACTTTTTTCTTATTTCAAAGCAGTTTTTGTTGGTGTCATTTTAACCATGACATAAATGAAGCCATAAAATAGATAAAAACCTCACGAGCGAACGTCTTTATAAAGGTTACTGGTTTATTGCATATAACCGCCAGCGAGACAGTGGACGGTCTTTTGCGTATTTGGTAAAACCATTGGTTCACTAATATATTTGGAAATACTCCTAACCCGTACTGTTGTTTTGCATTCTTTCTGGAGCCAAGATTAAAACACTACAAAACACTACAAAGCACTACGAAATACTCAACTATTTGGGGTCTTATTTCATCATACTTATTTCTCTTTGTGGACTTAGTCATTTACTTAAATTAAATATTTCGATAAACAAGAATAGTGGAATGTATTTTAACCTTATTTAAAATCTAAAAGTATAACTTAGAGCTCCAATCCAGCAGCTAATTAGCTAGTACATGGTATATAAAATTTCTCGTTCATCTGATTTAATCCAACGGGCCACAGGCACCAGTATTAAGCTAAAACAGTACACCAATAGACCATTTCTCTAATATGAGACGTACCAACTTAAATCAACGAGCACGTCCCGAACATCAAATCTACATGCTGGTGTACAATTTCACACATTGTTCAATTGGAAACAAACATACGATCGAGATTTTTCCCCAGTCACTGATTGGGCAGTTTAAATCAGCGGAAATTGCCGATCCTCTTGTGAAATGGTCTATTACAAGCTTGGTAATGAATTATTTTGTCTTATGATCGAATCTAGGAACCATCGCATAAGAGACGGTTACATGTGGTTTACCGTTTAATCAAATTTACATACCCGCACATGACCGCAAA
This sequence comes from Solen grandis, assembly GCA_021229015.1. NCBI lineage: Eukaryota > Metazoa > Mollusca > Bivalvia > Adapedonta > Solenidae > Solen > Solen grandis. The sequence goes on along the minus strand of CM037781.1, from coordinate 62,632,135 downwards.
CACTTTGGCATACGTCGTCTCTTTGTTCTGAAGTGACCGGAACAGCTCCTCCGCCGACCCCGGCGGATATGCGGCAAACTCAATAGTACTGAGATTTTTCGTCGTCATCCATTTGAATATTACTCTGGAATAAAAAACAGACTTCATACATCCCCTGTTGATACACATTTCCATTCAGGCACTTTTTTTTTCTTCTTGCAAAAGGAAACGAAACTCGGCCTTATTTAATATTTTAAGTTGAGTTCCTTTGTTATAGCTCAGCATTTGTTATTGAAGGAAGGTTAACTCTGTGTACATCTGTTATTTCTGACTCATTTTTATTGTGTCATGTACATGTATATGTACATATGTGAAATAAAATCTAAAATTCAGTGCACGATGACGCACGGGATAGGCAGATCAAGACTTGAAGTTCCGTACTTATTCTGCGGAAATAACCCCTGGACACCGGTACTGCTGACCGTCAATCGGAACTATACCAATGTCCGTTTCATACGTCTTCCTGATGTATCACTCTGATAGACGTTTATTTCATCATATATTTAGCATATATCCTGCAAGATATTTGTTAAGTAAAACTAGTATCATGATTATAACAATTGGATTTCGCAGCTAGATAGGAACACTTTAATTTGATAAACAGAGAACGCTTGAAGCTGATACAGCACGGAAAGCGATACTCTAATGGCGTTACCTCATTGAAGTGCATTTGTAACGATAACATTTGTTTCTTGTTTTGCTATATATACAAGATAACCGGGGTTCATTTGATGTAAGTGCGCTTACTCATGAAGTTGAAGCGGTGATAAATGATGGAATGAATTCTTCTCACTTACATCTTGTACTTGGATGATTCGGAGACAATGCCGTGCTAATTGGTACTGACGTTATCGCATTTCATAATCACAGGTTATTATAGTGACGTGGGAGACTGCACAGAGAACTGAGAATGTGCATAACATGACGTTATAAGTACTGAGGGGTAACACTAAATTTTCACCATGCATTTCTCTCTTTAGCTGACTTAAAAAGACATTATTTCAAAAATTAATATAAAAAATCCATAAATTCCTTTTGGAGTATAAACCTCGGTTAAAAGATGATATTAATATCTATGTATGCCCTTGTAATAATTGGGTTGCTACTTAATTTGCTTGCATGGGTTTTATGTCCATCCGTCCGTCAAGTTGGACTCTCATCAATATGACAGAGAGATTTTACTGACTGACTGCAATATCACACCGTAGACAAGTGACATGATACCACACTTGGTCACATTATCCTGATACCGGGCCAACCAGTCCTGGAACTACCTTTCTGATGAGCGGCAAACAAACGCAATATACCAATATCATTTCTTAACAATTTTGCTATGTCCGGCCGGGAAGTAAACCCACGACATCCTGGTTTCGGGGCATACGCTCTAACCATTCAACCATCGGGAGGAGCTCATGATCATTTGACACAAAACAACAACCGCAAAGCAAGATTCATCATACTGATCACTTAAAAATCAAAATCGCCACGAAATGATTTAATGTCTCGGCTTGTTTACTTTCAGATACCGATTTCTCGACACAGACGTCAAAAGGACTTGCCATACGGTGCCATACTGCACTGTTTATAAAATACTTGTTAAAACGGTTAATAATGACGCCTTTTGTTAGTCCTCACATACAAAAGATAAAGCAGCGCTACTTAAACACTTCTCCCAAACAGAACTTTCAATCAAGTTCAAGTGCAACAACGACATTTATCAACTTAAAGATTGCACGAACAGAATTCATGGACAGGCAAAGAGTGAAACACACCATAAAATGACAGGCAAACTAGACTAGGTCGGCTCACAACTCGTTATTCCTGATGTCGATATTTTATGTCTTTTAATATCACTACAGAAAGTCAGGGAACGGACTGCATATCAGATATTCGGGAAAATCTCTCTGAACTCATTTCACAAACATTTTAAATTGGGATATTCTGGAGCACAAAACTTCACAGATAAACAACTGTCATATCCAACACTATATAGAAGAAATATTGAACGTGAGAGTGCCTGTATACATTTCTTATCTTTATTTCTATAAGGTGGAAATTCAATCTAAAATATTACTGATTTCTTTTAATATAAAGTTTTGTGGTTTTACGTAACTTTACTAAATATCCATCTCTTTTCACGTGATTGATTAATATACTTACATTTGTTAAGGTGACTTATAGGCCCGTTGGGCCGGGTGTTCATATTAAATACAGTTATATATACATGTATTTCTTTAATTTCATGTAGTAAAAAACAATTCACGATAATAAAAGATTATCTTATTTTATCTTATCATATAAAGCCAAATAACCTGTTTAGCGCCTACATTAATTAAACACCAACCTTTTTTATTTAAAGATTCCGAAAATAATATTCATTGCACTAAGCGACCGTTTCTCTGACTGGCCATTTAAGACGAGTTTGAATATACGTGTATTTGAGATTACGTCGATTTGTAAAGGTGTTAATAAAAAAACGTTTCATCTTAATTCCAATAACGCCGTGTGTTTGCTTTGTTTATTTTGATGTTGTTGTTGCTGGTGTTGTTGTTGTTGATGATGTTTTACGTCGGGAAATAGGTGTCCGATACAAGCGTGTTTCAATATTCCTTTAATCTGTAGTCATGAAAAAAATAACATAACTTATTCGGAAGAAAACGTCAGAGTCATTTGAGTAGTTTTGATATTTTCGTGGCATACATAATTTTACAGAAAGCTTCCAGTGGTGATTTTATGCAATGAAATTAAACAAAGCTGCTGACAGGATTAAAGGCCACGTATCAATCTGAAAGGTCATTCAAAATAAGGTTCCATTTCAAACGAGATTAAATGCGTTACAATCGAACTGAGTTGTTGTTATACCAAGCGTAAACGTTGTGGTATTGTAAGGCAGCCCCACATCAGTCTTCTGTACACATCGCAGCTATATATCTTCCTTCTGTAGACTTGGCTGTAGACAATGTCCGAAAATAACTAAAATCCAGTCGGTGAGATGTTGCACTCTGGCAAAAGGAACTTTGACCCTGCTCTATTTATAACAACATGTATGTCTCGGGGAGTGATCGAACCAAAAGCTTCCAACTTACGTGAGTGGGCGCTTTAACCAAGTGTCCTCCGGGACCAGGATGAGTCACAAAATAATGTATGAGGATCACAACAGAAAAGCACATTTCTGTGTGGATACTGAGATATTATTTCTGTGACGCATTCGACAGATATGAATGACGACAGTGACACTGGGTTATTGTATTATATCCACCATTGATTTCCGTAGGAAGTAATCATCTTGTCAGAGATGTTGTGTATGTTCCAAACTGCGATGAAGACAAAGTAGTTCCGGTCATTACGTGACGAGAGGGCACGGAGTTGATTGATTGCCAGGGATAATGACAGTCAGCACTCTAGCATGGTAACATGAACGCTTTCTGAGGAATTATTTGTTTAGACCGATTGAAATATCAAGAAGTCACTGGGATGTTTTCTCGGTGGCGTCTTCATGGTATACATCTCATAAAAGAAGCGACCAATTCAAATCTTATAACGTTTTGTTTTATTTAGTCTGGGAATGTTGTTGCACATCCATGGTACCAACAGTATAAAACTGGTTATATTTCATTTACCACACTTAATTAAATACACGCAATATTTCATTTCACACACACACACACACAAATCAAAAAGTAATGTAAGTGTTACTATTTCTTGGCAAATACAATGTAATATTCACTTTATTTAAGCAACATAGACTTTCAAATAAAACTGTACGGTCACCATATGTTATATTTACATATTTCTTGCATGAGCAGTATTTGACTAAATTATAATTATCATACAAATGTACCACATTCAGCCACGTTACCTTATGTGCTGAGAGTCATTTACAGGGGAAATACACCTGCACCATTTTAACGACTTTTGTATTTAGAGATAGGGATCGAAACCACGACCATCATACCACTGGGTCCTGAACGTTAAGTTGAAATAGATTATTTTATTTTTGATTATTTATTTAACGTATTTTCTTTACGTCGAATGGGAAACAAGTTCTAAAAACTTAGACTAATTCCTCTCGACGGTTCCTGGATTGGACCAGTAAATGACCAGTACGATGAAAAATACCAGAACAATCGGATCCGCTGCCAAGAATGCTACCTGTGGGCAAGAGATTCCTGATTATCAGATACCAACTAGTAGAATGTGTGGAAACGATGATCTTTTTGAACTTTTCGTTGAAATAGTAAAAGTCGCGCATGTTGATACAATCTGTCTACGAGTACAAAAAAATATGGACTGTCTCACATAGCCCATCACATCATCCTTTTAGTAATATCTTAAATGTAAGGTGTTGCCATGGAAATATAACAGCGTAAAAATATGCTTTATTGATTTGCTTAAATGAGACTGCATACACTTGTCAACTGTTTTAGGGGGATGAATTCGGTGACTTTTTTTGTAATTGGAAAATATAATATGTACGAGTATATTCTGTTGCTATGAAAGTGTCCAGTCAGCTTGAAAATATTCCATTCAGACTATAAGTATATTACCTAATGTTTGGGCTGCAGGCATCCCTTAAAATATTACTATCATCGTTCTTCCATGTTCAGAACTTACATTCAGATTCTGAGACAAGCTTAGTGCCAAGAAATGCAGCCCGATGATAGGGGATTGAAACACAACCTTCATACATTGTAGACGCACGTGCATGTCGTCATTTCGCAACCGGCACGAGTTGCTGTTACAACTATGGTGGATGCATTTAAACATTATTTCAATGTTAAATCACAGCGAATAACAAATTATCAACGATTAATGTTATCACCAAGAGTGTTTTTGTTTGTTTTGTTTTTGGTTAAGTCTTGAAATAATTTTTATATGCCAAAACACTTGCATGGGAATTAGAGATATACAAAGTGTGTCGTCTGCAAAGTCTCACAAATAATTGCGAAAGAAAAAAACATAGACCAGGCAAAATAAAAACACAAGCAAATGATTTTTATCAGCAATCAAAGAAACGTTTTATGTCTAAACGTATCAAACAAGCAACAAAAAATGTATCGATTAATCGTAACTCTTTGAAACCATCTGTGTTCCAGGTAAAAGGAACACCCAATTAATAGCTTACATTGTAAACTGTTAAGCTGATCTGATAAATATTTCTGACATCAGAACAATGGAAGACTTTATGTTTATTTTCAACAACCGGAACAAAGGCCAGTGTGACGTTGCGCTCGGTGTGAAGCACATAAAATGCTATTCGTTCCGTCTCTCTTTGTAAGGAAATTACTTTTTTTATTGAAATGGATAAATAACCGTGATATCCATTGAATCTGGAAGGATTTGCACGTCTATATTCCGTCTTGCGTACTCCTGGAGCGAATATAAAACTGCCAGAGGTGGAAACTTCAGGTACAAACAAGGTATTTATGACGTCAGCGGGATATGGTTAGCAATAATTCCCAGTAGATGTTTGTTTGATAAGGCAGTAGACTAAACTAAGCAGGTTTGTAAAAAAGTGGCCTTTACCTGTCTTTACACAGTGGTACTTTATTAACCTTATAATATTTATTATGATGTAAGCCCCATTAAAAAAAACGGGTTTAATTAACGATTCTTGGAGGCTGGGGCATGTGATATAAAACTCATGTATCAAGATGTTTTGGATCATTACTCGGGGTAGGACTGTGGTTAAAAACCAAAAAAACCGGTTATAAATCGAGTAAATCAGCCCGTTTGAATTATTGCTATCAACAGTTATGACATGATGATGGAAGTAGGATCACGACCCAAGTGAAAGATCCGGTTTTGTAAAAGAAAAGTATGAGGATCGCAATCCTGCGCATGCATTTATTACACGAGGATATGACATCTAAGATTTGCATGATTACTGAAACAAAACGTGGTAGATTTCAGAGCAACCTCAAAAAAAACTATTGATACACTGCTAAACAACGAGATAGTAGGCGGTCTGTAAAAAAGTCTTGTTAAAGTTTTTAAGACTTACATAATAAACATTCAAACAGCTCTCTGCCGATTTAATATTCGATGGCTACCAAATCGGAAATGTACAAGGAAGGTCCGTGAAATAAACATATATAAACCTCTGTGTATGATAAAGCCCTACAAGAAAACGTTTTTGACGCAAGCGTCAAAAATCGGGCAGTTGACGTGATACTCCGTCATTGTAAATGTAATTACCGTTTGCTGCTCTTCTGGTAATTGCTAATACAATGGGAGTCAGAATGTAAAAAATACATTTTAAATAGGTCCCTATAAAATGACGTTCGTTCAAATAATAAAGCGGTGTTATCTGTTTTACAACCCGTGATCCTATAGTCAAATGTTATTATTGTTAGCAGAAAATTGTAAGTACGAAAGCAGCAAGTATGTGTATACTTTTGTGTATAATATACCACTCCGCAGATTAAGCATATAAAGGTTAAAACATGACACCTGTCATGATCATTATCATAGACAATTTCAAGAAAGGATAAGTGACTTACTCGTATCTATATCATATAATTTTTATTTTCGTTTACAAAATAACATCATGTAAAGACAGGCACGGAATAACGCCTTACACTGTTCAGCAATTAAAAACCGCCGGCTCTTGCCGGTCCAGATGCTGGTTGTTGTTGTTATTTACCGAGACATAGTTCAGTTATATCGCGAAGTCTAAGTTTTTCCAAGTGGAGGAAGACCGGGACCCTGAGACGCAAAGGAAGAGCCCCTAACCTACCACGGGCCCGTTGAAAGACTTCCTTTTTGCAATGTGGTGTAGATTTGCGAGGACTTCAAAAACAAAAATGTGCGTTTAGTCAAAAAACTACAATTTAAACGCACTTCCCACCAATGAAACCACCCGACAAAGGTTGTTTATGGTTCCCCCTTTTTTAAAAAATTGGTTAAAAAAAATTTTCCAAAATCAGCAACCTCTGGGAAAAAGGTGTTCACTTGGAGATTTACCAGCGGGAGGATTAATCTTTAACTAAATATTATCCGTTGTATGCAGTATACTGAAAATAGTTTGTGGTTAAAAAAAAAAACTTTTTTCTTCATTTTCATTTCTGTTATTGATCAATTAGCCTAAACCCTTTTTTAAAACTCGGTACTAGAGACTTGAGACGCATTTATTTTGATGACTAATTCATTACTTTAAACGGAAAGTAATTAGTTATTGTGTAAGATACAGTAGTTGGACGAGTACCAAGAATATTTCTTTAAGTTGTTTTTCAGACGGTTGGTAATGAAAATGTTAACCCTTTCCCCCATAGAGAAAAACCCTGAAAAGACCTATGCGAAAAGCATAAAACCAGATCACCCGCGAGGGATCAGGTTTTTTGCTTTCGCTGCTCCTCAGTGGTTGGAAATGAGAATTTTTTAATTAAAATTTTGGGAAGGGTTTTAATGGTTTTCGCAGATCAGGTTTATGTGGTCCTTTGAGTCGTCAAAATGAGTCTATATGAGGGAAAGGGTTTGTCTTCTTGATTTTCCTGAGCTGGTAAACTTGGGCGTGTATCTTGACAATAACAAAAATTTCAAGGCAAATGTAGAAATATAACCCCTTTAAATTTATGGGAATTGAATATTTAAGTTTATACGTGAGATCATATTTCCCTTTCAATGCTGTGGGCAAAATGCGACCGTCGCAAACACCCCACAAACAAAAATGGTAAAATCCACATGAATAAAGGAAAATCTAGAAATAAGATGGTAACGTTAAGGCTAGTTCAGTGCTAAATTATATTAAAATTAGGGATCCCTTTTCCTTATACAAATAACTAAAAACTAATGTTTAAAGTAACCCTTCTCATTAAAATTTGACAAGTCCTCAAATGATCGTGGGAATTTTATAGTATGAGTAAATGCAAACCTTTTAGACTTAAAGCAAAAGAGCCTTTTACTCCATGTCAATGGATGCTTGCCCCGCACTAAAAATATTTCTAAGCTTTTTGAAGGACCATTATTACAGTTTAATGTTGGATGGATTATTTTAAAAAAACAAATAACATCTGCTAGTATAGTAACAATTTTCTTTTAACTTATTCAATTACTTCAGTAATTTGTGAAATCAGAATGGTATTTGTGTGTTACTAACTTATCTAAGACTTTTAAGTATTTCTTTGCGCTAATTATTGTTTGGAGGCCCCAAGCTGGTGGTAAGCTTACCTGGCCTTGTCGAGACGGAGAACAGGTTCTTGCTGTACACGAGATCCCGAGGAGGTCCTTAAAAACTCTCGTGTTCACAACGGGCAACCGGGAAATGGAACCCAAAAAAAATGAAAAACTAAAATTTATGTACCCAATTCTGGTAAACCCGTTGCTTGTCTTCATGTTCACGGGGGGCCTCTGTGGCCGAGAGGGTAAAGTCGTGACTTTAACACTCACTCCCCCCTCCCGCGTGGGTTCGCCCCCCGGCAGGTTTCTTTCGGATTTTCGGGTGAGGAAGCCTTCCAGCTGGCTTGGGGTTTAGGTCGGGGGTTTTCTACTCGGATGCCTCCGTGCATTGGGGGGTTCTTCCCCCACCTGTAATTAGCTGGATGACGATATATGACTAAAATTTACTGTCAAAAGCGACGGAAAACTCAAAAGTCAAGTAAAGTAAAGTTGTTCACAACTTCAAATTCAAAGAAACTACTGTAAAATCTTTTTATTTTCGGGTTTTTAAAAATTTCGGGGAATTCTGTAAATAAGGCCCTTTGGGAAAACATTTAACACATGGCATTTTCCTCTCGAAAGGGTGCTGGTATTTGTTTATGATCACCGGGGACTATAACGCCTAGTTCAATACTTTGCAAAAAAACAATGAGGTTTTACTATATGCAACCACAAAAATCACCCCTTTTTTGAATTTTTGTCGCGAGTGGAAGGAAAATGCCATGTGTTAAATAGTTTTGTTTATTTTGATGTCTTTTACTACACGATATGTCACTCCCGGGGTCCGCCCTCGTGACTATATCGTGTAGTTTAGGCAACTATAAACTAGGAGCCCGAGTGCTATATCGTTTTTAGTTTTAAAAGGGAACTATTAAAATAGGAGACCGAGTGACTATATCGTGTAGTTAAAAAGGGAACTATTAACTAGGAGACCGAGTGATATTTTCGTGTAGTTAAAGGCAACTATTAACTAGGAACCCAGTGACTTTATCGTGTTTTGTTAAAGGCAACTATAAAAAAAAAGGGGACCCAGTGACTATTTCGTGTAGTTAAAAGGGAAAATTTTAAATAGGAGACCGAGTGACTATATCGTGTAGTTAAAGGCAAATATTAACTAGGAGACCGGTGCTTTAAACGTGTAGTTAAAGGCAACTTTTAACTAGGAGAAACCCAGTGACTATTTTCGTGTAGTTAAAGGCCCAAATATTAACTAGGAGACCGAGTGACAAAATGTGTAGTTAAAGGGGAACTTTTAACTAGGAGACCGAGGCATATCGTGTAGTTTAAAAGGGAACATTAACTAGGAGACCCAGTGACTATTCGTGTAGTTAAAAAAAAACTATTAAATAGGAGACCGAGTGACTATATCGTTTTAGTTAAAAGGGAACTATTAAATAGGAGACCGGTGGGTTATAAACGTGTAGTTAAAGGCAACTATTAACTAGGAGCCCGAGTGGGGGTTTTTTCGTGTAGTTAAAGGAAAATATTTAAATAGGAGAAAAGGAGTGATATATCGTGCAGTTTTAAAAGGGAACTATTAACTAGGAGCCCGAGTGACTATATCGTGTTGTTAAAGGAAATATTAACTAGGAGCCCGAGTGAATTTCGTGTAGTTAAAGGCAACTATTAACTAGGAGCCCGAGTGACTAAAATGGGTAGTTAAAAGGGAACTATTAATAGGAGCCCGAGTGACTATATCGTGTAGTTAAAGGCAACTTTAACTAGGGCCCGAGTGACTATATCGTGTATTTTAAAAGGGAAATATTAATAGGAGCCCCGGGGACTATACGTGTAGTTTAAAAGGGAACTATAAAAATAGGAGCCCCAGTGACTATATGTGTAGTTAAAGGCAACTATTAAAATAGGAGCCCGAGTGAATATATCGTGTAGTTTAAAAGGGAACTATTAACTAGGAAATCGAGTGGGCTATATCTTGTAGTTTAAAAGGGAACTATTAACTAGGAGCTCGAGTGACTATATCTTGTGTTTAAAGGGAACTATTTAAATAGTAGCCCCAGGGATATATCGTGTAGTTAAAGGCAACTATTAAATAGGAGCTCGAGTGACTTATCTTGTTTGTTTAAGGGGTTTGGGGGGGGGGGGGGGGGGGGGGGGGAAGGGGGGGGAAAAGGGGGGGGGGGGGGGGGGGAGGGGGGGGCAACTATTAACTAGGAGCTCGAGTGACTAATCTTGTAGTTTAAGGCAAAATATTAAAATAGGAGCCGAGTGCAAAATCGTAAATTTAAAAGGGAACTATTAATAGGAGCTCGAGTGACATATCTTGTAGTTTAAAAAGGGAACTATTAAAATAG
>CM037781.1:62571527-62621527 GCA_021229015.1 Solen grandis | reverse complement strand
ATCGGGCTTGTTATGCCAATGAAAAATGTGGTTCATGCCATAGCTTTAAATGAAAACATAGATATAAATCATATCTATATTACATGTTTAAGAATGGCAAAAATAAATACAAGACATACTGAAATTTGAAAGCTTTTAATTCTAGAATCTGATATTATAAAAACAAAATACATAACAGCAACCTTGGAGGTTAGACATGTTGTATTTGATGATAAAACTGCGTATGTATGTATGTATGTATGTATGTATGTATGTCTTGTACATACATGTAGTTTTGGTGTTTCAGAAGACATGGTCAACCCCTAAGGAAGAGACAAGAATATCAGCTCTGATAACAACACTCAGGAATGGCATCTAGTATCACAGACTAGAGTTGAAGTCAGAGGTCCTGGGCCAATTAGCACTCTGTAACAAATCACAGCATCATGCAACAACGCTATGACAATACAATCTGATAGTTGCCTATAATGTGGCAGGCAAACAAGAAGAAGAAGAGTATCACAGACAAGGGATGGTTTTGATTTTTATATCTGAACCTAGTTAACATACCACATCCCAGCACCAACCATTTTGCAGTCTTTTTCAATATACATGTACTGTGAAATAATTAATTTTCATGCGACACTAATTTTCGTTGATTTTGTGAATATCAATCCCCATAAAAACTCTTTTTTTTTGTTTTGTTTTTTTACTGAGACAAACTATTCTAGAATATGAATCCATCAATAAAGATACACATGAAATTTCATTATACATAATCAACGAAATTTAATGTCAATGAAAATTAATGATTCTACGGAATTTACCACAATAAGATACCAAAGCTAATGGGTCAACCCATATTGTAACTTGTTAACTCTGTAAATCCTAAGGCATGACAGGAGTCACAAAGTTTTAAGATGTTCGTCCTTTTTAAATTCATGATGTCATAAAGAACTCTCACAATACTACTCTTAAGCAAATCTAAAAATGCACTAACAATGCTATTTTTTATCAACCATCTAAAACCACTGTTTGGAACTCAAACATAAAAGGTTGTACAGAATCGACAAGTGACCAAACTTCAATCACTGCTACAAATGTTAAAAAAAATAAGATGTATCAATATTGCACTGAAATATACATAGACATTAGAGAATAAGCCCTGATATTGCAGTGAGGACATGGAAATTCCACATAGGCTTGCTTGTTTGCCTGGGTTTATTTCCTACTGACTGTAATTTGGGGATATTGTCTCCACAAGATAGATATACTGGTACCTCACTGTGATACCACGATACTGAACTACACATCAAGGGCTGATCATGAAACTACATTTATTCTAATAAAGCATACAGAAATAAAAGGAATATGGAAAAGTTCCATGGTCATCCCTCAACATGGACTACACTTACATGCTGAGCAGTGAGCAGAGCAGATAGAGCACTACCATGTTTTAAAGACAGTGATACGTTAACTGGCCAGATGTTCTACTGAAACTAAAATATACATGGAACTTTTAATGAATATTCCAATCATAAGTTCTCAAGATTTTCTTGAAGTAAGACAGAGGGATAGATGTAATTCTCCTAAAACTGACATTCAAAGCATAATTCTTTTATATGTATACCCAGTACTGTAAAACTTCATCTTTTGATTTGTCACAACTGGTAAAATATATGTCTACTGATAGATAATGTACTAGACGATTAATGTATCATGCATAATAAATGAGAGTTTAATGTAACTGACTAAGTCACATTGAAAAGGATCAGATCAAACAACTTCTACCATAGTCATGGGGTCAAACTAATTCACCAATCTCCTCAGTCTATATTTAGACTTGATCTAAAAAAATGAACAGTTTTAAAGCAATGCAATACTTAAATCTATCAATATCTCGGAGGCAATAACTAATTTTCTTAATATATAATAATGACAGTTTCTTTCTCTCATAAATTTATTTTACATTAAAAAGTAGAATACATGTATTTTAGATTAGAGAATGAAAGCCAAGTCAACATACAGACTCAGAAGATTAATGCATTAGGGCTTTGGTTTACCAAAAGTGTCATGCTCTTTTGGTAGAAATATAAATAATAAATATGTAAATAAATTAACATTGGTAAATGTACATGCAATTTTGTAAATAGGCATTTTTTTTCGAGCAGCAAAGAAATATCTGCATTAGTTTGAAAAATTAAAACTCATTTTGATTTTCACTGAATACAAATACATACTGATACCGGTATTCTTTTTGACAAAATTCTGTTAATCTCTTTACCACCCAAATTACAACAGTAGACCACAGAAAAGCTTGGTCAAAATGAAAGCATTTCACAATCTGAACATGCCAGTTTTGCCACTATTTCTTCATTATTGTTACCAAAACAAAAACTCCTTAAATATTTTCCAAAACATCTCTTAAAACAAGAATTTTTTTAATTTAATTTTAATTCAATTCAAAATTAAATTCAATATAAACTGATCCAAAATTCCATTCAAATTCACATAGATTTGATTCAATTCATATTCATTTCAAAATTCACAACAATCTGTTTCAATTCAAATTTCAGATCAAAATTCACATTGATTTGATTCAATTCAAAATTTGAAGAAATGCATTCCATCATTCCTGTTTTAAAACCGATTTAAGTCCATAAACAACTAACAATATAAGTTAAATGAAATGCTTGGATAATTTTTTTGAGAAAAGCAAATTTTTTTAATTACTTTGGTTAATTCATGCTCACATTTTAAGTCCATGAACTGATCTTAAGGCATAAAATCCTGCCACCACTGACATTTCCAAATAAATATAACAAAACAGATAGAACTGAGCTGTTAAGATGCTAATATACTGCAAATATAATATACATGAGGAATATCCTAGAAATACTGGCAATGTAAAACAATGATTTAAAATATTTCCAATGACGCAGGAGTTTGTTATTAAATAAGGATTTGCCAAAATGAGAACAGTTTAGTATTGCTTAGCTTTAAATCTGTACCTAAAATACAGTTTTACAAAATCAGTCATTTGTAACAATATCTACACTTAACACTGAAGGTAACATTATAACAAAGTCTATTTCAAGCACAACTTGTGTAAATAACCAGGAGAGTTCTTTACCCTTACTCTGCTGGAACCGTAAGTGCTAAACTTTGCCACCAGTAAAGAGCCAGGCCAGTCTGCACATCCGTGCAGGCTGGCCTGGCTCTTTACTGTTGGCTGACCAACTACAAGTTTTCATCTCGTTATCCCTAAAATTGATAATGGACAGTTCCAAAAAAGATGACAGCTAAGTCCATTTGAGAAATTCAGCAGGTTAAGGGTTAATATGCATGTATCATTCAAAACATCTATTGTTTATAATAAAAAAAAAAAAAAGCTATCACTGTGGGTGGTGAATACCCCTACAACACCACATTCCCTCAACAAGATGAAAAATAAACTTAACTTTTTGTAAATAAAACCACGAGACTGGACAAAGCACACATCTCTCTTCATGAGACAGGGATATAGAAATTTTAGTGGTCCAGATACTGTAAATGAAAAGCACCTAGCCCTTTTCAAAACCTGGCTGGAGCAATCTGTTCTCTTGATATGCCATGAGAGATTCCCAGAGGAATTATGTCTATTTTGGATACCAGTGTCGGTGTATGATGCCCTTGATAATGAAAGTGTGCCTCTGATCATCTTCTCACATGTCTCTATGAAATGTGGTAACTCGGTATAGAACACGTCAGAATAAAAATGGTGTACTTATATAATACTCCAGATAATTATAGACATTAAAGATGCAAATAAAAATAATTATCTTTCATTCAAAGTTAAGATTTGTTACAATGATGAAGAACATTCATCATACCTGACCATATTTTAAGTACAACTGAAACTGCTTTTGACAAATAGAAAAAAAATTAATGTGGAATTTTACAAAAAAAAAAAAAGGTTTTAAAAAAAAAAAAAAATTTTACCAATATTATATGAATTTATGAAAAAGTATTTATATAAAATATTTATGAAAAAAAAAAAATAATTAAAAAAATTTCGACAGCAATAATGCATAATGAGGACTGATCGCGAAAATATTCTAAGTGCATATAGACATAGAAGAAGATGGAACAATTTTACTGTCAGCAATAGATATATAAATGAATTTCTAAATACACATTTTCTCTTGCATCTGATTTCATTATTTCTTCTTTAAAATTAAGATCCTAAAGGTTTTCTTAACATGTTTTTCAATTATTTTTTTTATTCTCAAAGTACATGTAGATATTTGAAAAAAAAAAATTCTATCATACTGCCAGCATTATTTGACGCTAATGCAAATAAAATGAATTCCTCCAGATTTTATTTAAAGCATGTGATCCTCTCGAGGAAAAAAAACAAACTTAAATAAACAAAAACCCATAGCCCACACTTCCTTATGAGACATTGTATGTAGTTTTAAATTTGCAGACAAAGAACATTTCCATTTCTGGCATTTACACAGCGGCATGCTATGCGGATTTGTTCCCTTGTAATGACCTCAGTAATACCAATCTCATGTAACATGAATCTTCTTGACCCGTGTGGGAAGCTCTACAGCACTGACAGTCAGCGGCCACATTCCTCCAATAATCCCTGCCTGTATGGACACTCCTGTTGCCACGGCCAGCTCCGGATCAACTGACGTATTGGGATCCTTGCCAAAATATAATCCTATTAACTCACGTACTTTCGGTATACGTGTTGATCCCCCAACTAGAACTATTTCATCAATGTCATGTTTAGTCAATTCTACAGCCTCCAGAACTTTTTCCACAGGTTCTAAAACTTTTTCAAAGAGATCCTGGTTAAGTTTTTCAAACTGACCCCTAGATATAGTTTCTGTGAACACCGGCTGCCTGTTGTCTTTGTCTTTGAAAGAGTGAAGCTGTAGTCGGATAGTAGACGAGAGTCCCAGTGTCAGATTAATCTTGACCTCCTCGACGTGTAGCAGCAACCCCTGGAGGTCCTCGCTGTCCGTCAACTGTTTCCCGTAACGACCTTCGATCACAGTCCGGAGGTACTGCAATAACCGCTGGTTGAAGTCCTGACCTCCCAGTCGGTTGTTACCTGGAGATGATAAAGAATGTTTTGTAACTTCTTGACTATTAACATTGATCATCACAATTGTAAGATATGTGTCAAAACAAGTGCTACGTTTGAATGAATGCCATGCCCCTGAGGGAGGCCTTAGACCATGGGGGTCAAGGTCATTTGAAGGTCAAGGTCACCTGGCAGGTAGAGCTCATCAAGATGCATGCACTTGTGAAGTTTGGAGGCTGTAGGTGGAAGGACTTTTGTGTTATGGACAAGATTAAAGTTTTGTGACAAACAAACAAAAACAAACTGACAGACAAAAAACAATATGCCCTCGATCTATCCATGCAGGGGCTTAAAAATCTTGAGTACTCAACCCTTTAACTCATATAAACTTATTCTGATACATTGGCATAGAGAGCAGACCAAGATTAGGCAGCTTCTTTCAGGAGCTTTCCTGATCGGGGTTTGCTCATACAGTATTGTAGCTTAACTTTTATCCAGTCTATTTTGATCCATCAACTGGTCTTCATAGTGAGGTAGTCAATTTATCAAGATAAAATTACAGTAGACAAGATAAATGTGACTTTAAAAAAAGTGTGGTCTTGATATATAATGGGGTGGTCCTAATATATACGCTGTCTTAACATGAGGTTTGACTGAATGAAGTAACTTTACAGGCATCTAAAAGGAGAATAACATTTTAAGAAATGGGTGATTACAAACATGATATGTGGATAATATCATGAAATATTTCATAGAAATATGCAATAACAAAAAATAATGCAATCACACATTTAAAAATATCATTTAGTGTGGGAAAGGAATAAAAGAGACAGCGAGAACTCATGCTTGACTGCCCACTCTGTGTTACCTGCCATGGCTTGAGTGAGGAACATGCCGCCCTGCACGTTTAGAAGGGAGACATCAAGCGTCCCTCCCCCAGGTCCACCACTACCACAGTCCGCAGTCCCTCCTTGTTGTGTAACCCATATGCAAGAGCTGCTGCAGTAGGCTCGTTGATTACTCTCAATACTTCAAGACCTGCCAAAAGACATACATAAAGATATACAGCATAGATCCACTATAGAAATACACTAGGGCTCCAAACCTTCATACCATGTTATACCCAATTATGTCTAAGTATATTATTTTTTTACCAACTTAAAAAGGGGACCACTCAAGGAACATCCCTTTTAAGTTTTATGAAAATTGCCCCAGTAGTTTGGAGATTTTGTTTGGAGTAAATACATGTTGTTGATGACAGACGCTGGACATTCACCAGTCACAAAAGCAAGTTGTGCTCAGGTAAGGTAAAACAAGAGCTGTCCATAAGACAGTGTGCTTGACTATTCCACCGCTTATTAGTTCATGTTGTGTTACTGTTAGTCCAAAAAGGGCCACATTTGCATTAAATATGGTTAAGAGTTACTAGTTTGTTTTTTTATTTGTTTTTTTAAATAATGCCCCTGTATACATTAGTAGAGTCAGTATCAAATCAATAAGCATAGCTGGTTACTAAAATATATGCATGACAGTAACTTGCACACAATAACTTACATGCAAAAACTTTACCAATATTTCTAAGTTCAAAAGGGGCCATAATTTACAATGAATTCAGCCAAGAGATATTTAACTTGATGGTCTGATGCCTTCAATTCCATACCTGATTGCTGAAATATAAGTATGACAGTATGTTGCATGCAAAACTTAAACCAAAATTAGTAGGTCAAAAAGGCCGCCATAATTTGCATTAAATTTAGTCAAGACTCATTTGTTTAATGCCTCTGAAGACCATAGTGAAATATCAAATCAATAAGCATAGCTGGTTACTAAGATATATGCATGATAGTAACTTGCACTCAAAATGTTAACCTAGTTGTGACTTCGACATTTACAGGGTGACTAGAATAACTTGACATACTCTTTAACCCTTTCCCTCATAGAGGACACCATGAAAAGACCTATGCGAACAGCATAAAACCAGATTAGCCTGTGAGTAACTCGCAGGCTGATCAGGTTTTATGCTGTTCGCTGCTCCTCAGTGGTCTGGAAATGAGGATTTTGTAATTAAATTTGGTAAGGTTTAACTGTGGTTTTCTGCAGATCAGGCTTTATGTGATACCTATTGAGGGCGTCAAAATGAGTCTATATGAGGGAAAGGGTTAAAGTTGAGTAAAAAAACAAAACAAATACAACACTATTATAGTATACTGAAGAGTTGCTTCAAGACCTTGCAATATAATCAGCCCTCCTACTTTCTTACCAGCCAGGACAGCTGCCTTCCTTGTGTGGTTCCTCTGTCTGTCATCAAACTCCGCTGGCACAGACAACACGCACCTGGTGACTGGAGCACTCAGGTTGTTGGCCACAGCCTCTCGCAGAGTGCCAATAATAATTGCGCCTATGTCCTCTGGGTACACCACCCGCACCGTCCCGTTCACCACTACCTCAAAATGTACTAGTCCCTCTGCATCCCCCTTTATCTGCAACAGCCAAACAATTTTGTTTGGTAACCAAGGTTACCAAAGTATTGCATAAAAATAATGGAATATAATTTTTTTTTTCTGTCCCAGTACTTCTGAGTAATTACGGTATTACTGAAAGAACATTTAGGAACTTCTGTTGCAGTTTTCCACTATAAAAATTAAAATGGTTACCATCAAAGTATATGAAAGCTTTATGTTCAGGCCCTTTTTCATTCTTTTCATTCTACATTTTTTAGCAAACAGCGTATGTTTGCTTAGAATATCCCAATATCTTCAGTCACCATATCCTGACAATTTACTAACCAGTTCTGAAACTATCCATGATCATATGCTGAGCAACAAGCAAGGTCAATAAACCGGGCACTGGTACCAATTTTAATGACCTACTCCCATTAGGGCAGCTGCTCAAACCACTCAGCCCCCAGACCAATTAGATCACAAAGTAAACAGTGACCTTAACCTTGATTCTACCTTTTCAAAATAAAATCCCAAAGATACCTTCAAATGACACTGAAGAACAAAGTCAAGCGGGGATAATATTTATGACAAAAATTATGAAAATAAAGGTCTTCAAAGGGATGCTAACCTTAAATGCATACTGTTTTTGGGCCTCCTCAATCTCGTTCTTTGTAAAGACCTTGCCTATGAAACGTTTCGCATCGTAGAGCGTGTTGTGCGGGTTGTGTTCCTCCTGGGCAACAGCATCATAGCCCACAAGCACCTGCCCCTCCGGACTGAAACATATCGAATACTTGACCCTCTATTACAAGTCATATTTTAACACTCTACCTCTTACAGCAGTAATTGTTTTGATGCATTAGCTTACAGGCAGGCTTACACTTACATAGCAGAGCAAGGGCTGTCTCATCAAACTCTGAGTCTCCTCTCTTGAGACTCTGTTTGCTCATGCTTTAATCTAGCTAAGATTCTATACAGAATATAAGCAAAGAAAATTCCATTGTTTTTTTTTTTTTTTTTTTTATTCCATTTATTCAGAAATATTCATGAAGTCATATTTGTACAAGAACATTCATGATATAAATGTTTAAAATATTCACTACCCTGCAAAGATGGAAAAATGCTAAACTTATGGAGTGTTTTTCTAAGATTTGTAATACAAATTGTTATAACTTACACAAATCTCTTTCAGTAGTGAGAACAGTCACATATATGGAAAGAAATTATTCATTATCATAATTTACTGGAGGTGATTAGGAGCATCATTAAACTACAATTAGGGTCCATTTCTAGATAGCAGTACATGTTTTGTGCTATATTTGACTGCATCAGAACTATGTTAAAGTGTACGTTAAGTCCTCTGAGCAAATCATAAAACATAGATTCCAGATCCAATGTTGAACCAGATCCAATGTTGAACCAAACTATATTGCTTTCATGTTATAATGGAGCATGCTGTTAAGGTAATCCATCCAACATTCAAATTATAATCATTGTCCTTCAAATGCTTAAAAAGACTTCAGTTCAGATGCAAGCATCCACTGACTTGGGAGTTACAGACTCTGTCCTTAAAGGCTTGCATTTACTAAAATTTTCAATGGTAACTTAATGGATCATGATCACAATTTAATGATGGATGGATTACTTAGAGTAAAAAGAGTCTCTGAAGGCTCTAAGAGTACCTGAAGGCGACTACACTGGGTATACACTTGTGTTTATCCTGTACATCCAGTATGTCTACACGACCAGTCACTGCATGGTATACCCCCACACAGGAAAATGTAGTGCCTACAATACAAATGTACATTCATTTCATTACATGCAACATATAAATGTTCAAGTCTTAAACATAATTTAAAACTTAGCAGTAGCATGCAGTACACTTACATAAGGAAAATGGCACATTTCATAGTTGTTTACATACAATAATAATGCAAATATTTTACTATCTAATTCATTTTACTTATAAAGGAAAGCAAAGGCTATTTGAACTCATTTAGAATACCAATAACAGACTAAACTGCTAGTAAAAACATACTTTTAACATACAAGTATTGGGTAACTGCAACAATTACTTTATTTACGGTAAGTTAGTACATTGAAAATTATGATAACATCACGATTCTTCCCAGTTATGCATTATAATAACTTCCATGAAAAAAAAAAATAATTTGTGAAATTTTGCTGATATAAAATGTACAGACCTGTAAACCAATTCAAAACATTTTGTGCACTTAATTGTCTGACTAAATTTAATATTTATCCAATTTAAAGAAAATCTTCTCATTTAAAATGTGATAGTGTAACAAACTCACCAAGATCAATGCCCACAATTTTGGGTGTGGGAGGAGGAAGATATTTCTGAGCCAGGTACCCAGCTAATAAGACTGCTAGGATTGAGCTTCCTGTTAAAAGTAAGCATGTATTATTGTCAACTGCAGTGCAGGTGAGGCTCCAGGTGGTGACTGCAACATCTTTATCTATATTGTGAAAACACAATCAGGTCTATTTTGTCATAAAATGCTTGCAAATAATTACATGCAAACTATATTTGTTAATGATTTTAATTAAAATGCCTATGTTTGACAACAAAATTGATGTCCATATAGAGGTTGGCCCTGTTTTTTTTTATAACTTACTTAATATATGTGATAATGTTTATCTATGTACATGTACTTGCAAATTAATTCCATATTCTGTCCATCTAATTTCTAAAATGACTTGAATATGAAAGAAAATAATGATAATTTGAAAAATAATGAAATATAACATTAAATTTACACAAATGTCCCTTTCCTTGGAATACAGAATATATTTTTCAGTGTAGTATGTATAGCTGCTTACGTTATAAAATACTTAACTAATTCTAAACATTAGACAAAGTTCTTCTTCATCTATTATCTTAGATTTTAACAAAATACATTTAGTTTTAAATCATGCTGTTTTTTTTTTTTTTTTTTTTTTTTTATTATTATCATTATTATTGATTCGACTCTCTCTCTATCCCTCTCTTTATCAGATAATTTCTTATTAATTTACATATCCATGTTCTAATATTTAAAAACGAACAGTTCTAGTTTAGATAAGCTAAATGATATTGATAAAATTGTGTGTGTGTGTGTGTGAGAGAGAAAGAGAGGGAGAGAGAGAAAGCTGTGCTCGCTTCGAGGCTTTGTCTTTTACATCTTTTAGATAGTTTAAAGGGTCCTACTAATCCTGGATGGCGTAATTTAGTAGGACCGTAGTTTAAATGCTAATTGTAACGTCAGAGAATTAAAAAAAATGACAGTCAACAATATGGACCACTATTAAACATTTCTACGGTCAGAAAATAATGAAATTTATTATTGAAATCAGATCCTCACCTAAAATAATGAACGTTCCACCCATTTTGATTTTTCAATCGGTTTTCAAATTCTCATTTTCCTGAACAAATAGAAAGTAAATCTCAAAAATTGCCAATCCCACATAAAACCGGAAGTAAATTATGCGACGTGGATTTCTCCTCTGTAGAGAGTCTTTCATGGTAGACAACTTTTGATTCAGCAAGAGATCTATATCATCACACACACACACACACACACAAAACGTAAGGAGAGAGAGAGAGAGAGAGAGAGGGATGGGGGTTGACGGACGGACGGATAGATAGAAAGATTAATTTCAGTATTGAGCATAGGTAACATTCAGGGCACTAACGTTCAATGGTTATCTTAGTTGACATACCAGGACATATCTCTTGACTTTTCTTCATCTGCGTACAGTCAGTAGAGGGCATATTTCTTCACTTCTCTCTCAATATTGCATTTTGGTGGATAACATTGTACATGGAAATATTTTATTTTATATGTATCCAGGAGATATTCTATTGATGTAGACTACCAACTAAAAAAAAAAAAAAAAAAAAAAAAAAAATAGTAATAATGTCAATTTATAATGATTTTATCGTTTTAGACAACAGGACCTTTATATTAGAATATCTCCTGAAGATCATTGACAGACACTTTCTAATCCATGTATAGCTTTCTTTTTTCAACAAAAAATATCTGTTATGATGGAATTTGACGCAATGTTTTGAAAATATTTCAAAATATCAATAAATTAACCCAGTCTTTACACATTGTGCGCGCGTGTATGTGTGTGTTCCCCAAATCTAAATAAAAATCTGTTATGCCGTCTTTAAAAAAAAATACCCCACTTTTTGAAATCAGAAAGCTCGACAAATAAAACATCAAATATTGCAAATAAAAGGGACTAAAAACATACATAGTTTCAATATTTTATACGCTTTAATATCCGCATACCTATAGATCACAAATTGTCAAACATATTTGCATGTTCAAACATAAATACATAAAATGCAATCCATAAACGTTTCATGGACAATGGAAATTTACATATATAGGAACAAAGTTTGCTTACTTAGTTAAGGACGTTGGAAAAACGCACGCTTTGGATAAGTGAGTTTTACAACAAAGCTCTGCCTATATACTTATATTCTTACACATTTTAACATTTTTTTTAATTTTCAGTAGTTAAGTTAATGACGTTGAAAAACGCACGCTTTGGATAAGTGAGTTTTACAACAAAGCACTGCCTATATAATTATATTCTTATACATTTTAACATTTTTTTTTTATATTTTCAGTTGTTAAGTTTATGTTTTACAAAGTAAATATATGATATTTTGATGGGATCCTTCGTATTTCGTTTTCGTGTTAAAACAACAACAATAATATAATACAGGCGTGCGTAAAGTCCTTAAGTAAAGATAGTCCATTTAAATAGTCACAAATATGAAATAGAAAATGATTGCTTGGATTTTTGAAATCACAATCTGCGTAGGCTATTTTCATAAATCAGCGTAAGAGTTATAGTTTAGTCAATTATGTTTAAACAATTAACTTTCAAGGATATAGACCACATATTGCTCCTATGTACTATACATGCAAATCTCTTTCCACACGTTTGGACAAAACGATGCAATCACATTCTACCAAAATGATATACTGATAAATACAAAATGATATTTACATGAATGTTCGGTTCACTAACTTGTGAACACTTGTGAAAAAACACACACGCACACCGGGCCTACATATATTAACGTAAGTCTCAGCAGCTGAGGTCTTTATTTGTGTCTCTGTCAACATCTCCAACACAACATATGGTAATTAACCCTATACATCCCACGTTAGCCGTTCTACATTATGGAATATATCATGATAGAAAAGCCATATATCACACTGAACGCAAGTTTCCGCCTGAACTTGTTTACACTGTTAGCCCCAGATCCCTTTTCTTTTTTCCTCTTCTTCTCCTCACCAACCCCAGATATCTAAGGCACGGGTTTGAATCATGAACAGTTTGAGCGTCACTCGAATGTTATATAGTTTTACACTGGCCGCATATGTGTTTTTAACAAGTTTACTGTCATAAAGGGTTAACTTGGAATAACGATAATGAAGCTAACTAAACTGATCGAAGCCAAAGTCTAAGTTCTCCATAAGGGACAGGGATGCCAGGTCTCTGAGAACACTGCGCTGATTGCCCCCGATGGGTCCACCAATGTCGGCCATGACATCTGTCGGGATATGCACAGGGGTACTTCCAGCTGTCAATGGAGATTTTTGCTGCTCTGTTGCCAGGGGAATATCAGGCGGACCGAAGAGACCCTCATTTCCAGACATACTGCCCACTTCAGTATTTGATATCACTGGATCTTTTAGAGATTCTGCAGTTTTGGCATTCTGTTTAGCATCAAGTTTGCTTTTTGATGCAATGTCACCTTTTCCGACAATAACAAAGGGGGGCATCGGGTCAGATATGTTCTTTGATGAACTCGCTACAGATCTTATTGCTGTAGCTCCGTTGGTCTCCATCGTCATTGGATCTATCCCTAAAAGCGCAAAAGCATTTTCACCTAGACCATCTGGAATAAGTTTATCATCAATGACACTATCGTGTAAGTCAGAGTCTTTCATAGCATCGTGTAAAATGGCACGTTCAAGCCCGACGTCCCTTCCAGGAACTCCCACTATTCCATTTCCCCTACTACGACTCAAGAAATCAAGGCCCTGAATTGGACTCCCTAACAGACTCAGGGTCCCCTGACTGACAGGAGCATTATCTAAGATTCGATCAACAGAATCTATTTCACTCTTAATGTCGTCCCTTATATCTCCACCTAATCCAACAACAGCTGTAGAAGGCATTAGCCCAGGTTGATTATGCATAGTGCTAGTCATTCCCACCGAGTCCATTCTGCGGTCATTAAAAGGAAGGCCAAACCTTGTGTTGAGTAAATTTCCCCCTAAAGCATTTTCAACTCCATGTCTTACCCTATTATGCAAGATACCAATGTGTCCATTTCTGTCAACACCTAAAGGTACTGGGATATCATCAACTTTGTCGTCCAAATCATGTAAAATTGCCATTCCTATGTCGGGTTTTGCGCCTGGAAAATCCCTCCCGCCTAGTTGCTCTGCATTCATTCTAGATCCTAACATTCTAGAATTTTCTAACCGATTTTCAGCAATCCTTAGTTCGTCGATGTGGCGTTGTTCCTCGATTGCAGACTGCAAGTGTGCACCGAAAACGCCGTCATCAAGTTCGTTTCTGCCCTCAAACAGATCATCGTCCAGATGACGGTCTCCAGGCAAAAACCCTCTGTCAAACCTGTCGTCAAAAGAGTCATCAAGCTCTTGGAAGTCGCTCGGACCGCCAATATCAATCCTACCATCTCGATTAAAATCGTCGTCGTCATCGTCATCATCGCGGTCACGGAAAGCCCGGGGACCGAATTGTGGCGAAAATGTGTTAGGCGACATGCGTTGGCCAAGTATGCCGGAGACACCAGTGTTCTGCGTACTGCTGAAAGGAACTCTGTTGAAAGGCCTCGCTGTCTGAGGGTTTGGCAACGGGGCTAGTGTGTTAGGCCGGCTTCCAAAGCCTCGAAATCTTGGAGTGCCGAGTAAGCCAGATGATACTGGCCGCTGTGGAAATGCTGGCATTTTTCGGTTTTTCATGTTTAACAAATGAGCCATTTTCTTCATTTTTCGGGCCACGTGAGACTTCTTAGCATAATGTATCATTTTCTTGAACTTCTTTGGGACTTTGGCTGGAACTAGTGTTTTAAACCATCGGTTCATTATTGGGTTGTACCGTTTCATCGGCACCATGGGAAAAGTTTTATACAATCTGTAGGGCATCACTGGACGTAACTGGATACCTCTCTGTAGGCCGGCCAGGACAGGTCGCCTCACGTGCTTCACAGGTATCAACGGCTTTAGACCAATCATGTGCGACATCACCGTGGAGAGTGCGCACGTGCAAACGAAAATGAGGCTCAGGTATGCCGGTTTCATTGCAGATTTTTTCCGCCCCTTTTTTTGTCACCTGCAAATCATAATTTACATAAGTTTAAGCATACTCATTAAAACTGAAGTATATGGATTGTATTTATCTTTATACCTATGTCCCGACGGAATTACAAATATACAAAGAAAATAATCTAGCATGTCGAAGAATATGTCCAAATAGATAGACTCGCATGTATGTATTACGAAAACTATGTAATAATGATGATGGTGATGACAGATTGAAATAAACTTGATCAAGAAAAATGCCTTTCTTAAAGGAAGGTCCCCTAAAATTATTCTGAACAAAAATGTTTAAAACATAAGTTCAGTAAAATAATATGGTACCAGAAACTTTCAAAATCAGAGTGGAAGCAGAGCATCAGTTAAACACTTTGTATATATGCATTGTGAATATACTACATATATTTAACTAATACAGAGCCCCTAAAGTTACATTGTACAGCATTTTTCGTAATAACGACAGACGGGTACTAGAAAAAACATTTCACTTCCTTCCTATTGCGTGTTTTTATATCTTGGTTTTTCATAACACAATTTTTGGAAATCCTTATTTTGTTAATGCGAAAAAAATATACGGTTAGTGTAAAATATGTAAGTAGAATCTATTTGAACGAAAAAGTGTTTCGAAAATTCGTTTTCGAAATAAGAAAAAAATCAGTACGAAAAGCTTTCGTAATTACGAGCAAAAATAAACGCTTCACAAGAAAAGTCACTTTAGTGTCCCGTAGAAAAAGAAGATACAGTAGTGCAAATATCTGGGGAAACAGGCAATAATAGTAAAATTTCAGTGCGATGAAAAATGCAATGCTAACATTGCATGGTCCTAAAACTGCTTAAATAAGTATTTAGACATGTTTTGGTTATTAAAAACTTGCTGAAAATGAGAGATGTTCAGTCATAAATTAAGTTTTATTTCAATCGCATTTTTTTTAACGACTCGTATACATAACATATCCAACTACATATAGACATTTGTATAAACTACAAAAACTGTATAATTTTCTTTTCTTACTTGCGTGTGTTTGTTTTCCTTTTATATTCTTAGGCAGATTAGCATTATTTTGGTTATAGTAAAAAAAAAAACATCAAAAAAGCATTTCGTTTGATGGTAAACGCACTAATAATCAATCGCACATAAACAATATCTGTTAATGTGGCATATTTTAATGAAACTTAAATCAAGTTAAGGCTAAAATATATAATGCTTTCACATGTATTTTTTAGGTTTGAAAATTGTTCATATTACTGGCTATTTATTATTTTAATATATTTGATTAGTTTTATTTACTTTAGTTATATTTTTAGTGTACATTTTATCAGTACCAGAGTAAGCAGAAACTAGAGTTTGGATAAAATATCATTTTTTAAATTGCTCAATAATTTCACTATTTAAATAACATATTAAGTGGTTATACAAATATATATTTAATTGTATAGAGAAGTATATAATAGTAAAGATGTCTTTGGCTGATTCCCGTTAAAATAACTGTAATTTATGTGACCGGGGAAATAAAATGAAGGTGTAAAATACACACAAGCAAATCGTCTTAAACGATTACCGGTATAATACATTATGTTAATTATTATTATTATTATTATTATTATTATTATTTTGGTTTCACATGCATATGTATACAGAAACCGAACTAGATTTAAATTGTTCTTAAGCAATTCTGTATAGATAATACATGTACAGGTGACAGTGATTAATAATATTTATTATGAATTATATAGGTAATTTTGTGATCAATGTAATGTGTTAATTTAAATTAATTTCATTGTCAATATATGTAAATAATGCGGGTTTTTTTTTGTATACATTATTTCCATTCAAAGTTAACGGTATTCTACCAAAAATTCATCTGACTCAAGACATTAATTAATGATAGTAACATGTAAAGAAAAAAACAACACAGAAACCCTTCGTTAATAACACAAAAAGAGTATAAGAAGTAAGAATCGCATCGTAAGCTCAATATATGCAAATTCCTATATAATTTATAGATCTTTGATGTAAGCATATGAAAACAAAATAGAATCTAACAAACCTCAACGTAAAACCTCCTTGTATCCAAATTAACTTCCGTCCTACACGAGGCAATGACAAGAATAACCCAAAGTAAGTTCCACCTCAAGTTAAATAGAGAACTGCTGATTGCTGATACTTGTTCTCCGGCGACGGCCGACTGCGGGTCAGTGCAGTCGAAATCAGCCGAGTGTTAGATCACGATGACACAAACATAAGTATCTAATTATTACATTATGTCCGGTCATAAAATGTTGACGAGGAGAGTGGGGTGTCTGGGCCGCTAGTCTAGCTCCGGACAGTTACCGTTAGTCTGACCACTACACTGGACGTTGTGACGTCATCAACTGTCTGTCCTCTCTTCCATTTGGGAAATCATGTCTATTATTTTTATGTAAATATATTTACTTACTTTTTTTATTCTAACGTAATAAGATTACAAGAAAAGAAAAAAAATAAGCGTATTTATTTTACGTTAAAGAGGAAACAAGTTCTTTTAACTCACACTTATCCCGTCACGGCTATTCTTGTAATAGACCAGTACTTTGCACCAGGACAGGCCATTAAAATCCCTGTCTCCATAAGGGATCGAATCCAATTGTATGTGACCAATGGACCGCGGCGCTATAGGGTTTTATGCTAAAGAATGTTTAAAATAAATGAGCTGAGAAATGATTGATGTCTACTAGTATATAAAATGCACGTCGCTGTAGGAGACGTTATGTGCCGTCGGTTGCAGATGACCTTGTGGAAAGTTGTTTCCTATGCAGAAAGTAGATTCCTATGCTGCGGCAAATTCATTTTCCTGTCTGTATTTTTCCAAAACAAAATAGATATGCCAACAATTCTTAGCGCAAAGTATTACTCTTGTTTAAGGAAATATACAAACACTATGCATTACATACATGGTTACCTAAATAATAAACTCTATTGGTTAAAACATAAATTACTTTCTTAGAGTTTAAACTCATTTTAACGTCGACTGGGAAACAAGTTCTCACATTTATACAAATCTCTCTCGATGGACCGCTTGAACCAGTACTTTGCGCCTGGTAAGTTTAAACTGAGAAATAATAATGGTGAAATTCGCCTGATGAATATATATATTATTGTTAGTTAAACTCGTTTAATCTGTATGGTGTATTCATGGAAATATATTCAATTTCTGTAAGAAACGGCCCAAATTTGAGGGTCGGATATTGGTGTCGGTAAAATTGACTTTTTCATTAACATATTTTATTCAAGATAATGAGCACATATGATATCAACATACATTCAAATAAGGATAAAAACGAAAGATAAAATCTCATCGTGTTCTTCTCCATATGAAATTATTGTAAACGAAAATATGGCTAAATAAACTATACGTTAGAAATATATGTGTAATTATGAAAGAAAAAGTAACAACAAAGTTCATTTTTTCATTACATATATAGTAGTTTATCAGAATAATTAAATGGGTCATCTTGTTTTCCAGCGCATGCCTTCAAAAATGGTAAAATGTGCAATATTCACTAAACAAACAGATAAAGCTAACATTTTTTAGGGAACTTTTCATATACTCGTAAACACAAATGGCCACAATAAACATATTTTTGAAACGTTTGAGCTGATTTTGTGGAAAGATTATTGCCCTTAAATACGATTGATGGTAGAAGGACAGAAACTGCAAAATGTGCTCTCTTCTTCATAATTTCGGTACTTATAAACGTCAGTAACAGAAGAAAACAATAATGTGTTATAGAACTACGTAACAGAATGTGATTAGGAAAAATTAAGAGGTATAGACCATTATGTGAAAATTAATGCTTTCGTGTGAATGTAATGTTTTGTGAAACACCCTCGGTACTTCGATAACGTAATGCTTTAAATCATCATATACTAGTGATAACGGAATGCGTAAATTCGGTAATGGAAATATTATTTATTTCCGAAATATTTCAAGTTAAGCACAAATATAGAGTATTGTATGACTAGAAAGTTACGCGTTTTATTTCGTAGGTATTGATATTTAAGGGATTATGTCAGTCTGAGAATATTTCTGAGTTTGTTTTTATCATTTCATGTTACTTGAGATGGTCTTGAGACAGATATAGTAAAGCCGCACTGTGCAGTATCACGCTGGAAACATGTGGTATGACACTTATCCTGACAACGGGCCAACCTGTCCTGTATATAATATTGCCGAGTGCCAAGCAAAGAGTACCCAGTACCATTTGTAATGGCTTTTGGAATGGCGCAGTCGGGAATCGAACCCACACTCTCTCGGTCCCGAGGTGGGCATTCTTATTCCCAGGCCACAGGAAGGGAGGGGTTGAGGGGAATT
Source organism: Solen grandis (assembly GCA_021229015.1). Taxonomy (NCBI): domain Eukaryota; kingdom Metazoa; phylum Mollusca; class Bivalvia; order Adapedonta; family Solenidae; genus Solen; species Solen grandis. Next base: position 62,602,296 of record CM037781.1, on the reverse strand, counting down.
GGGGGCGTATATTTTGACAGAAATTCGTGAGTGCACTCTTCCTTTTGCATTAGGTTTCTTTGCAAACATATAGTAAGCTCGTTATATGTGAAGAACTTCATTACAAATTTAGTACATAGCAACACTTTCAACAGATGATGCCACACATGAATTATCAATGATAATAGAAACGAGTCGAGCATAAATTTCAGTATGTTGAATTTTCCAGGACAGCGGGGAATAATAAAAAATATTCTTTGATCTCACAGAAAGAAAACACTGAGGTTAAATCCAGCTCATGCATGTTCTAATCTCCCATCTTGTCAAACCGTTCTGCAGGTCCGGACTGTTAATGAATTCGCCGTCCCATGTCCTTCCACCCAAACATAACTCGGTCATATTTACTGCCTGTAATTGTTCTAGACACTGATTATCACTTACCAGTCTATGTCACACGTCATGCAACCTGTCGCACCCTGTCAATCAACCCGCCTGATCATGATGGCCTAATTGACTTTCTAATTAACGACCCTACAGTCCGGTCTACTGACGTGTGAATCTCACGGTCACGTGACACTGGCACTTTCGTTTTCAAATCAAATAGGAATACGACAATGAGAAAACACATCACAAATGGTTTAAAAATTTAAATAAAATTTATTAAAACTTCATTAGGCTGATATCAGAAATAGTTAACTAAAAACAATATATGTAAATAAAAGTGTGCATGTAACTAATATTTAAATATATGAAATAATTATATCATACATCATATATCAATTACAATATTATCACAGGATGCAGCAAAAGTACATATTCTCGAGTAAGTGCATACATATAAACCCTGATGAAATAGCATGTGTGCTACAATCACCACTTTTTTCTTCATTTGGACTAAGACCACAATTAATTTTACTATATGTTCTATATAAGCATATATACAAAACGGAAAATTGACATCCAAACTTACCCTCATTAGATAGATCTATTCAAAGAAATAATTCTTTACATTTTAAACATGGGATGACCCGGTTACTTTTTGACCTATTTAAGGCCAAATAACATACGTATGAATTAAGTGCACAGGTCGGCCATTTTTCTAAAAAATTCCCCTCAGCAATCCTCAACTTTCAACAGGAATTTTGGTACGAGAAAAAAATAAACACCAAAGAAACGTGCAGAATCTCTATACTGCCATCTATTCATATACCAAGTTTCATAATATTATCCTAAACGGTTTTTAAGTTATCGCGGGATGTAGATTTACGGACAGACATACGGAGGGCAAACCTACTCGTATAGGCCCCATTCGGTGTAAACACTGGTAGGGGTCTAATGAGTCTTTGCTCAGGGATTCTATATTATCTTATTATTATCATTTTTGTGACACTGACCTTTACCCTTTCACCTTATGAATATTCATTGAATATTTATGACTTGGTAATATTAATGAAATGGATTTCCTTTACGTGTATGAGGAAACTGAGGCGACCCTGCTCCGTTTGCCGGGGAATCAACACGCCTGCATGACTGAGGTAAAACTTAAAAGGGGTTAAAGTTCAAAAATCAATTTCAATCTGTTTTTAAAATGCAGCCTCAGCCTCCATAAATCATACCAAGCCAGGGTAAGTAGCAAATAGACCCTGACCGTACTTAGTTGCAATATACTGTCCTTATAAAGAGATTTAAAGCAGACAATATTTTTTATTAAAATTATTCTTGAAAACATAATATTGTTTTTGTCCAAAGATGCACCAAAATGCAATCAAGTTCTTCCATAGTTAAATATACATTGGAATTTAAAACAGTTCATCATTTCTATAAAAAGATATTGTGAGCACATTTTTCTTTTCTATTTTGAGAAACAGTGACTAACATCATGAAAATTTACTGCTGGTGAAGAATTCTCTCTCTCTCACTCTCACTCACATTATAAATTAATGTGTTTCAGTTTCATGGCTTGGAAAGTATTGGTGATTCTACATCCATTAAGATGCATGCAGTATTTTAGCCTATAGGTTATGATAAAAGTCTTTTATGACTCAAGTTTGATTAGTGTTTTTTTTTTTTTTAATTTAAAATAAGTCACATAGAGGTACATATGTATATTGAAATTGATGAAAAATATTATATGATATGCCACAATCATGTGTGTTATATTTTCTTGTATGTAAAATGTTTGTAGACAATGTACTTTGTACAAGTCTGAAATAAGTATTTGCTCTCCTCTGTTTTGTTCATGACTTTGTGTGATAAACAATTGACCTGAGATTGAGATAATAAAAGTGCTATCACAAGCAAGAGGAAAAATAAAGTTATACTTTAAATAAATACTAAGATGTTTTTTAAAATATGAATTTTCATAATAAATGTTTGATCAAATATTATACATATATAACTTATACAATTGCTTGGTTTGTGCAGGGTCTCTTCATTTTTTTAAGGTCAGCTATGTTGTCGGCATGGATTGTCGGGGCCGTAATGTTTTCCGACAGTGCCGAGGATCCGCTGTCGGCACATGAAGCAGATGCTGGCCTTACAATTCCAGCAGTGGATCAAGTTACAATTGTCTTCTTTCTGGTTCAAAGCCTTGCACGTGGGGCATGTAAACAGCATAGGAGCCAGATCTGGCCGCATCTTCAACATCTCCCTCAGGACCCGACCCTGTCACATATTCTTTATATCAAACATGCTTTCAATAAATAAAAATTAAAACATTTAAATAAAATACTGGTTGAATGGTTATAGTCAATGAATGAACTTTGTTAAGCTTGTTACCATAGAAAAACACTTCAAAGTACTGCTGATATATACTATGGTACACATGTTCTTTATTCATCTGCTTGCCATATGATTGTTTGTTTGTTGGGTTTAATGTCCCATTGACAGTATTTCAGTCTGTTAGAGACTATGTCTACTTGAGACAGATATAGTGCTGCCACACTGTATTTATTCAACTTTTTGTTTGTTTAACCCTTTCCCTCATAGAGGAAACCATGAAAAGACCTATGCGAACAGCATAAAACCAGATCAGCCTGCGAGTAACTCGCAGGCTGATCAGGTTTTATGCTGTTCGCTGCTCCTCAGTGGTCTGGTGATGAGGATTTTACAACTAAATTTGGTAAGGTTTACGGTAACTGTGGTTTTCTGAAGATCAGGCTTTATGTGGTACCTATTGAGTGTGTCAAAATGAGTCTATATGAGGGAAAGGGTTAATGGATTTATAGTCCCATCAACAGTATGTCTGTCAAAACTGCATTATCACACCGCAGACATGTGATATGATACCACACCTAGTCACATTATCCTGACACCAGGTCAACCAGTCCTGGAGCTCCCCTTATATATGCTGAGTGCCAAACAGAGAGCTACAAGTACCATTTTTAACAACAGATATATATCAGCCAGTGTTGAGGTTAACTTTTTGTAAAATAGATGTTTGAAACAATAACAATGGTCTTGACTAATTCTTGGAGAAATTTTTCAAATTTTATCATATGACATTGTGCTCAAACAGCTGTTTCCGGTTTCGTATAGGCATCACATATTTCCTTATATTTAACATGTTACATATAACTTTTAGGCCGAATTACATCACTCCACGTCACGTGCGTGTATTCTATATGTATGCATAGTGTGTTGAACTCGAACAGCTGGATTAAATGTGTTTGATTCTTTATTCATGTGATGTTGAAAATGTTTGAGAAATACACTCATTAAATCATTATTTTCAGTTATTATTTGAGACTAATTTTCTTAGTGTTAGATTACAAAAGTAATTCGTTCACAGTCCGTTCATTCATTTGCTTGTTTGTTTGTTGTTATAATCGTGATTTACTGTCGCTATAGGTCATATGATAAAAAGAATCTGACATGAATTGTCATTTCATGTCAAATTTTACTAAACTCATTCATAAAATGTTATTAAGCTCATCAGAGGCTCCCTTAATAATATTTTCATGAACTTGTTTAGTAAAATTTGATATGAAATGACAACTCATGTCAGATTCTATATATATCACTGGAGTATTCAAAATGGAATATTATGACTGTGATCAGTGATTTAAATGGATTGCATCCAAGAATGTGTGTGTTTGTGGTACTATTGTAAGCAGCTGACCAAATGAAGAAAAGAAAATAATCCCTGAATAATTGGTTTTAAAAAAAGGCTGGGCATTTTGAATGCAAAATTTTGATATGTCCACTTGGCTTTCCCATGACTAGTACAATTAACTTTATGTATACCTTGTGGAGCCGGACTGGAGGGGCAGGGCGAAGTGCTACTCCCTGGGGCGGCCTTATATCGTAATTCTCTACCCGGTCCACAGTGAACGTGTTACACCGGGGGTTGTCCGTAAAGTGGGAGTAGGAGTCAATGGCCTCGCCACAACACCAGCACATGCTCTTCATGCAGCGGCTACATTGAACCTTGTTACACCTGCCACATACATACACCAAATACACTAGACACATGTCATTGAGTCTCTAAACCCTCTGAGGGACACTTACATACACCAATACACTAGACACATGTCATTGAGTCTCTAAACCCTCTGAGGGACACTTACATACACCGAATACACTAGACACATGTCATTGAGTCTCTAAACCCTCTGAGGGACACTTACATACACCAAATACACTAGACACATGTCATTGAGTCTCTAAAACCTCTGAGGGACACTTACATACACCAAATACACTAGACACATGTCTTTGAGTCTCTAAACCCTCTGAGGGACACTTACATACACCAAATACACTAGACACATGTCATTGAGTCTCTAAACCCTCCGAGGGACACTTACATACACCAAATACACTAGACACATGTCATTGAGTCTCTAAACCCTCTGAGGGACACTTACATACACCAAATACACTAGACACATGTCATTGAGTCTCTAAACCCTCTGAGGGACACTTACATACACCAAATACACTAGACACATGTCACTGAGTCTCTAAACCCTCCGAAGGACACTTACATACATCAAATACACTAGACACATGTCATTGAGTCTCTAAACCGTCCGAGGGACGCTTAGCCCAGTGGTAACATACCTGATCTGAAGGTCGTATGTTTGTACCCCATTAGGGCAAGATTTTTCATGACTTTCTCAGGTGCAAAGTACTGGTCCAAACCAGGAACCTTTGAAAGGAATTAGCATTAACTGGCCCAACCCAGGAACCGTTGAGAGAGATTAGAATAAATTGTAAGAACTTTTATCCTAATCAATGTAAGATAAGTTTAAACTTACACTTCGAGGGACAAATGTTTAACAAGAGGGCCAAGATGGCCTGAATCGCTCACCTGAAAAATATTTCTTTCATTGCATTTTTTAACTCAGCCATACTGAATACAAAATCCATGCAGAGGTACAGAAAAATCATTGTAATTCCACAGACTGCTCAAGAAATAAAGATTTTAGAGTGTACAAAAAGTGAAGTCTGGCATTTTTTGTATCATTCAGGGGCCATAACTCCTGACCTAAAGGAAAGATATCAGCCATAATCGAACTTAGTCGAGAAACTTTAGTTATAAACATTGTCATTTAGGCTATAAACATTGTCATAAAGTTTGAAGAAGACTGTTTCAGAAATGAAGATGCTACTGCGTACACAAGAAAATGTTGACGGACGGACGGATGTTTGGACATCCTGACGTACGACGGTCACTGACTGACCACAATAGCTCACCTTAACAAGAATATTGCAAGTTTGAGAAATATACATGTATCCTTTTTGCAATTTGATTTTTTTTTTTTTACATTAAAGACATTTGAGCTCCCACAGCAGAAAAACTTTAAAGTTGTTAGAGAAAGTTATGAGCTAGAATATATTTCCATACAGTAATTCATTTTTAAGATGACTTTGTATGGGATTAATCAGTTAAAACAAATGCTTTTCAACTGAGGCAATGGTACTTTGCATCCTTTATATATTCCTTATGCAACACTACACTATCTTTTAATACAGGAAGATATCAATATTTTATATGTATTGTATTTGGGGGAACTAACAGACACATGGGGGCCTCATTTTTCAAGAAATCAACTTCCATTTTGCAATTATGGTAGAGGACTATAAGTGACCATTTGTGCAAAATGAAATTAAATTTTGACCATTGGTTTCAGAAGAGATGATTTTTGAAATTTTCTATATAGAGTATATAAGAAAATTGCCAATGACTGGAGGCCTCATTTTTCAAGGGATCGGCTTCATTTTAGCAATTATGGTAAAGGAATATTAGGTGAACATTTGTGCTATATGCAAATAAATTCTGACCATTAGTTTCAGAGATTATTTTTAAATTTCTTTTTTTAAATAAATGGAATTGGTTGCCATGGCAACCAGAGTTCTGGATGGATGGCAACTTTTGGGAAGGGACACCCAAGGATCATCCATACCAAGTTTCATCCATTTCTATTCTCTGGTTTCAAAAGAGATGTCTTTTAAAGAAATTGTTGATGACACAACATATAATAACTGACACAGGGTAGTCCCAATAGCTCATCTTGAGCACGTTGTGCTCTGGTGAGCAAAAAAGTAGGAGCTCGGGAATATGTCTTGTAGTTTCAGGCTCTTGGATGATCAGTCATTATGCTGACAGCTGCTTAATTGTTCACGATTTTAAGGTGATAAACTAGTTTGTAAAAACAAGAGCTCTGCAGAGCAGTGCCAACACTTGTCTGTTTTACATGTTGACAATAAGGTTTTCGCATGACGAAAACAACAACAACAACGACCCAGCAATCATAACAGCTCAATTTTTTCTTCGAAACAGACAAGCTAAAATGTCATGTTTTCTTTGTGTGAAAGTGTAAATGATTCCACAAGGTCAAAGAGATGAAAACTGTTATTAAAAACAGCTAACAGACTGATCTTATCTAGAGAGGAATGCATCAACTAACAGGATAAGTAGAATACACATTTCTGCCTTTCATTATTATCATTTGTATGAGGTTTCACTAGTTCCTTTGAAAACTCTTTGAGAAGGTGCATACACACAAACCATCAAATTGCTTGTATATTTACTTTTTAAAAGTTCAAGGGCACGTAACTCTTTTATGATGGAACCCAATACAGTGAAAATATCACTACACATTTCTAAATGTCCTACATGAAGTGTATGATTTTTTTAATCCCTGAGGCACTGCAAACCGACAGACAGTCAGAAATGTCCAAAAATAAAGTATTATATGCTGAGTACCAAATCAAATACAAAAGCGTACAAAAACACAGGCCAGAGACTATAAAACATGTTCAGTTAAAAATTCTTACCCTCCAGTTTTCATGATTGGAACACCACAAGAAGGGCATTTCCCAGCCATATCACGTATGTATTTTCTACTTTCTTTGTTTTCAATCTTTTGTTTTACTTTGAGCCAGTCATCGGGTCCTTTTTCCTTTTTCTTCACTTCTATCTCTTGGGACTCATCGTCACCATCATCAGGGCAGGGCTCTCCCTGGAAAAAAACATGTAACCATGACAACAAATATTTATAACAAAGAGCACAACAGTAACCATGACAAAAAGTGTTCAATACATTTAACTATATGTACCTATCTCCCTTCCCCTCACACACACACATACACTGAGGCACACAGTGACATACAGTAGAACCTCGTTAAATAAAAGTCCTTGGGACCAAGCTGATAACTTTGAAATAACGATTATTCGGATTAAAAATCCGATGGAAATTTCAGTTTGTAATCGTGCATGTCTGCGTTTTCATTTCCGGTGCATATTGTGGAAATTGTTATGCCGTGAAAACCACCTATTAGGTGTACATATATACTATTTGAAAGTTATGAATAGTAATGAAAATATATCATGATCTACTTAGATGTCTCTGATGAACATAATCATTCTACCATGTCAAGCAATGATACATATTTTTACTGTCGATCTGCTGCTTCAGGTAGCGTCGCATGCCGGCAACGAACGCGATGATATGAAATGTACTATAGATCTGACACCTGGGTCTATCTGCTGGCACGTGCATATTATGCAACCTGTCAGACATTGATTAGCAATTATCAACATTTCCGGTGGGACACACATTGCCCAACCCAATCTCAAAAAAAAAGTGTGAAAAACTTGCCTGAGCCATCACTCCAGGTGCCTCCGGAAAATAAACCTGGTTACTGACCCGGACACGACTGATAATTAGCTCACGAAAAATTTGACTTCGAAATAAAATTGAAAAATGTACATGAATTGTGACCTAAGGAACCGGGATTTTTACTTCGAAATAGCTAAAAAGTCGAAATAGCGAAATTCGGATTAAACAATTTATTTTTAGTTAAAATAAGAAGGGAAGAAATTGGGACCGAAAATAAACTTCGAAATGGCGAGGAATTCGGTTTAATGATGTTCGATTTGGCGAGGTTCTACGGTATGTACAAGAGCCCTCTCATCAGGATCTGCTTTTATCAGGTGTGTTGACACTGGGTACAGAAAATTGTTGCTTTATACCAGGTACCATATGTATTGACAGAAAGAGAAATGAACTACCAGTAGAACTGAAATGTGTCAAACTTTAATGAGTCAAATTTCTTGCCATGTAAAGTTAAAAGAAAGTCCCGACATTTTTCCATATATATTCATAAGAAGTCGAATTTTTATGTGTCAAATTTTACATTTATAACTCTCCTTTACAAAATGCAAGTATGGCAGCTGTTCTTAATAATATACAAATGTATATATAGAACGTTCTATTAGGAGTGCTGACACTGGGTACAGAAAAGCATTGCCATATACCAGGTGTGTTGACTTGGGTACAGAAGAAATGTTGTTATATATCTGGTGATAGATATTGTGCCAAAGGTTACAGAATGCACCTGGTTTCAGATATAGATACCTTGATACAAAAGTGTTGCTATATATTTGGTGTGTTGACCTGGATACGGAAGAGTGTTACTAAAAGAAGTGAAGCCATATACCTTGTGCTTGTAGTGACACTGGATTCAGGAGAAATGCTGCTATATGCTTTGTGCCAGGTGTGTTGACACTGGATTCAAAAGAAAAGTTGCTGTACACATAATGCCAGCTGTCAGCACAGTGTACAGATGAAATCTTGCTATATACTTGGTGCTAGGTGTTTTCATACTAGTTACAGAAGAAATCTTGCTATATACCTGGTGCCAGGTGTTTTCACACTGGGTACAGAAGAAATCTTGCTATATACCTGGTGCCAGGTGTTTTCACACTGGGTACAGAAGAAATCTTGCTATATACCTGGTGCCAGGTGTTTTCACACTGGGTACAGAAGAAATCTTGCTATATACCTGGTGCCAGGAGTTTTGACATTCTGTACAGAATGAGAAGTGACACTGAAGACAGTAGGCCAGGTGAAGTCCCTCCTCTGGTTCCCGGATCACAGCCGAGTTACACCGCGGACACCATGTCACATCATGCATCACATCCAGGGCTTTCTGCAATTATAAAAATAAACAGACATTCTAGTCCAACAACTAAAATTTGTTATATATAGATACTCTCTCAATGAATTGTGGCTTACCGTGTTGCCTTTCCCAAGATGTACTTTCCATCCATATGAAGGTCAAACAAGAGTGTTCTCTGGAACACATGTATCACCTGCTGAAGCATGATGGAACAAGAAATGTTTGTGAAACATATATGCCCCCCTCATATGCCATAATATGTATATAGCTATATTACATGCAAGGAGTTTGCCTTCATAATGTTGGCTTGTCACAAAAAATTCTCAAACTTCAAAAATTTGAGTGAAAATATAAAGTGCTAAAATGTGGAACTAAACATTTACTGAAATAAATGGGCTGGAGAAATATTTACACAAGTCCACAAAGGTTTAAGTGAAAGAACATTGTCAGTTATAAACAAACAAAACATTAAGACTTAGTGCTCTAGGTTTATTATAAAAATTAACAAATCAGCCTTGCTAGCCATAAGCACAAACATCCACAATAATGAAAGAAAATGATACATCATCCTTCAAATATCTCAAACTTTAAAACAAAACAACATTACAACATAAATTATGTTATCTTGATCTAAGTAATAACAAGGCCAAGTCATCAAACATATATACAAATGCAACCTTGTGACCTTGACCTTTGAGGTATTGACACCAAAATTGATAGGGGTCATCTACTAATCATAAGCAACAACTTCACAACATGTGACCTTGACCTTTGAGGTAATGACCCCAAAATCAATAGGGGTCATCTACTAATCATGAGCAACAACCACATGAAGTTTGAGACTTAAAGGTCAAATAGAACTTAAGTTATCACTCGGACAAGGTCTGGTCTACCGACAGACCGACGGACCGACCTACGGACCGACCGACATGAGCAAAGCAATATACCCCCTCTTCTTCAAAGGGGGGCATAAAAAGTGTGATGGACAGACAAAGGATGGAAAAGTGATCCCTATCTGTCACCTCTGCTTACAGCAGGTGACACAAAAACTGGTCAAAACCACAATAATTGCAGCTTAAGCCCAGCAAATTTCAGTGTTACCTGTTCAATTTTTTTTAAACATGTACAAGTGTATAAATCCTCATATATGAAGTAAATAGTAAATCTTGTCAAAGTCAGAGACGTACATCCATACAGTCAAAATGCAAACCTATATAAATACACAGTAAAAAAAAAAATCAAATAACTAGAAAACTGTTACTATCTTGGGCAGATAACCCATATTTACTGACCACACATAATCTTTAATGAGTTATCTTCCTTTATACAAGTTTTATGGCACCATTGTCGTCTATGCTCATGACATCCACAGTTTTAACTGCTTGAAAAGTGCATTCATACTGCAGCAAAGAATAATCCTACAAACAAACAGAAATCTGATTCTTTTACATGCTTCTTTCCAATTTTAACAGCAAAATTTCAAGCCCTGCCTTTACCTATTTTTAAGGTAATCCATTTAAAATTGTGATCAATCATGGTCCATCAAGAGATCATGGGCATTTTATAGCTAATGCAAGTCTTGATAGTCTTTGAACAAAGGAACCTGTAACTGCCAAGTCAATGGATGCTTGCATCTGCACTGAAGTTTTTTTAAGCATTTGAGAGACCATGATTTTAATACCGTAAGGGATTATTTCATTTTCATGACTAGGTCAACTGCTAACTAACAGTATAGTAAACAAAACTCAGATACATTTTAGTAAACCAGGTCACCCATTTATCAAATGATATGATTGATATCCCAGAGAAGCTATTGGATATAATCAGATGCAGGGATCCTAAAATTTTGGAATCTCAACCGGTCGACGGCAAAATCCCCCCCCCCCTTTACAACAATTCCGTTCCGTACCCCCCCCCCCCCCGAAAAAAAACATAACCGAAAAAAAACGAAAAAAAAATAACATTGATATTTTCAATCAACATACCCTGAATCATTTGCAGTGTGAAAATAGATCTTTTATTATATTTCAGCATCCTGTTGGCATAATAAGGTATTTTTCTGCAATATTTACCTCTACGAAATCGAAAGTTTGTTTACCGGAAGTGCATGTATATGACGGTCTGTATATGACTCTAACGAATCAATAAATTGTTGGAAGCAGTCGTTTTGGTGTTGTTTATTATGTGCCTTTGTGTTTATATATTTTTTTTGTCAATAACTTTTATTTATTTGTGATTATTTTTTTTATTTAAATGCAGTTTGCAAACAAGCAATGGTCCATTATTACGGCATAGATAATTACACGGCACCGTCCAAATAACCGCTAAGTACAAACCGTCAATCCATTCATCTTAACTGCCCAATAATGACCTAGACGAGTGTCCCTGCCTGACCCCCACTGACACCTGCCCCGAGGGCACACCGGAAATTCAAGAAGTAGGTCAATTGGTGTGTAAGAGAGACTATTATGAACCGTTTGGACCGATTTTGAAAGTTTTAGACGAGGATTATGGATTTTTTTTCGACCGATTTTTTTGGTACTTTTTGAAATCTGAACCGGTCGATTGAGATCAAAATCGGTCAAAACCGGTAAAAAATCGGTTTTTAGGATCCTTGATCAGATGACTTAATTTGAATGTTTCTGTAAACATTGGACTTGTCCTTTCTTCATTTTGGACTGAACCAGGAGTTGATTTGGGGGGTTGCTTGCTGAAAAATTATTGACTGAATAGCAAACAATGCAGACCATGATTTTGGTCTGCACTGGTTACAAAGGCAGTCACAAGTGCCAACAGCATTGTAAGGGTTAAATAACCAACTGACCTGTAGACAGAGCTGTTCATATCGCTTAAACTCCTCTTCTGACAAAACATCCTTGATCATGTACTCTGGTATATTGCACCCACACTCATAGATTGGACACCTGAAACACAGTTACCATGGTAACCAGGTATCTGAACCTGGGTATGTTTTCCCCACATCTGGCAATAGTCTTTTACATGAGTTTCATTCCTGTACCACTCATGTTATTTTAAATCACTGTATATTGTTGAAAAGCTAGTCAAGCATGAAAACGATTGCTAACCCTAAATCTCCATGGTAAAGCACAGCAGCAAACTGTATAAAACCATATCAGCCTGTGAGTGACTCATAAGTAAATTTGATTTTATACTTTCACATATGTTTATTCCTTGACCTCCATGGAGATTTATACCATAAAATGTTAAAATCAAATTTTTTTCTATATCTTTATACATTACAGTCTATTCACGATGGAACGAAATGCGATGGAGCAAATGACGTGTAATGCGAAGTAATTGCCAGGTCCCGGCAATATTTGTTCTTATTCAATGTAAAAAAGATGCGATGGAACGAATAGGATGGAACGAAAGATGCACTGGAGCGAAGTATGTATGTGGTCCGATTTGCTAATTAACAACCGATTAATGACGCGTTCGAACGAAGTGTCGGTCAGTTTTCACACCTATCCGAGTGACACCTGTCGCTTACACGCGTCCGCCATTATATTGTCTGTAATCAGCCTATTAGCACGCCATCTGTGACGTTGATTGTTGCAAACTGACACGAAGCTTACAAGCGAGTTTGTTTGTTTGTAACAAAGATTATAATGAGTGATTTTATGTCAAAACTTAACTAGAGCTATCACTGAAGGTGATTAATACCCCCGCAAAATACTTTAATGCAGGAGAAGCCAGACTTCAGGCAGAGCATAGATAAGAACCTGTATACATAGTACATGTATATTGGTTGTGATAGTAATAAGTAAGTAAAGTTTTTATTTAAAGTTGATAGAGAGTCAATAATGGTTGTTTGTCACAGTAGTTTAAAAATATAAGGTTACAGTTCTTGGACACTGCACTTCTCCTAGTCGCCATCTGTTTTACATTTTAAGTTTCAAGTATATACCATGTATAATATTCGAGTTATGTTCAGGACAAGAAAAACAAGGAAAAGTAACAAAGGGAAATAACTCTGTAATTACTCTAGATAGAGTTATGGTTCTTGTGCACTGCACTTCCTCATATTGTGGTTGACCATTGTATGAAATTGTTTTGAAATCCAACCAGTAGTTTACAAGTTATACTCTGGACAAGGAAAAGTAACAAAGGGAAATAACTCTGTAATTACTCTAGATAGAGTTATGGTTCTTGTGCACTGCACTTCCTCATATTGTGGTTGACCATTGTATGAAATTGTTTTGAATCCAACAGTATTTACAAGTTATACTCGGACAAGGAAAATTACAAAGGGAAATAACTCTGTAATTACTCTAGATAGAGTTATGGTTCTTGTGCACTGCACTTCCTCATATTGTGGTTGACCATTGTATGAAATTGTTTTGAAATCCAACCAGTAGTTTACAAAAGGGCAATAACTCTGTAATTCTTAGATAGGTTATGGTTCTTGTGCACTGCACTTCCTCATAGTTATGGTTCTTGTGCACTGCACTTCCTCTCCATGTGCTTGATCATTGCATGAAGTTGTATTGAATTCCAACTTGTGGTTTTCAAGTTATGCTCCGGACAAGGAAAATGCAACGGACCGCTGGACCGACCGACCAACCAACCACCGGGTGACTCCTATATACCCCCCCAAACTTTGTTTCGGGGGTATAATAAGCAGCAGTATAGATATTGGTCTCCAGGTCTGACTTGTCATTCCATTCTACTTCATGTTAATGCAGTGAACTCGATGAGCCGAGAGCTTATCAAAAACAAACTTAGTGTACTCTGCTCTAAGAAACAGACGTCTATTTCAATGTTTCTACCCGTTGCCACTAAAAGTGCCGCCAATGTTACAACAATGGTTACTGATGAGCATCGTTCTACTTTATGAGACTGACTATGGTATGATACATGTTATACATATGTATGATTTGTGACATGTTTTTATAATAGTTACTGTTCTTGTGTTCGTTTTGTATAATAAGTCACTTGTTCGATATCTCATGTTTATGTTGTACCTATGTACGTTTGTCCAAACAAACATGACTTATTAAAAATATTTACATTTGTACTGCAGAACGCCTTTTTTAATTTATCAATATCATCGTATAAAAATATAGAGAATCAAATAATGAAACAACATCACACTTAACATATTACGACACTAAATCTTTACGACAGTACATGGTTTTCGGCAATACATACTAAAACACGACATAAACAAACGAGTGAGCACATACATAAAGGGATTCTCAATTGTCAATATGAAAGATGCGATGGAACAAAATAAATGCGTCTCCCGGGGCTACTTCGTACCATCGCGAATGGACTGTATTTTATTTTTCAGATAATAATTCTGTACAGTACGTAAGCTAGATATGAACCATAATATCCTTATAAAATTCGAACAAAAAAATGTTTGTTGCACAGGTTATCTATACACTTCATTTCTTTAATTTCCATCAATCAGAAAAAGTAAACCCATGACCAAAACCTCATGAATATTCATGCACAAATTAATGATTTGATAGATATTAAATTTAATACAGAAATTTATATGGTACAGTAACACTGATAATTTATTTTGCAACTACACACCTATTCTTAATGGTAGAACTGTATATAAAACAATAGATCAGAGAATTGGCTTTATCTGAGATGTGAGAACTTGTGGACTGACCCTTTTGTCAACTGTTCATATAAATATCAATGAGGTAGCCGAAATGGTTAAAGAGAGATATAATAATGGTTAAAGAGAGATATAAAATGGTTAAAGAGAGATATAATAATGGTTAAAGAGAGATATAAAATGGTTAAAGAGAGATATAATAATGGTTAAAGAGAGATATAAAATGGTTAAAGAGAGATATAATAATGGTTAAAGAGAGATATAAAATGGTTAAAGAGAGATATAATAATGGTTAAAGAGAGATATAAAATGGTTAAAGAGAGATATAATAATGGTTAAAGTCTATGAAGGTGATACATACTGGATGGTAAGCACAGCTCCATCCTTGACCAACACTTGGCAGTGTGCAGCTAGACACTCCCTACACACATGGTGGTCACACTGGGGCAGCAGGTGGAACTGTCGCCCTGGCAACACATCCAGACACACCCCACACTCCTGGTCGTCACGGTAGAACTGGGCTGCCCGTTTCTCTCTACTATACCTGTGGACAGGTACATGTAAGTCTTTTTCAGAACAGGGACAATCTGGGGCATATTTCATTAAATTTCACACACATATATCTATGAATGTTAGTCATTTGAAAGTCTTCAAAAGATTCAACTTATTTCTCTTCTGCTCTAAATATTTCTAAGCAAAAGCAATTTGAACCATACTCCAGTGGTAACATCCCTGATTATGGATCCAAAGGTTGTGGGTTCATACCCCATTAAAGGAAGAATTCTTCATGACCATCCCAGGCGGAAAGTACTTGTCCAACTCAGGAACAGTTGAGAGGGATCAGTTTATGTTGTAAGGACTTGTTTCCCAATCGACATAAACAAGTTTCAGCTTACGACTGGATCATGATATATGCAGTTGTGGAAATAGGGTTGGTAGTTCAAATTTATTTCTGTCATGACTTCACCTTAAGAACCTAGTGACACTTTTTTGACCTTGAGAAAAAGCGGTCATGACCTCACCTAAACCACCCTGTGATACTTCCTGCCTTGAGAAAAAGGGTCATAAACTCACCTCCACCTCCTGGAGACACTCTTCTGACCTTGAGACAAGGGTCAGACCTCACCTCAACAACCTGGTGACACATCTCTGACCTTGAGAAAAGGGTCATGACCTCACCTCAGCAATCCTGTGACGATCTCGTTAAGATCTGTGGAGTCCAGCATCACTCGACAATCGTCCACCTCCTCGTCCAGTCGGTAGGAAGTGACCGAGATCTGTCTTTCTATACCCAGACACCTGAAAGTGTTTGTTCTTCACATACAACACAATGTCTGCTAGTCTGCAGGTGTGTAGATGTCCAAACATTTTCACTTGTCTGACCCCTCCAAAGTTTAAAATAGTTAAATAAAGAAAATTACAAAGACATGTCTGATTTTTCACTTGCACAATTTTTCACTGGCTACAGAAACAGGCTAATGGAATTTTACACCCCTGGTAGTCAAATGAATAATTTTTTCTTACCATGCTAAATTTTATAAACTGATTTGTCCTTTCTTCAATTTGAACTGTATCATTTTCTATTTCTTGGGTGTTTGCTGAATATTTACTGATGAATAGAGATTTTGTGCAAATTGATCTTTTTCTTTATTGATCACAAAGGCAGTCAAAAGTGCCCACAGCATTGTGAAAGGTCTATCATAACAAACTGATCAATTGGAAAAATTGACCATTAGGTGAAAAAAGCATACAAATTATATCTGGTATGCAAACTTTCTATTCCTTAGGTCAATGAATAAGGGAGTTCTAGATAAAATTTGGAAATCTAAATCTGAGATGTTTTGAGAAATGACGTCTGTTACTCCAAGTCCATCATCCAATACCCTGGCTAACTTATTCCGTTTCACTACGATATCATGCCATTGGGAAATAGGCAAGCAAACCCTCGTTATACAGTAAATACGGATTAGTTTAATGACCAATAAAAACGCAACTTTTAAATGCAACACTCTTCTGCATGGAAGCTTGAAAGTCATGAAACAATAAAAAAAATGACTGCGTCTGGCAGCTGTATAAAAACAGCATTTATGATTGGTTTTAAAAACATGATACAACCAATGAATAAGCGTAATTTGACACACCCTAAAATGACCAAATTCAACCTACTGATAATCTATCGATCGGCTGTGTGTCAGGTTTCATTCTTTTCACAACTCTACAGTACCTGGGGGATGAGAAGGGAACACAGTAAAACTTGTTCTAGGTGAGAAAAAAAAATCAGACTTACTTAACTTTTCTATGGTAAATTCTGTTATAAAATGTTGTACACTTACATGAGTAAGTTTTCTTTCAGCCAGTCCACCCATGTGTACAAGATGGGCATGCCCGGAGAGTCGACTGGTTTATTGTCCACCCACAGTTGATCTAGCTGTTTACATGCAACAGACATCTGCTTGGGGGATAACCAGTCACAGGAAATGACAAAATATGGGGCATCCTGGGAAGGGTAGGTGAGGGGCAGGGTCACATGGAGGCAGAGAGGGGTCAAGTGTCTGGCTTCAAATGACCAGATAACTCTTTGACCTGCAATATACAGTTAGTTCAAACATATGCAATGTACATACTATATACACAAGTATGAAACTGGATACAAATTATTCCAACATAATTAATTAAATGTGTTCCTTGGAACACATGTGACCTTCTAAAAGGAGTGTGAGAGAAAAAGTGTGACAGACAGATGATGGAGAAGTGATCCCTATGTGTCATCTCTGCTTACAGCAGGTGACACAAAAACTGATCAATACAGTTACCTGTACATACTTTAGTGTAAATGAATTTAAATTTTTCATCCAAAGTTCAATTTACCTGCATCCTCACATCAAACATCAAGAATTTTGTATTGCTTGTATTTATTTTTCAATATTTAAACTACTTGCAAGAAAAATAGATTTTAAAACAAAACTTTTCATCCAAATATACATAATAATCCAGGAATGTGAAAAAGAGTATCTGCCCCTGACCTGAGTCAGACCTAGCCACAGACAGCCTATTGTCACTGGATGTACTTGTGGGCGGGGCCTCTTCCTCCCCAAGGGGCTGATATACATCCACCTGCAGCTGCCCATCATGTATCTCAATCGGAACATACACCTGCAATAAGTTTTGACTTGTATTTAATGTACATTATAAACCTTATATTTTATCAATCTTAATTTATCAATTATACAGTCTAAAACAATGATAAATTGTCTCACATTGATAGTAGTGACAAACCCAAAATACCAAGTCCAAACAGGTATTCAAATATTCTTTCTAATAAAACAGCACTGCATGTGGATGCTAGTCAGTTTGTTGTTGTTTTTTTTTAAAAAAAGGTGGAGATAAATTTGGTCAAATTGGACCTTGATTCCTGATAGGAATGTAGCCCTTGTGAAAGTGATGGTCAGGTTTATAAAGCTTGATGACAGAAGGTCTAATAGTTAAAAAGTTACGGCAAAGTTCTTCATGATGACTACGCCAACAATGACGACAACACCATAGCTATGACAATACCTAGACTTTTTTTTACTTTGAAAAACAGACAAGCTGAAAACATCACACCAACATAGAATAAAACTTGGGTTGCATTAGAAAAATGTAAATTGTGTTATGTTAATTACTATACTACATACACTACCTTCAGCATGTTCAGCTGTCCGTCTGTCTCTGGGGATGATTGAGAATACTTGGAGAGGACCTGAATAAAGTCTTCCTCCCCCTCAAAAATGGACTGCAGCACTTCTATCTGAAATCATACTGTGATACAGTAACACTGATGGCACTCTATGTCTGTTACTCGACTGAAATCTTGCTCTGGAAATTATTTTTTGTACTGGTCTAGTGTACTGTTTGTCAGTATGAAAAATAAGGTCACTGAGGAGTGACCTTATTAAATGCTGATTAATTTAGCAAGCCAGGAAATGCTTGTCAGGAACTGCAAGTAAGCCAACTCACAAAATCTAGCTCCAATACATCGTGGGATAACCCAAGGCTGCTGATTACGCTAACTCTCCATACAGAACTTATATATGTGGCCTATATCACCACAATTTGGTAAAATAAAGCAAATGAATTGAATAGAAATTGACCTGTATGGATTCCTTATTTATGAGAGATTTGTGTAGGTGGTCTGGTAGCTTAGTTGTTAGGGCACTCGCCCTGTAAGCAAGGGGTCCCGTGTTCAAGTCCTGGTCTGGCTGCACAGTTTATATTTGGTTAAATCTGATGTCCAGCATGGAACTGGATTAAAGATACAAATTGAAGGTGGGGGGGGGGGGGGGGCTATCCACTAATCTCTACTGAGATCATCAGCTCCGGTGAGAAGGTCAATACAAAAAAAATAACCGGAGCTGATCTCAGTAGAGATAAGGGTATCCACCTGCATGCAGGTGGGTTTGGGGATTTCCCTAGGGGTCCTGGGGGGAAACAAAAATGGTGAGTGTCAATATGTATCTGAAACTGGAAGCAAGAATTTTAAATTTCTGCTCAAAATTTTAAAGCAACACCCTAATTTTAGTTAATCTTGAACTGTAAATGATCATCTTTGTGTCAGCTTTGAAAATGATGTTATTTCCTTTTCAATTTAGACGTATAATATGCCGTCGGTTTGTGATATTTTCTTTTCGTGGCAAAGTGCTTTTCCCCAACTAATAAAATATCACAAAGCGACGGAATATTCAAAGGAAGCATTACTCTTTATTCCAAATACTTCCTTTACACACCTCACTCTCCTGTTCCTGCAAATTTTCCTCATACTGGGGCGGATCTAACTTAATTCCTCCCTCGGCCATCTCTATCTGCCTGAAGAGTCTGTTAATTTGTAATTGGCCTACCACAGGCACTTGGTTTTAAGACTGACTGATTTGTTTCAATGTAAAATTGTGAGAGACTGTGTGAACTGTCAAAATGCTTCATCCGATTTGTTGTTGTTTTTTCGAGATGTTGCGATTGTGCCCTATCTGGGACAAGTGTATTCCGCGAGAAATCTACGGAAAACGCAGAAAGCGCGGAAAATTTCCATAATTTCCGGAGTGTGTAAAATGCTTCACAAATGCGTTATTCTTGTCCCGACCAAAGATTGTTTTTGTTTCTTTATAAATTTTAAACACTAATTTTTCCTTGTGTCTATAATTATTACATATTTTATGCGTCATTTTACAAATATGTGCGAATAAAAAATGATATTTTCTAGAAATACTGCAATATTTCCGTAATAAAATATGTGATGATTATAGACATAAACAAAGTATAATGTCTTTTAATAAATAAAGATTAAAAAAGAATTGGTCGGAACAAAATAATGCATTTGTGAGGCATTTTACAACCAACGTTTCCGTAAATTTCAGCGGAATACACTTGTCCCCGAAATCTGAGCCTCACGAATAAAAATTAACGCAATTGCCAATAAATGAATGAACTTTATACTTCTATGCATTTTCTAGAACTATGACAGTTAATTACTCACACTACATCGTGTAAAATAACTTGATATGTTGGTTATTTCAATAATGATATAATGATATTTCACAATAGTAGCTACCGTGGATAAAATTAACATTGGCTGATATAGGGATACTACAATGTAAACATTCATACATGGTGACTGTGGCTTTTCATTGGAAAAAAGTTCTAACATATTTTCTGATGAATTATATTTGTATATAGTCATACTTAAAACCAGAGGCGTATTTCATTTATGTCCCTGATATTTATGTATTAAACATAACTATGACATTTATTATTAGATTGTCACTTGTGCATGCAATGAATACGAGTCTTCAGTGCCATTTTGCCCTGTTGTTTAATATGCGCTACGGTCACATATTGAATTAGATTTATTATTATTATTATTATGCTAATCTATAATATCCCTTATGTTGCCTTATAGTCATATAGTGATGTTTTTTTTTTTTTAAATTTAATCTTATTGTTAAATTAAGAAATGTTCGGGAACTCTTTTTGATGGCTAAAACTCTTCATCATGCAAAATTCGTGTGAACTACTTATCGGAAAATTACGTGCATAAGGGAGTTTCTAATGCGAAGAATTATTTTTTATGCAGATGTAAATCTTAATGTATGTAAATTGGAGTGCTGTTCTGTTTCATAAATGGCACAGATTAAAAAAATAGTTGTTTTCGGGTCATTATAATTGTAAAAGAAAAACATATAAGCAAGAAAACTATAACACGTCAAAAGCGGTTATGTTTATGATTAAAGCGTCCAAATAACATATTCCACGCGTATTCGTTACCGCAGAATTTCGATGCATGGATGCATACGGAATACCGTTAGGGCCATCGCCTCTAGCTGAATTGTTAGGGTACCCGATACACGACAGTACGATGATGATAATGCGATATCACGATGTTACGACGCCGATAACGCGAGACCACGATGATGATAGTACGATAGCACGATGATGATACTAAGAGAACACGAGATCACGATGATGATAATGCGATATAGTATCGTGCTATCATCATCGTGCCATCGCGGTATCACCATCGTGCTGTCGCGTTGTCGTTCTCTCGCGTTATCATCATCGTACTGTCGTAGTTACATCATCGTGCTCTTGCAATATCATCATCGTATCGTCGTAGTATCATCATCGTGCTGTCGTAGTATCATCATCGTGCTCTCACGTTATCATCATCGTACTGTCGTAGTATCATCATCGTGCTCTCGCGTTATCATAATCGTACTGTCGTACTATCATCATCGTGCTCTCGGTATCATCATCGTGCTCTCGCGTTATCATCATCGTACTGTCGTAGTATAATCATCGTGCTCTCGCGTTATCATCATCGTACTGTCGTACTATCATCATCGTGATGTCGTACTATCATCATCGTGCTCTCGCGTTATCATCATCGCACTGTCGCCTATACCTAGTCTTATGGGGTCACATTGATTGGGTTTCCATCTATAGTCATCTATATGGCTATGAACGGCAAAATTTTGCCTTTAGGACTATATAAACATATAAGAATTCGGTATAACTTCTGACCTGGATATGATTGAGACCCATACTTGGTCTTATTTTATAGCTATTACATCATACTACATGCCTATACTTAGTCTCATGGGGTCACATAGATTGCGTTTCGATCTATAGTCATCTATATGGCTACTAACGGCAAAATTTTGCCTTTAGGACTATATAAACATATAAGAATTCGGTATAACTTCTGACCTGGATATGATTGAGATCCATACTTGGTTTTATTTTGTAGCTATTACATCATGCTACATGCCTAAACCTAGTCTTAAGGGATCACATTGATTGTTTTTCAATCTATAGTCAGATGTATGGCTATGAATGGCTATTTTTTTTCGTAGAGGCGTAGTTAGTTATTTATTTTTTTGCATGATTTTAAAGAAATATTCAGAGGGTAAGACCTAAATAATAATGAAGTTGGAAAGCCCTGTATTATATTGTAAATATTATTTTGTATATATCTTAATTGTTAAAAAAAAATCTTAAAGTGTATATTTAATACATGTATAAATATTATAATTTAGCCCTATATATAAGTCAGATCAGGACCTTTATGTTATATAGAATATCTTCTGACCTGATCTGGTCGATAGATTAAATTATAATGTTTTTATCTTTCTGATATATGTTGTTGTTTTACTTTCCTAAAGTTATTAATATGGTGTTTAAATCAACCATATAACTACAATGTAGTTAATTACTCTGCGGTACCTACTTGTTTATTGATCAACATTAGACAGTACTGTACAATGTGTACAGTCCACTATCTTCCTTTAATATAACAGAAAAAAATATTTACTGGTGTAATCAATGTAGTTATCATATTTAATACACTGTTTAAAATATATAAGAGTTTGAATTTTGCCGTTTTGATTAACCAGTAGTTTTTATTGATATCAAATATTATCATTTCTTTCACTATTGCTTGATAGATTGTGCTGATAATTTCCTGTTGTCCGGTAAATTCCCGAAAATAGGATAGGGAATTGTCGATTTCGTCAGGCGGGATAACTCTGAAACTTATTGCTTGCTGAGCTTATTGTTCGCTACTATAGGCCCTTCTCAATATTTATGCATACCAGAGATTCTTTTCTCAGAACGAGGTTTAGATGGGTCAGGTATACACACCAGTACAGCTGATAATATCACTTGTATAGTTATGGCGACCACTGGTGGAAGCACATCCACAAGTAAACTGTTTAAATAAATTTTCTCATTATCATTGCAGTGTTCCAGTTTGTAATTCTAATAGAAAATATGATGCAGATAATTAACCTCTCATCACATTCCTATCTGGCTATCCAGAAACACTGTAAACTGAGTTTAAATCACTATGTTTAAGAACAAGGGTATTGGTTGATTGTACAGAAATAAAAACACAACAACCATCTCCCCTGGTCTTAGGTTCTTAATTTTATATTTAAATAACAAAAGTGTATGTACACTGAAACAATCATTAGGCATTATATCACATGCTTGAAGTTACATATATAAAGTTTATCGTTTTATACTGAGTGTATGTCAGATGTATTACAAAATTCTCCGGTTCACACACTGAAAAAAGACCAGAATTATAGTCAAATAAACAATATATAGAAAACTATGTCCAACTTGCTTTTTATAAAATTACAAAATCTCTATTGAAAGAAAGCATTTCTAATGAGAATAACAGCAACAGCGTTAAGACTTGATGCAGTAGAATTTAGTGTTTCTTCATCTTGAAATCTTCAAAGATAGTTCCATGACACTTGAGAATTCAAAAAGTCCAAATGGCTGATTTCTTGATGGGTGATATAAACCTTATGGTTATGGTTATATGCAATGTAGGGACACCAGAACTGCCAACAATTCCACAAGGATACATATGCCAAGAATTTCCTTCTAAAGAAGCATAAGCGATGCATTCAAAAACTAAATCCCCGTTAATTGGCATCATTTTTTTCATGTCTTTAATTCTTTAGTTGCAGGTAAGATAATCACAATCTTTTCCGCATTTAGCTATCTTACCCATGTTAGATGCTGTATGTCTGTGCTTGCTGACTTTGTGCCGGAGCTGACCAGTTTTTTGGGGGTTTTTTTTTGTTGTGTTTCATTATTATTTCTTCAAATTTCTTTCTCAGATATATTAAGATAATATTATCTGACTGAATCCGAAATTAACTGACTTATATTTGTGAATCATGTACAGTCAAACATGTCTTAAATAGTCAGTCAAGGGAATAAGAGAAAGTCGCCACTTAACAGAGGTGACCTTTAAATTAAGTACAAATATAAGATAAAATGCTACAGTTTGGTAATACATTTAAATTGACCGCTTATATGAAATTGGCCGCTTAGTACAGGTGGCTGCTAATACAGGTTGAACTGTAATTTCTTATGGGCAGGCCAGGAAAACACATACCTTCTGCTTAAAATACTATTTTTATGCAACGTTTTTTTGGAAATTTAAAATGGAGTCCATTTAAAGCTGGTCCAGTCTTGGTGGGAGCTAGTTAGTACGGTAGTACCATTTGTGACTATATTTTATACTGGATCTGGTCTCTCACTGAACAGGTTACTAGTATATAACCTGGAATGAATGGATCTGGATTCTATGGCTGGGTTACGGCTCGAATAACCACAAACTTCAAGGTCCTGAGGTTCCTTGCCTCTTAAATATGCAATGTCTAGTGTAAAGATGTGTTAATATTCTCTGGACCTATTATTTTTAACCCAGCAATCTGTTAGAGTAAGCCCGTAATATGCTTGCAACATACACATTTACCTAATTTGACTGTCACATTTTGCAACTAGTATTATATGAAATGAAATAATGCATTTATTTTACATTTATACAAATTACTAAAAACTTCAAGCTGCCTGAAGAGAAAAAAAACTTTCATACAACTGAACTAAATATGTATGCTATCCACTGAAAATATATCATATAAAAGTTTATTTCACCCATAATTTATTGTTATTTTTCTATTCGAGTCTCGAGAAAATAAGGAAAATGTATGTCATAATCTTTGAATTAAATACTATATTACAAAGAAATGTGTGCTTTAATTCAAATAGCTTAAACATTTAACTATGTGAAATTTTATTCTTTCTTTGAGATTTGTGGCATTTGCTGCATACATCAGTATTATCATGAACTGAAAACAGACATTTGGGATACTGTTAGCTAGGTGCCCAAAAGAAGCTGGTAATTTATATGTTATTGTCTAAAAGGTTATCTTATCTACAATGGAATGTAAGCTTAATGGCTTTATTGTGGTGTTGACAATTAGTTAAACCACGTGTTTACATCTGGTCAGCAGGTTGTGTGTTTGAAATATACATGGCTGGGCTTATTAGGTATTCTGTGATTTATATAGTGGATTAATGGAAACTGTCTTAATGCAGATAGTCTTCACTGTAAAAATTGTTTTTTTTGTTCAAGGACTACTTCTATGATGAAAATGTAAGTTATTTAATAATTTTCTAGGCCTCAGCAAAGCTTAAACCTGTGTAAATATGTACACCACTGACATCTCTATCAGTGTAAGCTGCTGAGTTTGTTTACAACTGAGTCTGAACTGACCCATCTAAACCTCGTTCTGGTTACCTTACTGAATATGCATGAGATAATATTAAGAAGGGTCTATTGCTTGCTAGGTTGTGTTCAGTTCTTCGCGCATGCTCACCGGAAGGCGATAACACGATGGTGATAGTACGACAGTGCGATGATGATAACGGGAGAGCACGATGATGATACTACGACAGTGCGATGATGATACTACGACAGTACGATGATGATAGTACGACAGTACGATGATGATAACGCGAGAGCACGATGATGATAGTACGACAGTACGATGATGATAACGCGAGAGCACGATGATGATAGTACGACAGTACGATGATGATAACGCGAGAGCACGATGATGACGACAGACGATGGTGATACCGCGAGGAGTCGATAGCACGATACTATATCGCATTATCATCATCGTTATCTCGTGTTCTCGCAGTATCATCATCGTGCTATCGTTGTATCATCATCGTGGTCTCGCGTTATCGTCGTCGTAACATGTGATATCGCATTATCATCATCGTACTGTCGTGTATCGGGTACCTTAACAATTCAGCCAGTGTTTTGTTTCTCAACACAAGACTATGGTTTCGCCGCCAGTCTAAAAAACGAGTTAGATAAATTATTATCTGGTAAAATGATTCCCTGCTTTCATCTAGATAGGACAACTTCCTTTTTCAAGTCTCTATGTAACGTTACATGTATATAAACACGTTTACCAAAATGAATAAATAATTTGAACAGTACAATACATACATTTCATGATCTATGATATAATATAGATCGAAAAAATGTTCCCCTTTATATAGAAACAAATAAACGTAAATGCATACGTGTGCATGAATAAAGACAATAGGCCAAAATACATTAACAATGACGCTTTATAACTAAAATACTATCGCAGCGACGGCAAACTACAAAACAACAACTTCTACTTCTACTACATATACATGTAATAATTCATGATATGTGTAATTTAAACCATTCTAGAGGGAAAATAATAGACCGAACAAATTATGTTTTTATTTTCAACAAGACTTCGAAAATGTGTTTATTATTTACTTCTAACATGACGTCATATGACGTTATAGACGTTCCGGAAGTTGCGTATGCTATATCCCATAACAACGCTTATGTTAAAATGGATGAGACAGGGATTTTTTTCAAGAGATCCATTTGGAGAATTTTCAGAGGTTTGTTGTTATTTTCTTTTGTGACTAGTATCTACTTAATATGAGACTATATACTCTAAATTTTATTTTTTGTTTTTGTTTTTTTCTTACCTGAGATTGAAATCATACTTAGATGTAACGTATGTATACGTTGTTAAGTAAATACTTGAAAATGAGACAGCGTCATTTTGAATTAGTGATTATTTCTTTAGTTTGTACATACATGTAGGTCCATTAAAATGACGGATATGTGAATATTTTAAATATGTATTAGAAAAATAAGAAAACATATTTTAATTTACAATAAAATTTAGTGTTTCATTTAGCATTTAAAATAACCAACACGTCCTAGCCCCGTGTTCTGGAATTAAAGTAAGATCTGAGACTCAAAGTTGTGTATCATACTCATGCAAATCCCTATGTATCGTTGGTATACTCTAACCCTATCGTACTCAATTGGGTAGCATACTCATGCAAATCCCTATGTAACTCAAGTTGGTAGCATACTCTGCAAATCTAGTAATCAAAGTGTATCATACTCATGCAAATCCCTATCCAAAGTTTACATACTCTGAAATATGTAATATGGTAGCATACTCATGCAAATCCCAACCGTAACTCAAAGTTGTGTATATCGAATTTACTAACTAAATTGGGTGCAAATCATCCTATCGTAACTCAAAGTTGGTATCATACTCATGCAAATCCCTATCGTAACTCAAAGTTGGGTAGCATACTCATGCAAATCCCAACGTAACTCAAAGTTGGTAGATACTCATGCAAATCCCTATCGTAACTCAAAGTTGGTACATACTCATGCAAATCCTATCGTAACTCAAATTGGGTAGCATACTCATGCAAATCCCTATCGTAACTCAAAGTTGTAGATACTCATGCAAATCCCAACCGTAACTCAAAGTTGGTAGATACTCATGCAAATCCCTATCGTAACTCAAAGTTGGGTAGCATACTCATGCAAATCCCTATCGTAACTCAAAGTTGGGTAGCATACTCATGCAAATCCTACCGTAACACAAAGTTGGTACATACTCATGCAAATCCCTATCGTAATTCAAAGTTGGGTAGCATACTCATGCAAATCCCAACCGTAACTCAAAGTTGAGTATCATACTCATACAAATCCCTACCGTAACCACTGGACAAAGTTTGAGTCTGAGTATGAAAATTATACATCAGTACAGTATACTTCGCTATTAAGATAACCATTGGTTCCGGAGAAAAATTGTCTTAATAGCGAGGTGGTCTTTAAACTTTATTTATTAACATAATGCAAGCACATAAAATATACATCTATATAACAAATACATAACTTATGGATTGGAAAACAAGTTAATATAAACTTATATAAAGTCCTTTTCATGTTTGATGAATAATTACAGCAGATAAATTTACATGACGATGGCAACAAATTAGATGGTGCATCAAAATCAGCACGGTATATGAATTACATGTATAAAGTTAACAGATAATAAGAATAGAAGAAGGATATTGAACGATGCTCAAGGAATAGTTTGTTGTTTGAACTAGCTTGAAATTGAGATGAAAGAAAAAAATTAAACGTAAACAAAACACGAAATTAAAACAAAGATTAATAGTTAACCAATATAGTCCGAACAGGTCTAGTATAAATACGTTTTAGGATCCTGCACTCCGAATAATCTAGTTTGTTTGTATTATTACTATTAATCATATAAATTATATATGGATAGCGTAGTGGTAACGCGCCTCGCTTCTCACCAATGCGTCCCGGGTTCGATTCCTGGTCACGTACGTGAGAGGGTACAGTGGTCGCTTGTCCTGACACGTGGGTTTTCTTCGGACTCTCCGGGTTCCTCCCACAATAATGACCACATACGCCATCATCAGAGCCATCGAGAGTGATTAATATAATTTGTGATAACTGGTTACGTAATCGATGTAAAATAAATAAAGTTTAAACTTTAATCTTTATTAATATACATTGTTTGATTATTTAAAAATTACAAATGTTTATAATAGAAATATAAACACTTTAAAGATATATCAAGAAGATATATAAAATCTCTTGATTTTAGAACAGCTGTTACCTTGGTTTGGTTTAGTTTGTGTCCTCTGATTTTGCCATCATTTTATGACTATAGAATTACAATGTATCTTCGAGTATTTAGTGTGTTTTATCTTAATATCTGCATTGTATATTAACTGGTGTTAACTATGAAAACAAATTTGCTGGCTCACATAATCATCCAGCTTAGTCCTACAATTTCCAAGTAGAAATCTCATTAAAGACAGCCAAAAAGTTTTATCTCAATCCATAATCAATATCCAGATTTTGGAGTTGGTCTTAATATATTGGAATAGCGAGGTGGTCTTTATTGTGGGACATGCGACCACTGAATTCTTCTTAAAACTATTTGGTTCCAAAATGAGTGGTCTTAATAGCGAGGTGGTCTTAATTCCGAGGTGGTCTTAAAGCGAGGTTTTACTGTACCATTTTTAATTTCGAGATCACGGGACCAGATCTTCTGTCCTGGTTAATATAGTATAAGAAGATCAGTCAGAAAAGGACTAATTTTTTCTACTAATATCCTACTCTTCCACTCTACAGGTATCCGGCCGGACCTCCCTAAGCTGCCTGATCATGACGTGGTCCCGAGACCCTTTCCAGCCACACCCAGGTTTATCATGGTCACGTGGGGTAAGAACCCCAGATACTGCACGTGTGGCGATGCTACCCACACTCACGTGCTATATGAAATGGAGCACAAGTTGATCTGGATCAGGAAAGGTAGACGGAGTTCATTTTATTCTCAAAATAAGAAAAGAAAAAGAAATAGTGTTTATGAACATATTTCATATATTTGTTGAGTTATTCGTATTAAAATAATAATAATAAATATAATGTAAATGATATGACTATCGGAGGGGTTATGGGTTGATGATGCTGACTCTTTATATCGAGCAAACAAACAATGTTTCAATTCAAGCAGCAAAATCATCCTATCTTATACATTTACTATATTTAGTGATCAAAGCAACAAATACAGTATATATGTATAAAATGATATTTGATTTTGACTTTTTTATAGCAATTGTGAATGATCCCGGAATCAAGGAAGGTGGGCTGAAAACTAAAGGTGAACTGGATGGAAGACATGATATGGATCCTGCTGTCCCTGCAGCAGCTACTGATGATGATGATGATGCTGACAGCTCCGGAGGTGTTCTTCATATCTATGCAAGGAGCTGCTAAACAAACACAGTAAGTTTTCCTTTCAAATATGCATTGCCTTACGTTAAACCTATTTCTTTCGACATTCTTACAACTTACACTTATCCCATTCGACGGTGCCAGGGTGGTCACGTTTATCTATGTACCGCATAAGGTACATGTCTACCCCAAAGACAGCTTCATAGGAACTGTTGCATATGGTTTGAAATACTGAAAGCACGCCAGTCTTTTGCGTCAACGGGAATCGAACCCACAACCTTCGGATCCGCAGTCATGTAAGTTAACCTTTAATAAATTTCAGCGCATTCAAATTCCTTTATTTTTGCCCTACAATGTTAATATTATTCAAAATGTATACATATCTTACCCTAACACTTTTCTTTTTCAGATATCAAAGACGTGACGATGGAAACATGTTCATACTGTCTTCTTTTCCTTAAATAATTTTGCATATTTCTTTTGTTGTCCAATCATTGTTTAATCATTTTGTTTGAATGCACATAATTGTTGACTAATTAAACCATTTTATACTCTATCTAAAACGTTAGTTATATCTTTTAACCTAGAGCACATATGTAATCATAAAGTAATTCCCCAGAATAATAACTGGACTGCAGAAATTAATTCATGAGGAAAAATCATTTTTGATTGAAAAGAAGCTCGGAGATTTGTACTTTTCGTCAGATAGCTTGTTGTTATAAAGATAGTTGCAAGAGGACCAGTGTTTTTTTTTGTTGTTGTTTTTAAATTATTTCTATTACCTGTGACTTTCTTATTGGGAA
>CM037781.1:62559199-62571427 GCA_021229015.1 Solen grandis | reverse complement strand
GCAAATGTACACGGAAAAAGAAGCATAAATCTAGTTTTTTGATGTAACAAAGTCAACAAACAAGCGGAGTCCCTGATCAGATAGATTACGTCTGATCTGGGTCTACTTTGTTGCCAAGGCTTCAAAACACGTCTATATGAATATATATAAATTTGTGACATGAACTAAGAAGGACATGATGACGATTTTGCGACTATATCAGATCTGCTCATCCCCCTTTAAATGACAATTCGGCTGTTAAAAAAATTATAATACCACAAGCAAACACTATATGAAATAAATCATGTACCGTAAATGACATGCTTTCGACATACACTGTATATTTTACTTGTACTTCAATAGGATATACATGCATTTACACAAGGAAGGGCTTATTTTTGTTTCATCGAACAGGATTTAAAAGGAAAATTAGACGAAGAAGAAAGTCTCAGCGCTACATCAGTGTATCTAATAAACATCAACTGGACGATGAAATCTGGCAGTACCTGGGATGAAAGCAGATATTACAACAGCAAATGTGCACATGCCTCTATCCATATTTGATTGGCGGTATTTTTATCATTATAAGAAAATGTATATACTAATTGTCGACCGTCCTCGATGGCCGAGCAGTTAGAGCGCCCGCCTCGGGAGCGGGAGGTCTTGGGTTCGATCCTCGGCCGCGATGAACCAAAATCGTAAAAAATGGCACTGTTATCGCTCCCTTGTTTGGCGCTCAGGGTAGTTGCGGGACTGGTTGGCCCGGTGTCAGGATAATGTGACTGGGCGTGGTATCATGCCACATGTCTTCGGCGTGATACTGCAGTGTGACAGCACTATATCTGTCTCAAATAGACATCGTCTCCGAATGACTGAAATACTGTCGGTGGGACGTTAAACTCAACAAAAAACTAATAGTCGATTATAGCAAAACCTTTCCAAATTCTAATAAAATCTTGGTATACCTGAACCGCTATACTGGTCTTTTCTTTTTCTGATTTAATCTAACATGAGTCAATAATTATTTATAGTTACTAAAATTGTAAGTGCCTTTAATACCTTGCGCATGAGTAGGTTATGCAAGACTACTGCCCTCAATAAATTTGAATCAATAACCTTTGGACCAGCAGTCATTTACATTACCTCTGAAGCACGGTCCCTTATCATCGAGATGATACTGAACCAGGCGCTACATATGTTTTACTTATACAAGAAAGTTCATTGTCGTTAGTAATATTACTTTGTGAAATCGTCTGGTTGCTGAAGAACCGCACACTTCATATAGTACTCCAGTGGCTGGTCCCCGGCTTCCGTGATCTGCATGGTGATTGTGTGATCAAACGTAGGATCTACGAGGGTGTTCCGAATGGTGTAGTTGAACTGTCTCGGACTGTTCGGGATCAGATCAGGGCAGGTGAGGGTCGACCTGAAAGAAAGTAATTCTCAGATTCATATACTGAAACAGTTAACTTACTAACCTTTTTCGTTACTACTTTCACTATTACAACAGCTATGTCGGCGTTACAAACCGAGCTCTACAGCGGCGGCGCCACACATTTCGACCCTGCTTGTTGCCAACTCCTCAATTTTGATGAAACTGTCAAAGAAAGCAGTGTCCAGCAAGTCCTTAGCTGTTAAATTTTCTTGTTTGATCAGCTTTATCCTCCATACTTACATAAAATAAGTACTATAAAAGTCCAGCGAAATCAATCGATTGAATGATTTTTGCTGTTGGGATTCGTCTGAACAGGTATGAGTTATATCATGATCATGGGTTTTACATAAATAAACCGGATTTGGTGGCGCTTGGCTGTGAAGCTGAGGTTGTGGGTTCGATCCCCATGCACTGGGATCGGATACGATCTCCGTGATGAATGGTTTACAATTTCTTTCTGATGGTTATTCGTATTCAACCGCTGTACTAAGTTAATTGCAGATATGCGTATTAAAGTTTCAGTACTGTCGATCTTGGGGCCCCTAGTTCAGCAGACGAGCACTTAACCAACTGCGCAAACGAAGATTGATGCTATTGTAACGTATCCGTGCAGTCTGAAAAACTATACATATGTGAAACTAATTTTTTCTTGTGACTCTCCTGGTCGTATGATTAGATAAATTAAAGTTAAGCTATGAAATATATACAAAGCTTATTCACGAATGATTGTAACAATGATTGATTGTCTCAAATAATTAACGTTTAATTAATTTGAGAATCAAAGATAAAAAACAAACAAATTGAATTTATTTCCCTTACTTAATACTGAACACAAAATTATCCCAATAGCCTAAACGAAATTTAACAAGTCAGCCCTATCTTTTTTTTCTATATTTTCAGACATGAGCTTCAAAAAATCTCTTTAAACCCCATCAAGTTACACCATACCAGCTAGCGCAATGTTTTCTGGGTGCAGTAGTAACTTTACCTAAATGTTTAACGTATTTCTCCAACTGCTATCCGGACCATAGGAGCTTGGTGACTTATTATTATTATTTCATTTTTATTTTGTCATTTATTTAATTGTTTTTCTACATATTTTAACCCACAAAAACATAAAAAGCAAAAGTAAAGTAAAAATTTTCGATATTAAAATTATCATTTTACATCCGTTTCTCGGTATTCTACAAAGCCTCAAGGAGTGACACCCGCCATTGTTTTCGCAACGTTGTCACAGTGTAACATCCCTTTGAAAAACTGATCCAGCTTTATTCGTTCTTGGTTCCTGTTTCTATCGTGCGGCGCATTTTAACAACGGAAAATCACTCGCTGTTTTTGACATGCACGGGAAACCCATCCCTACTCTTCCGATTGCTTTTTTTAAAACTGCCTTCGTGCCTGCATCCATCCTAATAGCTATATATATATATTCTTATACGAGCTTGATACTTTTAGACTTTTTAGGGTCTCTCCACATGTATAATTATCCTGCTTTTATATTCAATTATACGGTAATATTTCATGGTAGTCTCGTATAATCTATCATAGATTATTGCTATTATTTCCATCACATCATTTTTTTAAGTTTTGTCTTTCATCCATTTCGGTTTGTAAAAGACTGTTGTTTTCTTTTAACATCCAAACTCCCTGTTGCAGTCTGCACAGGCTACCAGCTTAGGTTCCCTCATTAAAAAAGGACGATATCATCATTTTATATAGAGAGAAACGTTCCATAAATAGAGACTGTGACGTCACAAGCTTGCACTTGTCATCAAGACCGGTGTTGACACATTGTTTGAGAAAGGTGTGTAACTCTCCGTCCAAAATCTAAATAAAGACTGACATTCAGAAAAGGTCGGGAAAAACTGGATATAGCTATTACTGCATTCCATACAAGGGATGTTACTCTGCGACAACGTTGCGAAAACAATGGCGGGTGTCACTCCTTGAGGCTTTATAGAATACCGAGAAACGGATGTAAAATGATGAATTTTAATATCGAATATTTTTACTTTACTTTTGCTTTTTATGTTTTTGTGAGTGAAAATATGTAGAAAAGCAATTTAATTATAAATAAATAAATAACATTTAAAATAATAATAATAAGTCACCAGGCTCCTATGCTTTGATCTTGAAAAGACGCACAAAATCATATTTCCACTGGGATAAGAATAAATTAAAGGGAGGTAATTCAAGAAAATATAAATATTTCATAGACAAATCTAAAATAACAAAACTGAATCATATATCATATAAAAAATTTAAACAATTATTCCAGCACCAATCAAGCCAAAAGATTATAATATAAAAGCCTAAAATCGTTTTACTTTATATGGCTTATGTTAGCAAATTCATACACTGCGAGTTTTGTTACTTAGAGGGACGAGTCCACTACCAAGGTTAACTACGTTTTCTAAAGACACACAACTATCTATATTTTCAACTGCTTAGTTTTTATGTTTGAATTTTTCAACTGGATGTTTTTTTATGTTTAAATAGGTAGATTAAATTGTTATTTGCCAACTGAAATCATGCAGAAAGATATGCACCCTGATACTACCATTTTAAGATGAAATATCCTAAAATAATTTATGCAAACCAATGAAACGAGTGCTTTTCCGAACTCTTCGGTTGTTAACCAAGATTCTTTGGTTCAAGAAAAAGGTCAAAATCCATTTTATGCTGTCACATGATTTAAGATGTGTGATTTTTAATTTCACAGGGGAGGATAACAGTTGCAGCATTGGAATATAGTGAAGAATGAACCAATTAATGAAATGTAAAACGAATTAAAAAAAAGAAAAGAAAAAAAAGATCACAAATCTAACTTAGACTTATGATATGATGCTAGCAAAATACACAGATTAAACTTGGGCCGTATAATCCGTTGCCCGTTATTGGTGTGGCACTTGGTATGAATGACGCCAAGAGCCCCACTTACTACTGCACACGGTTATGAAGCTGTCTTAGCCTAGTTATGTTGTATGAATACGTGTACGCACGCCAGACAACAGCGTCTTTTTTTCCGAGTGTTCGTATAAATGCAACACAGTATAAATTCGAAAGATAAATTGGAAAACCCTCAAATATAAATAATGGGACCCGTGTAGTTAAAATCGGGACACAAAAGCGATTTCGACGCTTTGTAACACTCTTTTAACGTGGCTGCGAGGCTAGTCGAAGTTCCTCCAG
This sequence comes from Solen grandis, assembly GCA_021229015.1. Lineage (NCBI taxonomy): Eukaryota > Metazoa > Mollusca > Bivalvia > Adapedonta > Solenidae > Solen > Solen grandis. Next base: position 62,566,821 of record CM037781.1, on the reverse strand, counting down.
AAGAGTAGAGTATTTTCGAACAAAACGAAGAACAAACTATACCAAACGGTGTTCCCCAGAAATGTTACTATTTTTAGATTATCACATTTCGATGGATTCACCATTAATTCTCGCAAACTGTGCAATTTTATTTTTTTTTAAACACAAAAAACACGACTACTGAATGGTTACTGAATAACCTTTATACTCTGTATACATAGTGTTGTTTCGTAACGGCGCCAAATCCGACACAAAAGTCAGCTCGTTCTTTTAGTTAAAGTAATATAGGTATAAACAACAACAGCAACATAAACAAGAGGGCCAAGATGGCCCTGTGTCGCTGACCTGAGTAAGATTGCTGTGTTAGGTATGATGACAAAAAATGTGGCATCTAAAGTGTTTTTCTAATAGATGACTAAGTGACCAAGATTTTGATTCTACCTGAATTTGCACTCAGCTGGGAATTCATGCAGTCAATATTCTTATTTCGTTTAATGAAGACTGGTACAAAAATGTAGGCCCCTAGAGTTTCACAAGATCTTTCTAAGATTTGATCTGGTGACCTAGTTTTTGACCCCACGTGATCCATTTTCAAACTTATCCAAGATATCATGTAGACAAACATCCTGACTAAATTTAATGAAGATTTGGGCTAAAACTGTGACCCCTACAGTGTTCACAAGTTTTTCAAATTTGACTGGTGACCTAGTTTTTGACCCCAGTGACCATTTTCAAACTCATCCAAGATATCATGTAGACAAACACTCTGACCAACTTACATGAAGATTAGGCCAAAACTGTGGCCTCTAGAGTGTTCACAACGTTTTCCTAGATTTGACATGGTGACCTAGTTTTTGATCCCACATGACTAAATTTCGAACTCATCCGAGATATTATGTAGACAAACATCATGACCAAGTTTCATGCAGATTGGGCCAAAACTGTGTCCTCTAGAGTGTTCACAAGCAACGACGCACGACGGACGACGCACGACGGACAAAAAGTGGTCACAAAAGCTCACCCTGAGCACAAGTGCTCAGGTGAGCTAAAAATCAAAATAAAACAAACAGATAAGCATTTACGACATGCATGTTTTTTTTTTTTTTTTTTTTTTTTTTTTTTTTTAAAGGAACATACTTTTTGGGGGTTGATAACCAGCCCAAATATCCTGAACACATCGGTAGTCGGTCGTTCTTGTTAAAGTAGTGGAACTACTGGTGGTGGAAGTAAGAGAAGTCGTGGTAAAGGTATCAACAATTAGCACTACTAGTAGTGGTCATTAAATCGCATTGGTGATTGTAGTTTTAGTAGTAATAGCAGTGATAGTAGCACTGGAATTAGTAGTGCATTTAGTAGTAACGGCAGAAGCAGCAAAAGTAGCAGAAGTTGCTTTTTTGTTATATATGTAGTAGTAGAAGTAGTAGTAGTAGTAGTAGTAGTAGTAGTAAAAGAAGTTTCATCTTAACGTGTGTATGAATACAACTTACCATGTCATTGTCGCCATGGAGACAACTATAAAAGCCACAAAAATTTTCATCTTTATAAACTACTGGTAGTGCCGATGTGTGTTGAATGTTTGCTTGAATTGTGGTTTTCATATGTTTATATGGCGACTTACATACCAACTCCGCCCTCTTACGTCTTAAAGTTGATCAAGCAAATGTGTGGATATATCGTCTAAAATAAACGATCCCATTGGCTGGTTTGTAAGAGGATCCGCATTCTCATCGTAGTTTCAAATACGATATATATATATCCTTCTTCTGATTTGCTCTTCCACGAATGGTTGGTCTGGGTAACGTGACTAGGTGCGATATCCAAGTGAGATAGCACCTTATTTGCCTCATGTAAAATTATGACTGTTTTATGTTTACCAGGTGCAACCGTTAGTATTTTATGTACATTCTTTATAATGCCACGTATGTTCTTTACTTTGCTGTGTACATTCTTTATTACGTTGTGTACAGTCTTTGTTATATTACGTATATTTTGTAGTGTAGAATGTTATGTACATTCCCCATTATGTTATATTATATACAATTTTTATTACGTTGCGTACTCTCTTTATTACGTAACGTAAATTCTTTATTATGTTGTGTATATTTCACATTATGTACATTTTTCTTTTTACTTCCTTATGTACACTCTTCATTGTAACATGTACTTTTTGCTTTGTTGTGTATATTCTTCATTATGTTATGTACATACTTCATTATATTATGTACATATATATATAGCCTTAGAGAGAGAGAGAGAGAGAGAGAGAAAGAGAGAATATATAATGATGTAGCGTAAATCATTTCTTTAAATATGAGTAATTAAATGCCCTGTTAGAGGCCAACACATTTCACTTCCGTGTGCATACCGTTTTAGAACTGAAAATAAAATGCCAGATCGGAATGAAATCATGATTTTTCCCTTTTTCCTGTGTATGTAACGTTTCATTACCATATTTCTGCCGTTTCTCCGTTCTCCTAATGTTTGATTACGTTTCTATAACAAGTTTATTCTGTACCTTCTCTTCTTGCCTACCGTGTACACCATTTGCGTAACATTTTACTTCCGTTCTTTCTTCGTTCTCATTCCGTTCATCCAACGTTCAGTCACACACATATAAAAAGGCTGTTTGTGTGTCATTGCTAACAGTACATCATTGGTTCTCAAGAGATTCACATTACTTCTCTATCCTCAAGATTATTACATCTCTTTCCACAGCATCAGCTTACAAATTATGATTTATAACAGCAATGACATGATCTCTCCATGCGTCTTCAACAAGATTCCATCTTGTCAATAAATCAGCTGCACTCCAGTCCATCTATTGTACATGTGTGCAGATGAAAGCTGCAAGACATAGGAACATGTACGTTAATCGTGTGGTATATGAACGTTTAAATCGGTGCACATCGGAAAGAGTTGCCTGCACGGAAGCTCTGCAACGTACCATGTTTGTACCGTGTTAGTCCGTTGTTGATCCGTCCACAAATCGTAAGCATAGCGTGTATTGATCGTTTTGCTATACGGACAAAAATATTAAATATGCTAATTTTTTTTAGTTGTTTCCGAGAGCCCCTTACGTGTATTCCGTTCAAAGCCGTTTGAAACGACCAAATAACGTCTTTTCCGTGTGCATAACATGTTCATACGGAATGCACACAGAAGTGCAAAACGTTGGCCTCTGGCAGGGCCTTTAGATGTGCAACAAAAAACCTCGTGCTTCAGTAATTTTTGAGACCACGGGGCTAGTCCCTACCCAACGTTGCTTACAAAAATATGCACAAAGACAGGTGTCACGTTGTCGCATGTACTAAAATAGGATGGAAACTTCAGTCCGTGTTTATGCGGGCCGAGATTTCTAATCGGGCTCAGATTTCCAACCTGGAGTATACGAATAATATCCTAGGGAGGTAAGACTGACCCGATGGCAACATCAGCCCGTCTTATAATGGGCTGAAATTTCCATCCGGGCTCAGATTTCCATCAGTCCAGTCTTTCCATCTTTGGTCACTTTTAACAGGTGAGTTGCTCAATATTAAGTAGTGCACGGAATATTAAAATATATTTACTGTGTATATGCGTGTAAACTTTTCAATTATCAGCGACTGCGCTCAGAAACTCGGACAAACAGTTTAGTGATATACCAACATGGAACACAACCTCGGTACTTTCTTCAGGCTTTATCGAGTTATTGCTTTGATTATGCCCATATATGAACATCGCACGTATTAGTTTAGGAATAATTTTCAAGAAGATATTTATGTAAATTATGTAAATTTCTTGATAAGCCCCTACTTTCGGTTTTGTTGGTGCACGGGAGGTCTCTCTGCACATCACTTTTTAAAGCACAGGCAGACTCTCTGCATTTGCCATAGACAGGCTCCCTGCATTTTGCCAGCGATTGCTTTTTTTAAAAAAAAAAGCATACTGCTAGCGTACTTTGTATTTTATTGCCGTGAAGTAAAATTTCATGCTTCCGTCCCTTCATTTGTTTCAAAACACACCATTCATTCCCTCTTATGTAAAAATCAGGATAACTTGTTAGTTTTGTGACGATATATGTCAGCAGTCGCCGATAATTGAAAAGTTTACACGCATATACATAGTAAATATATTCTTATATTCCGTGCACTACTTAATATTGAGCAACTCACCTGTTAAATGTGACCATTGATCCCCTTTTCTGCCACCTGTCCATCGTGTGGTTGTGTTTATTGCAGAGAATGACCGGTTCGAACGTAGAGAGCCTGCCGATATAGCGATTTCCGCAGAGAGACCGCCTATATGGTTATGTACCGTGTATGTGAACAGATTGCATCAAAAGTTTAATACAGATTTTTTTGAGGAGTTATACGTTGATTGCTACATCTGCTAAATTACAAACCGAACTGTGAAGGTCAATATAATAATTGGGCTAACAACTATACATGTTTTCCGGGTATGTATTTTGTTAAAAATCAAAGCGAAGAACCGGAAGAAGCAGCCAATTGCTGATCACAGAGGCTCGATGGGGCGAATCAAATCAAACTTCGAGTCTGTGGTGCGTTCAGTCAAGCGAACGTTCGCTCACGGTTGCCAGTTGGAACCCTGCTTACGTTCTTTACACGGTGATAAAACCGGAGTCAAACTGCTCACGTAACTAGCTCGCACGGTTGGTTGTTCCTTCACGCAATACAATAAGCATTTGGGAAACCTGCATATGACGTTTACACAAACGGATAATCTCAGCTATTTGCCAACTGCAACATGTCCGAAATGTTACGAGAACAATGATAAGGGAATCACAAATCAGAGTAAAATAATAGGCTTGCGACCGTGGCCGCAAGCCAAAAAATAGCTATCTGGCGCATGCGCTCAATATACATGGAAACTTCCTCAGCCCAAGACATCTGCTGTCAGCAGCTGCTAGAATAAACTTGTTTTTAGGATCGAGTGGAATTACCCGAGAATTTCCGAATGGTATGACGTCTCTGACGTTGGTTTGCCGTATTTTTACCGGCGCAAAATTAACTTCTACTCGTTTATGTTGTCCGCATCACCATAACAAACTTTCACAGTACTCAATAAACATTCAACACAATAATACGGACACCGTTCGTAATAAAGCAGAAGATCGCGCATCACAATAAGAGCTGCATACAACACAATGAAGAATGTAAAGAACATAATTACCATCATACATAGGCTAAAGAAGACTGCACAAATCACAATAAGTAATGAACACATGAAACAACTTGTGCATAACATAATAAAGAATGTACATAACATACGAAATCATTTGCATAATATAATAAAGATGGTAAACAACATAACAGAAAATGTAAGGAATATATATATGATCTGACATGAATTGTAATTTCATACTTAACGAGTTCATGAATATGTTAAAAAGGCTTTGAATACTAAAAGAAATTAAAATAGAACATTTGTTTTAGAGATTAAGCTTATGGTAGAGCATCACTATAAGTTAAAATTTGTCGAAAAAACATGGCGTTAAAAATAAGAAAGATTTTGATTTTAAATACTGTAACAGCATATTAAATATTTTTAAAATACTTTTATCACCATTTGCAACGTATAATGTATTCTATAAGTTACAGATAGAAATACTGTCAAATATGTATCGAAAATGTAAAACGGGTACTAAATCTCATTTGTGCCCGGACCAAAATGTATACAAAAACTATCCCAAAACTGTGAATTTTATATATATTTTTCTAAAAAAAAATCAAAAAAAATCAACGGACAGATTTCCTTTAATTTTTCAGAGTCAGTCCTTTGATATAAATGCTTTCTGAAAATGTAAAAAAAGATATACCTTTGTTTTTTTTAACTAAAACTGCCTTTTTATTGAAATTTTAGCCAAAGTTGCTTAAAAACACTAAAATGTGACTTTTTGTACCTTCAAAATTTCGCAAATATACTTTTAATGCTATTCTTAATACATGTATCTTAAAATTTGGGTTTTCTTCTATCATTCTACTTAAAATAAATCAGATTTTCAAAAAGAACTTTTTTTTTACCAAAATCAAAATCATGAATGAACGGACTGCGAACGAAGTACTATTTGTAATCTAATACCGAGAAAATAGTTTTAAATAATATCTAAAAAATCAATCTATAAATAGAGACTGTGACGTCACTAGCTTAGACCGGTGTTGGCACATTTAACTGAATAGCCAGCTGGAAGGCTTCCTCACATGACAATCCGAATGACCCTGCAGGATTCGAACCCACGCGGTGAGGGGCTTAGTGAATGTTAAAGTCAGCGACTTCACCCTATCGGCCACGGAGGCCCCGACTCGATATGATGTAATTCGGCTTAAAAGTTATGTGTAACGTGTTAAATATATGAAAACATGTGATGGTTATACGAAACCGGAAACAGCTGTTTGAGCATTATGCCATATGATAAAATATGAATATGATTTACTGCCGTAATCTATTTGAGATCATTCTGGCGTGTTTTAGATATTTTCACACCACAATGCTGAATATAAAATGGACATATACGTCCGATTCATGACATATTTTGAAATATTTTTGAAATGTTCTTAACAACGGTAAAAATCTAAATGAAATGCTTGGCATCACCACATACAACAAACAAGTGTGCATACGATAAGCTATGTATCAGAACAAAATTTTATTTCAAGCTTCTATTTAACGTTCGGTTTTTTTTTTTTTTTTTTGTCTCTGCCAGCTCGATTGTACGCCAGTATGAAGCTTGATCCTACCACTGAGTCACGTGTTTCCCCGCATTGTCAACAATCATAATGGTGATAGGTTATCAACTGTACTTGGAAGTAGTCAACAGATTATAGTGCCAGTGGTTAGAAATCACTAGAATCTACTTGGTTAACACTAATTCTAGTGCCAGTGATGCCAGTGGGTAATAGTTCTAGTGCCAGTCGATGCCAGTGGTTAATAGTCACTAGATTCTAGTGCCAATCGATGCCAGTGGTTAATAGTCACTAGATTCTAGTGCCAGTGCCAGTCAATTCCAGTGGTTAATAGTCACTAGATTCTAGTGCCAGTATTCATCGATATCAGCTGCTGATGACTTTCTGTATAAAGCTAATATTTGTCTCCATAGACTGACACATCTTCCATAGAAATTGATAAAGAAATGAAATACTTAAGGGTAATTTTCTGTTTTTAAAAACAAGAGTCATTGTTGACAGTTTTGTCTTGGTTTTTGATGCCTTTAGTGACGTCAATGTGAAGTGATGTGAGCCATCTAACAAAATTATGAATGTATTTATATAATAACAAGACAATTTTAATGCCAAGCATCAAAGACGCCGTGCATGTTTTTGAAGTATGACTTAAATAAAGCAAAGCCATACAGAAAAGGTTCAAAACAACATAAAAACTTATATTATCAGATTATTCAGAAATATAGAACAAAAATGTACAGAAAATACTTTAATTATAGTAGACACATTATGTGATGATGAATTAAGATGACATAAATTAACTAATCTATAGATCAATGAAGATACATTTTCATTTCTTATATAATTATTGGAATAGTAGGGTCTGCAAGATGCATGCATTTTCCAGACAGTAAGCTACTAAGACGGTATTAATGTCAACGTAAAAAATCATAATCAGCAGCAAGAACAAAGACAATGATGACGAAA
>CM037781.1:62507533-62557533 GCA_021229015.1 Solen grandis | reverse complement strand
AACTCAGTGACATTGACTCTGAACCCTGCGTACAGTTTGTCTGAGTTAATCGTCCTTTGATTTGCTTGTATTTCGTTTAAAGTTTGAAAAGCATATTGCATAAAATGATCCGTAATGTATTTATTACGCCATGTTTTGCATGTAGCCTTATAAAATGTACCCAGTGATACTGAGTGAACAAGCACGTGTAATGTCAATCAGACGAGAGGCAGTTCCAAAATGCGAGGTTAAAAGCCAAAGCTGTATGACGTACGTGATAAACGTTTTACTTGTATATGTTATCGCTTATATTTTAAATGATGAATTTATCGCATGCGACGCTAATAGACGCTCTGATGTATATTCTACAAAATCGTGAATACAAACTAGATGACTAATACGTTTTTCTTCATATCAGAACTTTAAAATTTTGAACTAAATACAATTTCCAATTTCATTTGAAAGTAGGGCAAAACTTTATGTGTGTAATCCATATTTGCTGTATGTTTACATTTGATATTTGTACTCTTAATATCTAAGGAGAGTCAAAATAAATATGTACTGTAAAGGGCTAATTGGTATATTATTTGTCTGGAAATAGACACGACGTTGACGTCACGGCATTGGAAATTAACATCATTTCAACCGAAAACCTGCCATAGCATTGTGTCTGCCATGTGTTTGGGCATATTCAATTTCGAGAGAAAAAAATTCAGTCGTAAGGTCAGGGACCTGTCATTAAAAACAGTTTGATACATGTGAATGTACTTTCTGGTAGTCGTTTATTGTACGTTTATAAATCGCATTATGGCTAAGTTTCTGATTAAATATCCAAATATTTGTTTACTGCATTCCATCCTGCATTTCCCAACGATCTGGAAAACCTTTAAAATTTATGAACTTTTGTTTGTTCCGAATGTTAGGAACTATTGTACATTTGACAAACGAATTTTAGTGACAATGTGTGGGGCACATTATTTTCGCTTCGCATGCGCTAAACTATCCAAGTAAAATGAAGAAGTAAAATAAGAAGATAAAAATCTCACTACTTCCGAACTGCGGTAAAATTGCTGCTTCGGCCGCTTAAAATGACACGTCACATACCACGAAGTATGGCCACACTGATGGATACGCTATAGGGACTAGATGGGGTAGTCAACCCCACCCCATTCTCTGTCTACGTGATAAGAAATATACACAATTGCAAAAGAAATCTGTTTACTCTAGCTATACTCAGTTGCAAAAGAAAGCGTTCACTCTAACTTTCGTTAAATTCATCTGAATTACTTCTTCCGCAAATATGTTTGTTACTGAGAAGTATATTACTATCATAAACTATATATGCAATTTCATTTCTAATTTCGAAAATATTGCTATTTTCGGGGACTGTTTGCAGACGAAAGTCCCAGACAGGATATATCTCAAAACAATTATTGCACGCACTTTTTCTTTTGCAGCTTATTATAAATAATCGAATAAATCGTGCACCGTGGGTTTCCCACCTTCATCATCTATAATAAGTTTGTTGTAGACAACAACAACAACAACAACAACAACAACAACAACAACAACAACAACAACAACAACAACAACAACAACAACAACAACAACAGTTTCTACTTGACTTCGCCGTTTATTAGAACTTTGTAGTCAATTTCCGGTATGCATGTCCTATAGTTTTAAAGACATAGCTGGGCTTACGTAGTATAATCCATAATGTAATATTTATTTCTAGGCTAAGAAGTGTTGATTAGATTTGATTATCATAATTGCATATTAATTGGACTTTTCTGACAACATAGTTATGGAGAGTATATAAACACGTGACTTTTTTTATAGATACCTATAAAACCCAGAGGTTCTTCTTGAATCATCAAATAATGTTGCTCTAAAAGATATAGAAGCATATGCAGTAAAAACGAATAGAAACATGTGCAGTAAAAATATTTTCCATTTTAAGCTTACATTTTTATGTAAGAATCATTAGAATGCACCCTCCTGTGATATTGTATGGTAAAACTAAATGATATGCCATACAGGCTACTGGATTCACGACTACATGTATATTATCTACAATATATGCCTGTCTGTTCTTCCATATTCCAATTTACTTCGACAAGTCTTCACAATGTTGCGTTCAGGGAATTCCAGGAGACAAGACCCTGGGCAAAACAATGTTCATGTCGCCACCCCAGGTTTACAGAACTGTAACCAAACTGTAAACTAAACTTAACTTGTTTTGCCCCTGACAGTATGACTCTGCAGCATGGAATATTCAAAATAAAACATGATAGATCTTTTTGGCAGAATAGTTCAAGGAATTATTCTTTTTTGAACGAAAACAAACTAAAGCGTGCTTTAATTATTATTATTATGACATCTTTAATGACGTCATTGCCTTCACAAAGTCAATCACGCGACTAGGCGATTACCATGACTGTATTGGCTTGGCTGTTTGAGCTTCTTACTTTTAAAAAGAAAATGTCTACACACATTATGGAAGGAGAATATCGTTTTATGCGTTCTCAGAACTATCATCACTTCACAGGTTTTGACCGATAGTGGAGTAAGAAAAAAAGAACTTTCAAGCAAAAAATGTTCCACGATTTCTGTTCATTTACAAAAAAAAACGTAGATCTATAGATCTAGAGGCCTAGCTATAATACTAAATAAAAAGTTATAAGAAGTCGGAAATGAAATGATTTACTAAACAAATAATTATGTACATTTGGTTGTACCTGTACCGCTAGCTACGCCCTGTCCAGATGTTCGTTAATCCAAATGTACTTAGTACTTAGTCCATTTCTTTCAGAAAATATATATATTCAGTATCAACATATTTGAGTGTCTAATGACAAAAACCATGCGTAAGAGTATATTGATATTTCAAGGATTTGTTCACACCCAAAGCATAATGTTTTGTTTTTGAGAACTATGAATGCTATATTGTGCATAAATATCGACCTATGAACCTTCATTTTGTTGAAGATGGTCAACATTACAAATTTTGGCTAGAATTAGAATTCAAAACAATGTGTCGATAGTAAGGCAAAGGAATAAGGTTTTGTTTTCCACAAACATTCCTAAGATAGAGTCGGTAGGTCGGCAACACTTTTATTATCTTTAACATTTCTTTCCCCATTTTTACCTTATTTTTTTGAGGATGTTACGAAAAACAGCGTTTTGCAATAATGATATATAGATATATATAGCCAGACGGTAAATAAAATTAGGGCCGAAAAAAATAGGGTCGGTCGGGTTAGTGGAAAAAAGTGTAACAACGTCTAAGCATGCGCTTAATGGAGGAGATTGGAAATGATTTTGAACGAATTTTGTTTTGAACCCAAGAATAGAATTACAGTTTAACTGTTACAAAATGTCTTTACTAATGTCTGCCATTTTTGATATTTCGAACATATTTTGACACTACTAAAATGGATTTTTGTCGCTTGAAGCATTGTGCTTAACTTTGATTTCATGCTAAAGTTTCATTGCACCCAGTATTATTTAGTATTTAAGTATGGGTTTAATAAAATAGCTTTGCTGCTGATCGCTTAAAACATTTAGAATAATCCACTTAAAAGGTTTTTCCCATTCATCTGATTAACATAATAGCTTAATGAACCTTAATGAAATGGAAGCGATGAGGGTTTAGATTTCAAAGCCTAAAAATTCATTTGGGAATTTGCATATTTAACAAAAATACTTTTTGATTGATGAATAGATTGATTTCAACACATCTTGAAAATTTAGCCGAAACCTTTTGCATAAACCCCTATGCGGTTTCTCATTCCGATAATGTAATAAACATCGGTTTTATTTTTATTTCTACGTTAATACTTTTTACAAACAAGCATGTTTCTGCTTTCGAATAAAGAGTATAAGAATCCACCATGAGTATTCATGTAGGATAGGGATATCTTACCCGAGGGTCAGAAATTTCAGGCAGGGACGAGGCTCTGCCGAGTCCCTGCCTGAAATGTCTGATCCCGAGGGTGAGATATCCCAATCCTTCATGAATTTACGAATGATGGATTTTTTTCTCCCATGAACGATTATTACCTGCCACGGACTGTCAGCCTCGATTTAATAAACATCGCGCTTCCATTTTTCTTTCTTTTTTTTCTTTTTTTTTGCACTTATTACTTGTCCCTTAACAAATTAACACAATAACAACATGAAAGAAATCGGCATTTTAAAGTTCACACACAAGTATGTACCTAAATTCTGATGTTCGTTCAACTGGGAATTACCATTGCTTAAAAAAACTTTGTTAAAAATGCCAGTCCTTGACGGTACGTAATATTCCCCCAAAATATTTAGCCTTATTTCACATTCGTAGTAGTAAATGATAATAAAGGGATAACTAACTAGATATATATAAAATTTTCAAACATACATCTATTCACATGAATTACAACAAGTTAGTTTTGTACCTTGATAAAATGTTTAACTTACAGTCATCATTGTTTATTTACGTGACATGGAAGAAAGCTGATCACGTGACATGGAAGATAGAATTTTCTTCCTTGAGGGAAATCTCTATCTTCGTATGCCGAACATGGGAGAAAGGGGCCTTCTTGGCCTAGTGGTAAAATCAGTAAGCCCCTGGCCGCTGCGAGTTCTAATCCCACTTAGGTCACTCGGAATTTTCAGCCGGCTTGCGGTAGATTGGGGGTTCCTTCCCGGATGTCACTGTCCAAGTCCTATTGAAAAATCTAGATCTGCAGGCGTTCACTGTCAGACATAAAGTACAGTTAGGTGTTATCTTCCGTACAGCGGTTATCCATGCACTACGGCATAATTGAACTATAGAATAGAAGCAAATACTCCCGGTTAAGGGTTTCGATTTATCGATTAATTCATTCACGTGATGACACAGTTTTTAATTTAATAATAATTATAATAATAAAGTGATAACAATAATAATGTTTATGATATAAAATGGTAATAATAAATTAAAAAGAAATAAATGATGATAAAATCTTTATTTTTAGAAGGAAACCATTCTAACACATAGCTTGAATACCTAAGAATGTAAGAATGTCACGTGACTGCGTTTGTAAGTATTTTAAATCAAGAATCTCGCAATAAACGCAATCATGTTTGTCATTCCTGGCAACACCTTGGATTTATTAAATTAAAATGTTGCTGTAGGTGGGAGAAGCTATTTCAGGTTATTACAAATACGAATTACGTGAAGTAGAAATGTTTGTTCATCCAGTGAATTTATTTTAGCTTGTCGACAGTCGACAGTATACCCTCGTCGGGGATATACAATTGAACCTGTATCAAGCGGCCACCTGTATTAAGTGGTCAACTTGAATTTAACGGTCAATTTTAATTTTGCAAAACTATTTCCAATAAAAAATAAAATAAAAATGAAAAAATAATAAAAAAATGAATTATTAAAATAAAACATTTTGTTATATATTTAACCTTCATTCAAGCGGTCTCTTTCTATTGTTCGATTGACTAACCGCTCAAGTCAGGAATGACTTAGCAATTAAGAATTTTTTCTTTTGAGTTATATAGGTGTTAAATAAGTGTAAAATCGAGCATTGGGACGATATAAAAAAATCCTATCACCCCCAGTATCAAAATAATGTTCAAACTTTTTTTTCCCAAAGGTGGTTATTTTCTCCATGAAAAGGCGTTCCTAACGCAATTTTTGCAGCTCGTTTCAGGGAAAGAAAGTAAGCGTATATCAATGGTGTTTATTTTTACAAATTGTCTGCTCGGTGTAAAAAAGAAGAAAGAAATGAAATGACCACCATTTATTTTCAAGTTGAGACATGGGATCTCATTTTCGAAACTCAATTAGGGATAACCTAACGCTGTATACGTTCCAAAACCAGGGTCTATCATGTCGTCTGCGGTTTTTATCGTTCGACAAGCCAGACGATTTCCTAAACAAGAATGGGGGATGTAAACGTAATCGAAAACATAATGAAATTGTCTTTAGTTTTCGCCGCCATAATTTTGAAGCGGTTTGTATCTAATCGCAATCATTCCCTTCATATTGTTTATATTGTCTACTGTACCTTTCATTTCCCCAAGTAAGCCGAATGTTAGTTACCATTCTCAATCTCTTGGACATCTAGATTAATTTTTATGGTTAATTTTGAGACGTGTTTTCATAATAAGTTGTAATACACGTACTTAATAACATATCACGTGTATTCAGTACAGACTGACTTTCATATCAGTAGGTTAAACTTGATTGAATCAAAGTACCAAAGATAAGAAAGGTAGCACACGTTTGATTAAGCAATTATTTTGACGTCGATATTGGAGGTGCAGTTTTACAAATAAGACTAATTCCAGTCGAAGTTTCCAGGGTTGGACAAGTACTAAGCGCACGGGAAGGCCATGAAAATCACTTGTTTGGTATAATGTTCGAACCCACAACCTGAGTGAGTCATGTACGTTACCTATGAACCACGGCGCCCTTTCTCCTTTAAAATAAATCCCAGTGAACACCTGCAGATCTATATTTCTCATTTTCTGTCTCCAAAACAGTACCGGAATATAGAGTCGTGGTCACAAAGAATCTGAGATAAAGTTATTCGAAAATATGTGATAGAGATAGATATTTTTATTATTGAAATTAGAATAATGCAGTACGTTTCTTGAGTATTAAGGGGCATTTTGTGTTGTTAGTATTACTTAACTCAAAGTATTTGGTGAGTAGAACTGACGCTAGGTTCGATTTCAACAAAATACATTTAGCGCTAAGTAATATTTAAATATTTAAGGCGAATTTATCATTTTGTCTGAAAAAGATAGGTAATTTCTTAACAGATGTTGTTAATTATTAATTTTGCCGATTTACTCATGTACTTAATAAATATTTAGTTAAACAGGAATTGAAGAATGGGGTTCTATCTTTTTAAGAATTTGAGTATTGCTTTCGCTAAGTGTTCCAAGTCAAACTGATACTGACACGAAGAGGTCCGAAGCGTGCCAATTAGCGAACTATTTCGTGACAATATGCGTTGGGGCTCACTGGCTTCGTAACCGAAGTTTTGAAATGGTCAAAAATTGCATGGAAAAGAAATTACACATTTGTCATAGAAAGAATATATGTGGGATGTAAATACGTAATTAAGGAAACAATTGTTTGTTGAAAAAAAAATTCCCCCCTTTTGAAAAAAAGTATGCTATAAAAAAGTTTTAAAGTTTTATTTTCTCTTGGTATATATAACAAATGCATGTAATGAACTATTTTTTTTTATTAAAAAAGCATTTGAAATGATTTAACGGGAACGCTGTGGTTTCATCCCAGCCTGGATGTGACTGTTGATTTGTTTATTTGAATACATGTACACAGCTTGTCTTTGCGTCATGAAATATGGACTCTTTATTAACCCTTCCCCCCCATATAGACTCATTTTGACGCACTCAGTAGGTACTACATAAAGCCTGATCTGCAGAAAACCACAGTTAAACCTTAGCAAATTTAATTACAAAATCCTCATTTCCAGACCACTGAGAGGCAGCGAACAGCATAAAACCTGATCAGCCTGCGAGTTACTCGCAGGCTGATCTGGTTTTATGCTGTTCGCATAGGTCTTTTCATGGTGTCCTCTATGAGGGAAAGGGTTAAAGAAATGCCCGCTTAACGGTATACGTATAACGGGTTATACGAATTTCTAACATGAGTATATATATGCATTGTATGCATGCATTGTATAATGTAACACAAATAGACTTCGCTTTGAAACAGAAGAAATTGAAATGTCACCATAACTTTCAATTAAATCAAAGTCTATGTTCTTTTGGCATTGATACATCGTGAAATGGTAAAACTGGTATCCGAGAAAACAGACAACAACAAACCAAAAGAAAAAACAACACAGTAAGTGATACAGGTGAATCGATCATAGTTATTTTTCAATTTCATTTCATTTATTCAAGTACATATGCACTACATGTTTGTCGACTTCCGTACAATGACGGAGATAACATACAACATTAGAGAAGTTTGTGGATCACAATATCGTAATCACCATGTACAACATAAAATTTTTAGAAACATGCGTGTGCTATTAACTATAATGCAAATCTATTGCAATAATAGGCATAAATTGACTCCGTTGCCTGACCATTACTTGTAACCACAACAAGCAGAGCTCTCCCGGTATCCGGTAAATGCATTTATAGGCTAGTTTATTTGATAAAAAAGTTCCTATTAATAAAAACGAAATAGATCGTTAGATTGTTTGTATCTTGGTGCGTGTCTATCATCTGTGTTCTTAATAATTACATAAACATTTCATTTCATGCTATTAATTTAAAGGTTTTGTGATTTTATTTTAATACGATGTGTGTGTGTGTGTGGGGGGGGGGGGGGGGGGTCCCACATCAGTCATTGAGCGAGCACATAACCTCTCTGTTACCTGGAATACTGCCTTAACACCATTTACCCCCTCCAGACTTTTTATTTTACTTTCAAAATCGACTATGTACCTCAAAAATTGTGACAGAGGATTCTCTATATGAAAGGATACAAAGTTAAGGAAAAAACAGATATTGTACCCAATGTTTCTAAACTCAGAAGGTATTCTGACCATTTGCCCACCGGGACCAGCTGAAATGAGGGTTTAATACACATATTTACAAATAAAGTGTATGTATCATGTGAAATAAACGGTGCAAACTTGACTTGACTTGACTATTTGAGTTTACCGCCGTTTTGACAGTATTTCAGTCATATAGCGACGTCCAGCTAATTATAGATGGAGGAAGACCCCGAATGCACGGAGGCATCCGGGTAGAACCACCGACCTACCGCAAGCCAGCTGGAAGGTTTCCTCATATGAAAATCCGAATGACCCTGCCGGGATTCGAACCCACGCGGTGAGGGGCTGAGTGAGTGTTAAGGAAAAACAGCAATTGTACCCCAAACTCAGGGGGTGTATTGACCATTGTCCACTGGGACCAGCTGTAATGAGTATTTAATATAAATATATACAAATAATGTGTATGTTTCATGTACACTAAACGGTACAGTGACTCAGGGAGATGTATCATTGATAATATCCTAATTACCACATCATTTGCACATTGATGTCATGCAGACGTAATTAGCCACACAGTGTGAACACAATATTTTTTATTCCCCCAACTGAATATAACCGAGGTAACAGATGCATGCTGAATATAACATTCGTACATAAATGCCACCTTGCTTTGTGATGTTTTTGCCTGCTTTAAGCTGTCGATCTGGTATAATATCGACATGTTCCCAAGGTAACAAATGTCGATAATATGGTGCTTTTGGTCCCTTCCTAGGAACAGCAGAGTTTGACTGTTTAAGATTGATTTGATTGAACGGACTGCGTGTTACAATTCCTACGCAAGAAAAACGACATGCTGTTTGATGTAATTGTAAATGCTATAAATAGCGCCTCTATTATATCGTTATAATTAACACGGAGAATGAAATCATTTGCCTAGAGAACTTGAGAACAGCACGGCGTCTGGCTTTTGAGTGGATGTCAATGTTTTGTGGCTAGATAACAACTATTTGTTACCTTTCAGGAATTTGTTTTATATTTTGTGTACTATTAGACTTCTGACGTTTGATACCGCCAAAGACCCATGCAATAAGTCTGAACGTTGGCATTTTCAAGGCCTGACTTACAACCGGTAATAGCTTAGTTAATTAGGGTCTGTGTCTGCGTGACGTAGGTAAAGCTGTCTGTCTGTTTTGTGACGTCATATACAGCGACATGATATAATATAGACATAATTAGACACACAGTGTGAATACAAT
Source organism: Solen grandis (assembly GCA_021229015.1). Lineage (NCBI taxonomy): Eukaryota > Metazoa > Mollusca > Bivalvia > Adapedonta > Solenidae > Solen > Solen grandis. The sequence continues at coordinate 62,547,773 of CM037781.1, read as the reverse complement.
ATTGAATAAAAATGAGCTGACTGTAACATAAATACATAATCCTGATTTGGGTCCAACAAGTTCTGAATCGAACTAAGGTTATCACATACAGTTCGATTTTAAGAGTTTCGAATGGAGAGGTGCATGTTTGCTAATTGCATGTTCATGGGCGTAGCAGAGTCTAAATTGCGCAGGCCCCGGGGACATGCTTTCTCGGATTTTTTTTCTAGGATGCACATGCGTTTACGGCATATCCGCCAAATTAGGTTTTCAATATTAATCTCTCACCCCTTCTTTTTTTAGTGCATTTTTGGACGTTTTGAAAAAATACCATTTCTCAAAAGTACAGGTCCTGGCCCAAGCTACGCCATTTATATTATATGTTTTGTTAAGCGATCATATTGTGTATGTAGGTAGTTGTTATTCTAATCTCAAAATCTTCGATTTTTTCCTCTTTATCCACTCATCAATATATTATAACCACGGTCCTTCAAATTCTTTAAAAAAAAAGACCCTGAACAGTGCAGTTGCATGTTTGTGTAGACGCTTTTGCTCAGAGTGTACAGAGGCTTGCATTTACTATGAGATTCCAATGATCACTTGATGGACCATGATCACAATTTAATGATGGGTGGAATACCTTAACAACACCCCCAACGCTTGCATACTGATATCACAAGTATATAGTAATTGAATGACGATCATATTTCCATCTACGTTCTGGTACATTCTTCAATAAATATTCGAATCATTTCTAATTAAGTCACCCAAAATACAGATAATAATACATTTTGTTCTTTGTGTTTTAATATACGAATGCAAACATTCTAATCAATAAAATCTTTTAAATCTAAATATCAACTCAAAACCAAGACCTATAAAGCCCATGTCTTGCTTATTTTCCAATCTGCTATATTTATGTTCTGCTTTGAAGAAATACAGAACTATTGAATTTCGTGGCATTTTCAAACGTTATTATCTAGAAATAAGTTTATCTGCAACAATATAGAACTGGATAGAATTTAGGGTATACCATTTGATAGATATGCACCTAGATCAAGACATCTTGATATAAACGGAAGTGACGTGAACAGCAGAGAATGGGAGCATTGACACCGTGCAGGGAGAATTATACACACAAAGTTTCAGAAATAGATACAAAATATTGATTTTTTTTCTGTACAAAAAGTCGAACTTATTTACATATATACATTTTTTAAAACTTATATATTGGACTAGTACTTGGCGTCTGATGTAGAAAATCATTGTCATCAATGAGGATTAAACCCACAACTCTGGGATTTGAAACCGTGTACATTACTATTGGACAAATGATATCTGTCTAACTAGTATCATTAATCATAAAAAAAAAAATTAAAAAAAAAAAAAATGATGCCATGAATATCGTGTTATTTTGTATATCACAAGCTAAAGACCAAGATATTAAAATATATACATATATACTTTCTACAGCCATTTATCATAACTAGAACAGGAATACAGCAAGATGATAAAATAATGTAACCTGAACATCGGTATTCAGATTCTGTTAATCAAATAGAGCTTAGAGCTTATTGTTAATTCAAGGGCAAGGGTGGTTTGACTATCATGTACGTAGCTATGAAACTGTAGGCATACATATCTTTATTTCAGGTCTCATCAATACACAAACATAAAAATCTGGATTACAAATTATCAAATACAAATACATGTATCAATTAAAAAATGTGTATCGCCACTCAAACATGAGTTATAGGAGACTAAATAATAACTAAACTAATACAAAATAATGCTATAAAACTTTGACAAAGTTAAACAAAAAAATTTCTATAATATACATTAATAATATTTCAAATTATTTACATGTAAAAAGCTTGCGTCGTATTAAAATATCATGACAGGTTTAGGCACTGGCTTTGCATAGACCTGGATTGGTAAAAAACTCCGCAAACTGGCGTGTCTTACTCATCGTGTCATATCCAGGTGTCAGGGGTGCGTTCAGTATGCCAAACCGTATGCAACAGGTCACTTACAGTCAGCTACGGAGTTGTCATAGGACTTCACGTGCTTTTTATGCTGTACATGGGTATATGTGAACATCGTGGTTTATGACACTGAGACAGTTTCATAGCTGACTGTAAGCGTACGGTTGCATACGTTTTGTCATACTGAACGCACGCCTGGTTACAGGCTATATTTAGAAACGTTTGTCTGATGTCATCGTATAGACTACAGTGAAATAGTACATGTTTTTCATCGTCGATTACATTACACATATTACAAGTTCTTTGATGTAGAGGAACGCTTTGAAATCTACCAATTTCTATGCCCAACGGAGCCACACCACATCTAAATTTACTAAAAGCCGATCTGTGACTGTGAGGTAAGACAATCTTTCTGGTTCATAATCATGTTTAAATGTACAATAGGTGCGTAATTTATTTTTGCCATGTCTGGAACTATCTATGCGACTGCTGATGTCTTGTTTCCATAAACATGATAGCTAGTAATCTAACAAAGCTTAGACATTATACCAATTAGGATGTGACCCATGTATGCTGATGGGTCATCTATATTTAGTTACGCTAGAGAGCGAAGATTTTCTTTTTTTAATAAAATATTTAAGAAATCAAGGGCAAATACTCATGTGTCACTAGGATTTTTTGCTATCCAACTTGGTAGAGATACGCCAATTAGCATTATGGCTAAGTTTGGTAAATATTGGAGTTATAGGGTGGAGAACTTAAATGAACGCCACCCGGTACGCAAGGCAGGCGCACATCTGAAACATAAACATCTGCACTTTTAGCTATATCGTTCTTATCTCCAATTTAATGTCTTTGACAATCACGCTCTGCAACTTGATACTCGCATCGATAGTTTGTCTTTTGGTCCTGAACTTCAAAATGACATTGAACTAAAGTCAATGTTTTTATAATATGGGGGAGAATCTGGCTCCTGCTAAAATCCATTAGTTGTTTAAGATGAAATATTCGTACGTTATATGTGGCTAGCTTGTGCGACTCATTATCAACAATGTGTTTTGCGTAGGCAGGGAACTAATGTATTTCTTGCAGTACTTAGGTCACATTTTCAACTTCAGTAGTAACTTCTACATGTATTTCCAATGCACCTGATTCAAGTTAGACGTTTCGCTCAGCTAGGGGTTGTGTTTGTGTAAGTGTTTGTGTGTGTGTGTGTGGGGGGGGGGGAATCCGGGTTCGACTAGTTATTTGAGTTGGTCTGGTTTTTCGGAATTTTCACGTAAGGAAGCTCTGTAGCTGACTTCCGGTATATCGGGGAACTCGTGGTCTACCGCCACCTGTGATTAGTTGGGCGTCACTACTGTCGCGGCGGCGGTCGTTTCCATGACAACAAACACTATCTCCCCGGGATACATCGCTCAACTCTTTATGATTATGTATGTCGACTGCACACATTCAGGATGATCGCCCGAAGGGAGTTACTTAACTATTTACTACATCAGTTCTTCATCTGCTAAAAAAAATGCCAATGAATAAATCATAAATCTTCATAAGCTGTTTCTTGTCAATAGCTACTTTGAACATAAATACACGTGCTTGATAGTACAGCTTCCCTGTGCAGATTTATCCGACACGAAAACTGATGACTTAATGTACATATGTCTGGGTGGCTTTTGCAATCAATATGTTTCCGTTCTTTTTAATCATTAGGCAACGTTTTGATAATTGTATATCTCTTTACGTACAACATAAATTATACAGACACGATTTACCTGCATAATCAGTTTATAAAGAGAATCGTAATTGAATTTTGTATTTTTTTCTCTCGTCATAAAACACGTATAATTTGTTATCTTGATAAAAGAAATACTTTGAACATTGATTATGATTAATATCCCCATTAGCTATTATATAATCATTATACATTATTTTTCTGTTGTTTAGACTAATCATACTTAATGTACTTTGGAACCATTAAGTCAAAAATTGATAAACATGTTTGGAATATGACAATATGGATGTATCATGATTTTTCAATGAATTTCTCATACATTATATTTGTTAAGGCAATTATGTATATGGAACAATTTCAAATTTTGTTTTTTAATATCAGCGACGTAAGAAAAAAGCAATGATAATGATGTCATATTGCAAATATTATATATTTTGATCAATAACCTTAAAATTCAAAGGTACCCGGTACGTTGCTGCCAATAAAAAAAATGGTGGATTTTCATTAAATTGGTCTTATTTTGCGTGGAAGTGATGAATAAAGACAATCAGGTACAAAAAAACACCCCTTTGCCAAAGAAATCGCGCTACAACAGTTCGCGAAGTCGAAAACGTGTTTGATAGGAAGAGATTTGACCGACAGAATTTCGCCAATTTCTCCCGTGTAAAACTACAGAAAAATTAAAGCCACAATGTCAGTGTTGCATTGTTTGGAACAGATACTGATGAAAGAAACAAAAATACCTGAAATGAACACCTGTGCTGACTTGAAATCCATTGTTTTGAGAAGGTTTTGTGACAGCAGCTGGTCATCGGTCAAGATCGAGTCGGATGAATTTTTAAAAAGGCAGAAAAAAGACTGAATAAAATGAAAAATGAAAAAAAAACCAAAAAACAACAAGTAATCATTTTTTTGTTTATTTGTTTCTTTTATCAGCATCTGTCCATACAATTCAATGCTGATATTGTAGCTCTAGTTTTTCTTTAGTTTTACGCGGGAGAGATAGGAGAGATTCCGTCGGTCAGATCTCTTCCGACCAAACACGTTTTCGACTTCGTGAACTGTTGTAGCGCGATTCCTTTGGCAAGGGGTGATTTTTGTACCTGATTGTCTTTATTCATCCCTTCCACGCAAAATAAGACCAATTTTATGAAAATCCACCAAATTTCAAAGGATTTACGGGAACTGAAACGACATGATGTACGTTTTCAGTGGAAGAAGTTACCTACCTTCTTATTATATAAAACGTCATTGAATTTTTTTTAATGGGCAGCAACGTACCGGGACCTTTGTTAAAAATAAAAGATTTTGTCGTCATTTAACAATGGATAAACTTTCTCTGGTAAGATTTAAAGATAGGGGAGAAATGAAACAAGTATGAAATGTGAAGAAATCGTCGATTTCATTTTATGGTCATATTTTCTGTTACAAGAAGCCATTAAACAAATGAATAGTATTATGGTCGCCATTATGTGGTGCCAACAACCTGTTGTCACGTAAACAACTCCACGTCAGTGTTTACTATTATAAACATACAGCGTTTCGTTACTTTGGAAACGTAAATAACTTCTCCCAATGTAGGACTTCACTACGAGAACGAACCCACTTATCTCATAAAACCAAATCCAAACTAATTGAAACTCCTATGTTGCTAGGGTTTCCAGATTTTACTTCTTAATGGCTAAACAGCATCTAAAAGAGACATGCCCTTTAAATTTCGCCACGTATAATTCGTTTCTGAAATTCATTGTTGATGTAATTTGTCAAGAAATACAATTTGTTAGGGAACATAACAACCAACTTAAGTCCGTGGAATAGAGCCGTACAATGCTTGAGTTGAAACCCTGACTTGCGACTTATAAGTTTAAAATCCTTGTCATTTTTTGTAAAGAAATAAAACGAAGATCGTTGGCTATGCAGGAGACGTCGTAGAATTTAAAGAAGCCTCTGATATTCTTTTTTATCATGATGATAATGATGAAGATAATGTTTTTGGAATGTCGAGAAGGGAATGAAATCAATACCATTCTTAAATTAAATGAACTGAGCAGTTCTAAGTTATCATTGATTGACAACCATTCAAAGACGGACTGGTATTTGTCCGCTAAGCCACCTCCTTGGATGATTGGCACCGAACAAATCATATGGAAGTACTTGAATCTTATTTAAAGCAATTACGGCAATAAAATGTCAGAGGGGACCAGTCCTTTTAGCACATCGCAGTAATTAATTGAAAAAGAAAGATGCAGAAGAATGCTTAAAAAGCATGAAGAAAAGAGAAGAAGAAAACAGGAATAAGATGGATTTAGTTAGTATCTTGTTGAACTTTGTATTTATTTATGATGAAGTTTATTTTAATGATACAAAATTATGGTCAAGTAACAAATGCCAGCACAAGGCAAATGAGTAGCGTTGACTTTGAAGGGTGAATTTCGAGCTAAGATTTTACCCCTACAGGCACAGTATGTTTATGTAAGAGACTAATGGACAGTTTTGTTGTCTAGCAATAGACATGCATTCGACGCAATGAAATTGGTAATAAACACTATTTAAACCTTACACCTTCTGTAGCTTTGTGTCTTCCTTGATTCGAGGGAAAAAAAAGAAAGTACAAATTGAATTTCAGGAAAGCCTTGTGATGAAGAACCCACAAATGTACATGATTAGTATAGGTATTTGCAAAATTGTTTATTCTATAAAAATAAATCCGGATAAGCTTACACGCAATATTCCTTTAAACAAAGTTATGATATATACGTACATTATATAAATATTATTTATCGAAATATTGCAATTTAGACAGCTGAAATACTGTATTTTATACCAATATTCAGCTATATTATTTATCTCAAAAGCTAACTCAAAAGTTCAGAATTTTTCAACCCGTTGTTGATGTCGTCAAGCTTTTAAATTTCACTATTGTTTTGTTTACAATACAGAAATACTTTAATAATTAATGAATACTTTGTTGTCATTTATTTGGTAATCATACATAATTATCTACAGAATGTAATACATTTTGATCATTTTTGAGAATTAAAAGTAATAAATCTAAGTTTTGATTTCCTTTCTATATCCCTGATAAAAAACATTTACAGATGCGTAAATTGCACGGTACTAACACCTCGGGCTACATTATTGTATGAGTGTACAGACATCTCTTGGAAGGAACTTTCTGATCTGGGTCTGCTTATCAAAGTATGTATATATAACGGTGCCATGTATTCTGATTTTATCTACAATATTTCTTATATACTCTGGATAGTCTTTAAGAAAAGCCAGGACTGTAGCTCATTTAGCCTTCTCTCGGCAGGTCTAATTTTAGAATATCATTTAAACATGATGATGAAAACCGCTCGAATAATCGTGAGGTGATCAGTGATTTTCTTCCCATCTTTTTTTCTGTCTTTGCGTTGGACTCTAATTTTCGTTGATTTCGTGGAGAGAGTTTTCGACAAATGTTAACCCGACCCCCCCCCCCCAAAAAAAAACAACAAAAAAAACAACAACAACAACAACAAAAAAAACAACATTTCATTGGCCTCACGTTTTTAGAACACGAATCCACGAGTAAATGTGCCAAAGTTCATAAATAACAAAATTAAATGTCAACGGAAATTAATTAATTGAATAATTACTGTAAACCTTACACACCGTGACGTAATCTTCACCCAATTTCTCTTCCAACTGTTTCCTTCTTTTATTGCCAGGAAAAGTAATATTTTGTTTTGCCCGTTTTTTGTTGTTGTTTATTTGTCAACTTTCGAGCTATAAGTGGATGTGAACAAAACATTTCGTAGCTAAGTTATTAAATTCCTTAAGAAATGTTTTATTTGAAAATCGTCTTTAAAGTTCAAGTTTTAGGCTAGACATTATGTAATTTCTTTGCACAACCCTTTGTAGTAAACTTTGTATACATAGAAGTAATAAAGTTATGTTCTGCTCTGGTTATTTCTTATATTATAAAATAGGTACAACTTTTTATGTGCTCGCACTCTCACGCGCGTGTGTGTGTGTTTGTGACCCGAGTAGTTATGTTACAGTGTCGTTTTATTACTTAGCCATTTCCGTTTATTGTTCGAATACCGGAAGGTCATTGTTCGAATACCGGAAGGTCATTGTTCGAATACCGGAAGGTCATTTAAATTGTTCATGTAAGGGATCCTCCACTGGGTTAAAAATAATTAAAGGGAGGTAATTCAGGAAATATATAAATATTTAATAATTACCACCTTGTATACAAAACTCAAGGACAAAACTGACTCATATATCAAATAAAAATAAACAATTATTCAAGCACCAATTAAGCCAAACGATTATAATATAAAGCCTAAATTATAGATATATGGCTTATGTGAACTAATTTATACACTGCGAGTTTTGCGACATAGAGAGACAAGTCCACTACCAAGATTAACTACGTTTTCTAAAGACTCACAGCTGTTTATTTTTTTTCAACTGTTTTGTTTTATGTTTGAGTTTTTCAACTGTGTGTTTTTTTAGGTTTAAAAAGGTAAATTAAATTGTTATTTGCCAATTGACAATCATGCAGAAAGATATGCACCCTGAATATCCCATTTTACGATGGAATATCCTAAAATGATTTATGAAAACCAACGAAAGGAGTGCTCTTCCGAACTCTTCGGTTGTTAACCAAGATTTCATTGGTTTACGAAATAGGTCAAAATCCATTTTATACAGCTTACGCCGAAAAAAAAAAAAAACCAGCACGTTTGATTTAACTCATAATACCATTCTACTTATAGAAATAGATGATTTGTTTTCCAAATAAATTCTTACTTAGGGAGACAGCTGTCGTATTCTAATGTACTGTACGCAGGTAAAAAGGGGAAAAAACCCATTTGTAAACTTCGTTCTTGAGCATATTCAACGTGACATTTGACAAAGGATATAAATCCAACCTGTACACGACGTATATTAAAGCCCGCGACTTCTTCAAGGACGTGTTGTGAGGGAACCAGCTTGTGGTTGTTTTAAGATAGTCCGGGGGCCTGACATGTTAATGGCATACTTATGGTTCTTTATATCTCCATCAATTAACTGCCATTGTCAAAGAAAAGTCGTTCGATTTCCATGTACTATTAAGCCAGTCCATAATAAATCTCTTGTCGGAATTGGTCCCATATGTGCTTAACTGTGGCCCGGATTCAAACGTAACTAGTGTTTAGTCACCAGTGAACAACTTCTGTCGATCTCATAGAGCGAACTGGGAACCACAGTAGACATATGTTGGCAATACCTCGGCAGCCCTATATCTCTTTTATACAAAGGTCGCTTGAGACCATGTTAAATAAGTCGTTTTGGCTAAGTTAAAAGGCTCGTCGGTTGATAATGGCATTTACATCGTATATATGTTGTATTGTGCAACATAAGGGACCTCCCTGACCAGTAGCTGACAGCCGATGACTGACTTTATGCTATAGGTTCTAGTCCCGGTCTGGCTACTTTAAAATGTTATATCAGGAAACCACCCAGTGGTCGGTTTGTGGTTCTACCCTGGTGTATATGTGCACCCGGGTTTTCCGACCATCTGTCATTTTAGCTGGGTATCGCTGTGACTGAAAAACTTTCACAGTGACAGTTAACCCAACATTTAATAGGTCAGCAAAATGCACTGTGTACCGCAGATTGTACATTAAGTGAACTTTTAAAGTCAGACATTTTAAAGGATCTTGTTGGAAATCTAAGTTTGATTCCTCTTTTTGTCTGACTCATAGAAATTATTTTATATATTTCCATATTGTTTTTGTTGTGTCTGGGTTTTTTTTGTGAATCAATATATCATTTTCCTTATCTTTGCTTGGAAGAAAAAGAAATGTATTTCAATGAAATTATTTCCCTAATTAAAGTATCCCAAACATGTGTCGGCCATGTTTTGTCTGGTAGAGAACATGTTGCCTCTAATCTCACTTATCCCCGTATCTGGAACCATTGTTCCATTGAAACGTGCATGCAAATCGAGTTCATCTGGTCGGTTTCTGTTTAAATAAAAATGCTACCACTTAATCAAGATAGAATCAAGTTTGAAAGTGCCAGATAATCTTTATGATTGGATAAACGATACAAAATCCTACTGGGAGTCCTCTTTCAGCTTTTTTTTTGTATTCTGGTTACTTGAATAAATCTAACCGACAGAGTGCAAATAAATTAAAGTGGCGTAATCGAACCCTCTTTTCCGTTTTTTTTTCTGGCCTACTCCAGGGAGACGTATAGCAGCGTTCTCTATTAACAACGCCCTAATTGTAAAAGTATCTGCCAATGGTTTGATAATCTTTTATTAAGGTTCAGAAAAAGTAGGAACGTAGACAAACGATGTGCTAGATGATAACTGTAACCCTATTTCCTTTGTATTGTTTACTTACTTTAAAATGTTTGAATGAATTATGCAAACATTGGCGTCAAGTGCTTGAATATACAGGGTGTGAATGCAAGATATAAACAGTATAACTTATAATAAGATATTTCTACGAAAGGAAAAAAAAAACATAATCATTTATAAAAGTATTCCTTGCGAGAGGGAAAATGAATATGAATATCATTGAAGGTAACCCATCCATCAATAAATTTTGATCATGGTCCATCAAGTGATCGTGGGAATTTTATAGTAAATGATTTTTAGCAAAAGAGCCTATAACCCCAACTCAGTGGGTGCTTGCATCTGCATTTGAGCATTTGAAGGATTGTGATTTAATGATAGATATAAAATAAAAATCCGCCAAATCTCAAAGTTTGAGATAAAAAGTTTTCATCAAGGTCAATGTCACCCCCGAGGTTCTTCGCTACTTTTCCGTTACTATGGTTATGGCATATGTTTAGATAAGATTTTTGCGTCAAAAACTATGGCAGTCGTAAATATTGACACATAAAAATAGTTTTGTCACATCTGCTTTGATGTTGAAAGACGGCATTGTGATGTTTTACTGGTATGTGTCGTTTAATAATTACCATTTGTTCATCATAAAAACAAATATTTCAGATTTACTGAAGAACTGGGGATTCTTAGAAAAACAAATTTATCCCCTGCAGTGACAAAAACTTTCAAAAATATCTCAACACAGCAGGGAAGATCGCAGATGTAATTAAGGAACTAAATGTTTGTGAGATAAAAGAAAAGAAGAGAATTGATTTTCGGAAAATAGGAAAAAAAAAGTACTAAGATAATGTTTTCTTTTATGACTTGAGCATAACAAAACATACATTTACAAATTGACAGTATATACAAAATTGATAGTTACACTCGACCCTATCGGCTTCTCTAGTCACCTTCAACATATATTATACATTATACTCTAGAATGCCGGTAGTGTCTTATGTTGAGAACAACTGATATAATAACTGATGGTCAGTTAAGGTACTGTTAAGTCTGAGATACAAAATGTTGGGTAGTAATTCCAATGTGTCCAATTATTGACGAGCTATGTTAAGTGCTTGAAGTATTTTCTCTTTCCAAGGCAAAACAAAAATGTGTTGTTTGGTGCACTATAACAATAGTGATTAAAAAAGACCTAACGGTTGTGAAATCAAAACAAAAGGTGATAGATAAATCAATTGTCAAAATGGCGAAAAAGTCACAAAAATGCCCCTTAAAAGCTATCCCCCCTCAAATAAATAAATAAATAAATAAATAAATAAATAAATAAATAAATAAATATTCCCCCAGTGATTGTTTTTTTTCAGTTTTCGCTGCATTAAGCCCAGGACTCGCTCGGCTAAAATATTTTCCTTATAACTTATTGTGGATGCATTGAATTAAAACATTACATCCCACAGCGAAAACATTGCATCTATTATGAAGGATGCATAAGATGCACAGGTTTGTGCAGATGCACAATCCCCCCCCCCCCCAAAACAAAATGCGTAAATAAAAATGAAAATTAAGCAAAAAAAAATGTAACAAGTGGTTTGTAAGCTGAAAAAAAGGTAAAACAGGAAACCACCCATGAGTTTAAGGATGTGGGCAATTACAGCAGGACTTCCCGTAAGGATGGAGCTGTCCATGGTTCATAGACAATGCCTGTCTGTGAGAGAACACGTGCCTGGCGTGGCCACCCGTTCGCTGCACCAGTCCGTTCTCATCAGACTGTGCCAGCGTATGGTTAAGGAGTACATACTGCAACTTGTTAAATGAAGTAAAATTTCGGTACTTCGAGAATATGGTCTTCTTCTCTCAGTGTCAAAAGAGCTTTGATTTGTTTCATTATGGCCTAGAGTGAGGATCATAACACTGGTTCCATTCATATGTTGCATTCCTAATGAAGTACTTCTTTGCCTAAAACATACAGACATATGACTATGAACATTGCACCAAACATGTCGGTACCTATATGTTTTATACTCACATTTAGTTGTGTATTATTATAAGTGGTGTATTGCGTTTTCTGAGTTCTTCTTAAAAATTACGACCTGTTTAAGACTGACGGTGGAGCTTTGTGAAAGGGAAATAATTAAAAAAAAAGCACGGCTGCTGATTTGCACAATTACGGCATCCGATTTAACTGCACTGTATCACTGCGCAGCAACAGAAAGAATATACTACTGAAGTAAGGTCATGACCTCATTAGGAATGGAATCAGTGTTATGATCCTCACTCTGGGCCATAATGAAACAAATCAAAGCGCTTTAGACACCGAGAGTCTGCCAGTGGTATTATCATGAAACAAAGAGCGAGTTCAGCTGACTTAATTAAATTAATTATTAGAATGCAGGAAAAAATGGCGTCATATGACCTTTGTTTCAAAGGAGTTCAACCCTGTTGCATGGCAAGGTTTGGAATTAAAGCTAAATTAAAGACGGTCTCACAGTGACTTGAGCGCTTTGATTATGTTACTTAGGCCATACATACTGTAAGTAATGTATCCTTATTTGTTTTCCGGAAATCACGTGACATCATTTGGTCAATCGTGATTACTAAGATTGGATTGTGTAGGTGTGATAAAACACCATTTTTATTGCGGGTTTATCGATTCAACGTGGCTGTAACCGCTTAGATATAGCTACTGGAAGTACGAAACGAGTCTGGTGAGGAAGACAACACTTGAACGACTCTCTTACATTCACTGCCCATATGTTTTACAGTAGAAATCAAAAAGCATCAATCCAGTTTTATTAGCACTTTCGGTTCTTTGATGGCTGATAAGTTTTATAGTTTTGTCGAATTTCTTTCTTATAAGCTCGGGTCGCTGCTGTACCTGCATACTATTGTGAAATCATTAATTTTCGTTTGGCACTAATTTTCGTCGATTTCGTGGAGGGTTTTATCCACGAAATGTATTCCCCACGAAAACGTGTCTCTTACATAGGCCGCACTTTTTCTAGAACATAGATCTATGAATAATACCCACAAATTTTCCTAAGGTATATGATCAACGAAATTTAATTTCAACGAAAATTAATGATTTTACAGCATGTAACTTGGCTTTTTGTTGATTTGTATGGAGAGAGATGTAGGCATATGTGTCTATCAACTAGTTGCACGCCTCTAGTCGCGCAGTTGTGCAAATTTCTAGAAATTGAAACATTTCCAAAGACCTTAAGTTACGCATGCTTGTATCAGGCACTATCATGTATTAATGCATACATGAACACATTGTGCATTGCGTTTTCGATTGCGGGTCCAAAGGTTGTGGGCTCGAAACCGAGTTGGGGGAAGAAATATTTTTCCATGGCCGGAAATGTCGGGAGCTGTTGCACTATATTCTCAAAGTAACTGAATTACTGTCGGCGGGTCGTTAAACTCAGTAATCAACACACAACCATAGATACCCGAGAATGTATATACATGCTTGATTGAATATGGATTCACATATATGACAGCAAAAAGTATTGTCATTTATTCAGTCTTGTTGATTACCGTTGTAAAAGTACCACAGGGATGCTCTACAGCAGATATTCATTCAAGTCATTATGTCTTAAATGAATGTAAATTATCCCTAACAAAGTCCCCGGGGGACAATCCTGTCCAATATTATAAATGTGTTGACGTCAATTGCACATGTTTTTCCAGAACACTCCATCTAGATATGTTTCTTGGTAACATTCAGAGTAAAGAATAAAAAAAAGAAAGAAAAAAAAATCGAAGTCGTTATTTTGAATAATTAAGCAGCTGTCAATTAAACAAGGCTATCAGACGCCAGATGCATTAATTTTGGTTCAGTATTTTATCCGTATTCAAATTTCAACCAAAATGTTCAGTTATATACAATAATTTATATTTAAATTTATTGAAGAAATGGTTACTTATCAGAGCAATATCTGTATTGCAGAACTGGGAACAGAGTCAAGTATTTGATCGATATTAATACTGTTCAATGGTATATTATTTCACCCCTTTTGTAACTGATGGAACCGTGGCGACACTACCTCGTGATGTTTAAAACAGGAAAGTCTGTCCTGTTGATGAATAGCCCCGACATCCTGTGAATAGATCACCTTCTTTTCCAGTATTAGATCGCAGATAAAGCGTTTCCTTAAAAATGATAAAAAGATTGAATACTTGTTTTAGGATTAGGAGAGAAAACTCCAATCCCATTCCACAGTGAGTTTGGTTTGACTTAACCCTTTCCCTCATATAGACTCATTTTGACGCACTAAATAGGTACCGCATAAAGCCTGATCTGCAGAAAACCACAGTTAGACCTTAACAAATTTAATTACAAAATCCTCATTTCCAGACCACTGAGGAGCAGCGAACAGCATAAAACCTGATCAGCCTGCGAGTTACTCGCAGGCTGATCTGGTTTTATGCTGTTCGCATAGGTCTTTTCGTGGTTTCCTCTATGAGGGAAAGGGTTAATGATGTTGTCTATATATGTAACTCCTTCGTAAAAAGATTCGAAATTATGTAGGTTATAACAGACAGAAAATGAGAGATCTTCATAACAGGATGGGTGTAATGTCCTTTTATTAATGCTGCCTATCTTAAATTAACAAAGAACAGAGAGATAGCGAAGAAGACGGGAAGTGTCCAATGGTCCCTCGCTACTGTGGGTTCGAATCCCGCACGGGGTTTTTCAGTCTTTTAGCAGGCTAACGGTAGGTCGGTGGTTATATCAAGGTGCCTCTGTACATTCGGGATCTATCAGCTGCAATATGCTGGACTGATATAGGTTAACAACATTATATGGCAATAATATAGGAGTACTCAGTACTGGTTCTACCCAGGAACTTGTCCCCCGTGTATCGGTGCTTTACATTGCGGGACACGTAAAAGAACCAAGGGGTTCTATTCGCAAAACGAGCTTGGGTACCGCACCCAGACTCCCTTGTATCCAACCACTGTCTCTTCCGACGCTGTCTCTTCAGCAGAAAACGGGACCCACACGTTGGAGTTCCACAATCGTAAGGTCTAAATTATGGCCATAATAATCAGAAAATGATTTCTAGCCATTACAATAAAAGAAAGAAAAGAAGAAGGAGATATATCTGTGTTTACGCACACCTGCAACCTGTTGTCTATCGTGGTCTAATAGTCGTATTGTAATAGTCAAATAACCTTTAAGCGGGGCTAGAATTAGTGGCCGTTAAGCTAGTTGACCGCTAAATAGAGGGTCATATGTTTTCAGCTTTTTCCGGCATCTGAATGATTCTTCTTAAGAGAGGATAGATCTAAATGTACATTAAATTTAAGGTAAAGTCCCTGTAATTTTTCCGCTACATTTCGGCCCTCATTGCCTTTTACGTAGATTAACCAAGGCTTTCTAATGTTTCATTAGGTATCTTGGTTATCTAGGTAGAGTTTAACTGGTCCAAGACGTAGTGGTTTCTTTTATATTGATGCTAAATCGATTCCAGCAATTTAAGATGGCTGCTAAAATTATGGGCGTTTAATAGACGTAAAATTATTTTTAGATAGCTGCTTAATGGTTGTTAAATATACATATAAATAATGACGATCCAATGGTTTTAAAGATGGATGCTTAATGGATTGTTAAATATAGGTACATGTGCATGCAATATTCAGTATTGATTCAGGATGCTAAACGCAGGCTGCATAATGGAGAGCATATACCCGTAATAGGTTTTAAGAAACGACCTGGTATATCTTGATTTTATTTATTTCTGTTATAATCATTTGTTTTCGTAGGAAGCAAATGTTTGTTGATTTTATGGAGAGGTTTTATCAACGATTATTGACCCTCCCACAAAAAGGTTCATTTAATAAATCTCAGGTTATATAAAACACGAATTCGCAAAAAAATGTACCCACAAAATTCCCTTTGCCACATAATCAACAAAATATAATGTCTGCAAAATATGAATGATTTTACAGAATAGATCCATTTTGAACCATATTTCGCACAAAAATGAATTTTCTCTGAAAAAATCAGCCGTTCTGTGAACATTTTCCATGAACGTGAAAAAAAAAAGATATCTTGTTTTGGCTAATATAATTGTCCACGTTAAAAACGTATTTATGGGTGACAGGAAGCGACGCCCGGTCGATACGTCTTTTCATTATTTCCTTTTCGTACATTTTAACATTTAAGAACATGCCTCATTCTCAAGACACATTCACTTTGTTTTGCTGTGATTTAGGTCACAACGACGTAAATTCCTTTACTTTCTTTTATGATTCACAAAAAGACAACATTACTGTAAAAGTATTTTTTTGTTAATTTTCGCCTAAAAGGCTTTATCAAAAATAAGGGAGAAAAGAAATACGATAGCACTACATTATTGGATTTTGACCAAAAATAATATTTAATCAATTCTGTCTTGAGCAGTCAGTCAATGGAACAAGAAAAAATTGCCGCTTAACCCTTTCCCTCATATATACTCCTTTTGACGCCCTCAATAGGTATCACATAAAGCCTGATCTGCAGAAAACCACAGTTAAACCTTACCAAATTTAATTACAAAATACTCATTTCCAGACCACTGAGGAGCAGCGAACAGCATAAAACCTGATCAGCCTGCGAGTTACTCGCAGGCTGATCTGGTTTGATGCTGTTTGCATAGGTCTTTTCATGGTTTTCTCTATGAGGGAAAGGGTTAACAGAGGTGGCCGCTAAACGAAGGTTAAACATAAAATAAAATGCTAATTTGATGATATTAAAACTGACCTTTAAATGCAGGTTGACCGCTAAGTAGAAGTGACTGCTAATACAGGTTCAACTGAAATTGATATTGCTTTTTGTCAAATGTAATAATGTAGTGCTGTTATATTTCTTCGTTATTTTTTTTATAAAGCCCGTAGGGTGAAATTTGAAAAAAAAACAACAATTTTTCTATCTCTGTGTTAATAGAGACAATATATAAAACCTCTATTTAAAATCTAAAAATTGAAAATGTCGAATTGTGTAATTAGAGCTGGTACTGGGTATTTCGGAAAGCTTATGAAACTTGTAAAATATGACCTTATATTTACTGAGCTACTTGAGATTGATTAGGTTTTTCTGACATGTACCGCCAAGGGACTATATAATTTAATGTCGAATCTGACATTTGTAAGGTGGCTGTCTTAAACAGACTTGGTTCTAAGTAATAGTATACATTTAAATTGTTTATTAGTGTAAGATAGAATCCATTAAGACGTTTCTGTAGACAGAAGAAGTCAAGAACGAACGTAGCGAATGTAGCTTCTATAACCTAGAGATTCTATCAGACTTAGATGTCAACCCATTTTTTTTTTGGAGGGGGGGGGGGGGGACACTTGATTTTGTCAAATAGATCGACCTGTTTTTTATATGGTAAAAATAAAAGATAGAAACTTAAGGTATTCTATTGAAATATATCGCAGATAAATTTGAATTTTCAGAGCTTTTTATTGGCCACATATTTAAATGCAATTGCAAGTTTTCTAAAGAGCCAATAATTTTTTTGAGCGAGGATTACTCAAGAGCTTTGAAAGGATTACAGTCGCTGTTGAGAACATTTGGGTAATCAACACAAATTGTGGATGTGAGACCTAACGTGTACTAAGTGTTATGACGTCAAAAAAGATACTTCACTCTGCGGATTTCATTAATTCTGAATGACTCGCCTTTGCAAATATCAACATGTGTTTTATTAACAACTTAAATATTACTAATTCGGATCTTTATCGAATTTTACTTCCATTTTCAGAAGTTTCTAAAAAAATCAGAAAACATTTATAAAAATATATCCCACCTAAAGGTAAAATCTTGATATTTTATATTGTTATTTGTGTGATATATTTTTTTTTCGTTTTTCAGTGGTTTAGAAGTCCTAGAGCATGTTTTATTCAAACCTTTGTTAAAGGATGCTTTGTGTTTAATGCAATTTTACAGGTCCATGTTGTTACAAACTATATCTATCTTACTTTGCAATATGTTTATCTAGTTTCACATCGTAACTTTGAATAAACATATCGTAAAGGGGGAAATGCATTTTTCGTAAAAACTACACCAAACCCCACCCCATAAAAATGAATAAATATAAAAATAAAGATACATGTAATAATAAAAAATAACTTATTAAAAATATTAGAAAAAACAACAACAAACAAACAAAAACACAACAACAACAACAACATTCAACTTATTATTGTTTCCTTATCAAAAATATTACCCTAACAAGATAACAAAATTATTTGGATTTACGATAAAACTCATAATGTATCATGGTTGGAAAAAATGTGCCGTAAATACAAAATACAAAAAAAAAATCAAAGGCCCATCATTTTTCTTTAAAAAAAACAACAGCGAATAAATTAATTTATTGCACAAAAAATCAAGACGTATGCAGTGCAACTTTAGAGGTTCGGTACATACACAGTTTCTGTGTGACAAATGATTAAGATGCTTTCTAGGCACCAATCCAGAGTATTTCATTTTGGATTTTACGTTCAGTTTTGCTTTACCATTCTGCATACGCTGATGAACTGCGATCATTTTCAGCTTTGGGATATTTAGTCTCCTTTTCAATCAAGAGGCCGTCTGAGATTCCTATGTAGATGACCCGGGATTCATTAGGACCGGAATATCAATACGACAAATCGGATTAGTAATGATAGCATTTGATTAGGCAATACCTTCAGATTGTTCACGTAAGCCCTTGATTTCCTGCTTCTGATTACCTTTATTTAATTGTATGTACTTTTTGTAAGAAAAATACAGGACTTTTACACGGGTGCTTTATTTCGCGTTTTTTTATCGTTTTATTTATTTTTTTGTATCATTATATCACGAAAAGCAGTTTTTTCAGAGTCTTAAATTCACGTTACTCCGCTTGATTTATTAATACTAAATTGTTTAACTTGTACTGTTTCCCCCCCCCCCCCCCATATGTTTTTAGTGTGAAAAAAGTGTTGTGCATAAGACTTATTTCATGGACGGCTTATTTCACGTTTCATCCAAAAATGAATTTTGTCGTGGGTTCTTAAAATTTATACAAATTTGTGTAAAATGTTTTATCACTTACGTATGGCTTTCTTTTTCGCCGTTGGATAAAGTGACGGTTTTAATTTAAAACGCGAATATAGCGAAACTTAGTGAAATTTAAGCCTTATATAGTATAGCCGCTATATTTACAATATATAGATGTAAGTTTGACATTAAGATCATCCCATAAAAGAAAAATGAATGGGTCTCCTCTGAGAGACAAGAAAAAAAAGATCGCTTATTCAATCTCCTATGATGGAATTTAAATTTACGGTTAATCTTAGTTGACAATGGTAACGTACAAAATGTATTACTTACGGATGTCCTTCATATTGAATTATAAATCCTATATAGACTTCATTGTCCTTTAGAATATTAAACACGCTTCAATATGTGATATTCCACTGTTGTGAATTGAACTTGAATATATCTTATTTTAAGGGGGGATCTGGGTATAACAATAAAGTTGCCTTTTCAAGCATTTGTATTTAATGCATTGAGAAGTTACATTCGTTGTGCATTATCAAACTATGCAACGACGAAATAAACCGATATCTGTATTTATGCCATATTTTATGCCCCTCCCATTTTCTCCCTTATTATAGCTACTTAAATTAAACTTATTTATTTTCCGTCGATCTGGAAACATGTTCTTACAATTTATTCTGAATCCTCTCAACGAATTCTTGTTTGGACGAGTACTTTGCGCCTTGGAAGGTCATGAAGAAACCTTGCCCCCATCGGGGTTCGTATCAGCAACCCTTAGATCCGCAGTCGGCTTTTGTTACCACTAGAGCAAGGCGCCCACAGCGATTTTCCTTGTTAAAAATTCCAAGTTAAGAAGAAACACTGTAACAGCATTACCATTACTTTTGACGGCTTTAACTTTTTAATTAACACACTCTAGTCAGCCCGACGATAGTAGCATGTGATGTATAGGCTTTCTCCTTCAATTCTATTCCCCCGGTTGTTTAGGTATTATAGGATATATCCGAGACACGGGACACCACCAACCAAACCGCCGTATTCACTAACAATATGTTTTAATAGCATGTAAAAAATTTCAGAAATCGGCTACTTTTATCAAATGAAGATCTTTCGAGACACGGTATATTTTTTCAAGAATGTTATTTGTCTTATAAGACAATTGCTTTTAAAAAAGGCTATGCTTTTTCACTGGAGTTAGAGATTAATCTTCGAAGTGTTAAGTGGGTCATCAACCCTACGTGCTGACTAAAAATTTTATATGTCAAATATTTGAACTCACCTTTTTTTTTTTTATCAAATCTCGTTCCAGAGAATTGTACGGTTAAGCCTGTCTAAAGCAAAGTCAAGGGATATATAAACGTCCGCTTAGACAATGTGGATACTTAATGGAGGAATATTTGAAAGTGTCCAGCTTAACACTGGCTACCGATAAATGTATAATGAATTGCAAATTAAAATGTTATAAAATTGGCTGTTTAATAAAGATGGTCACTAATACAGATTGTCCTTTGATACATGTGGTCGTTATTACAGGTTTGCTGCATAACACAGGTGGTCATTAAAGTTGACAGCTTTGTATGGTCGTATAAACAGGTTGATGCTATTGTAGTGGTCATTAAAACAGGTTGACTGCTTATTGTATGTGGTCGTTAAAACAGGTTGACTGCTTATTGTATGTGGTCGTTAAAACAGGTTGACTGTTTATTGTATGTGGTCGTTAAAACAGGTTGACTGCTTATTGTATGTGGTCGTTAAAACAGGTTGACTGCTTATTGTATGTGGTCGTTAAAACAGGTTGACTGCTTATTGTATGTGGTCGTTAAAACAGGTTGACTGCTTATTGTATGTGGTCGTTAAAACAGGTTGACTGTTATTCAGATATCGTTATACAGGTTAACGGTTTAGTATAGGTGGTCGCTAACACAGGTTGACTGCTTAAAACAGGTTCAGTTGTATGTCAGGTCAAACTGGAACATACGAGTGAAGTCCGCCCTACTAACATGCAATACAAGGGATAAGTTAGTCCAGTCCATCACGGCTAATCCAAATTTAAGACTCTTTGACCGGAGCAGTTGTCTCTCTGTCTAGACAAGATGCAGATTAATTACAAGGATATATTTACCATGAGAACTTTAGCCCTGATTTGACTCCGTCCTCGCCATAAAAGTGCTTCTGCTTGGTTTTGAGTTGTATGTAAATCGATCTTAACAAACAGATCGCATGCTACAGTCTTCATAGCAGATTTCAAATGCCAACAATCCGATTTTTATTTGATTTAGCACAGGCAATATTTGATCAAATAATTGATAAAAATGCTCATGCACATTGTTTTTACTATATTTCAGGCCATGACGGGTGGACATTTAATGGACGGTTTCCGTTTGCGTGTGTTATCTTCATAAAATGAAGAATTTAAAAACTTACGAAATGCTGGATACAATGTGACGTCATCAGACGTCATTGCATAGCGAACGTCTCAATTCTTCATTTCTATCCTGGATTTTAAGTGTTGTTTAAATAAAACTTAGTTTTACGTGTTGCAAATTTTATTCATGGTCAGCAGGAACTAAAAGTTTGCGATATTAATGGAAGATCCTGAAAACAGCCACATTGCGCGATGGACTGACACACGCGCATGGGCGAGACAGTCACGTGACTTTGATGACGTCGCACAGATATGAAGAAGCAAAACGTTCGAACTTTATCTTTGATCGTTTGCACGTTCACATATTTACTGATCGGAGCTGCGGTATTCGACGCTCTAGAATCTGGTTTTGAGAAGGAACACAAGCGGGAACTACTTTCTGAGGAGCATAGTATTAAAACGCGCTACAATATGACCGATGAAGACTTTAAAAAACTGCGTATTAATATAATCAAATCGGTGCCTTACAAGGCAGGAACCCAGTGGAAATTCGCTGGTGCCTTTTACTTCGCTCTGACTGTGATAACGACTATAGGTAAGTAATTTTGACATGGCAACAATCCCATCGGTTATACCTAGCACAAAGTAAAGCTTTAATAGTCCTAGTTAAGGCCAAATTTCACTATCCTTGTATCTTAAAAAAAATGCCAAAATAGTTAATTTCTAACAGAAGAAAACATATATATTTCATATATTGAAAAGAAATTGTCGTGTGCATTACACACAATAACACGTAAGAGACGGAATGTGTGAAATAAATATTGCATAATATTTTAGATTAGAAGTTGGACAGCATTAGCAACAAGATAAACTCTTCACTTTAAAAATAGATTCTTAATTACTCAGAAGTTAACATACATCTATCATTGTTGGAATAATGGAATTCGAAAGAGAGAATTGATGGAATGCTTTTGTTCCTTATTAAGAATTTCTGTAATTAAGTTATTGTTGCTGGAACTCAAGACAATTAATTAGGAGTGAAATAGGTTTACTTTAGAAATCGTAATGGAAAACGATAAAAGTCAAATATTTGTTTGGAGAGGTTGTGTAAAAATGAAATAATTGTAAAAATAGATAAAAAAAAAAAAAAAAAAAGATATCGAAGAATAATAATAATTATTATAAAAATTACAAAAGGAATATGCTTTTGTTGTATGTGTCTTCGATAAGTTTGTGTTTCATTTCATTTTAAAGGCTAAATTTGTGTCCTTTTTAATGAAGGCAATATTAATTCTGCTGGAATGTAGGCTTGAAGGATGAAAACTTCATTTATTTTCATTTTATTTCTGTTCTAAAAATACGTTTATTTCATATGGCTGCTAAGTTTTTAATATAATTGAAATTATTTTATATACTTTTATGTCATGTTACAATGTAAGTGCGTATGTACTCGCCCTGATTGCCATGCATTTTTGTATTCACTTGTACCCGTCCTAAAGAACTTCCATTCTTATGATAAGTAACTTTAAATCTGTACTATTCGCCTTTAGGGCTTGCACCTGAATGCGAACATGCACTCGCCCTTAGGACTTGCAATTAATTGTGTATATGTTCTTGCCCTTTAGGACTTCCACCTGAATGTGTACATGTACTAGCCTTTTAGGACATGTACCTGAATGCGAACATTAACTCGCCGTTTAGGTTGCACCTAAAATTGTACCTTAATGCGTACATGTACTCGCCATATAGCACTTTCACCTAATGAGTAAATGTACTCGCTCTTTAGGACTTTCACCTGAATGCGTACATGTACTGATCACCCTTTAAATACTACCATTTACTCGCCCTTTCGGACTTTTATTTAAATGTCAACGTGTACACATCCTTTAGGACTTGCTCCTGAATGTGTATTGTACTCGCCTTCAGATCTTGCGCTTGTATTTTGACATGTGCTCTCCCTTTAGGGCTTTCACTTGTTTATGCACATATACTCGCCCCACAATTTTTTTCCGAATACACTCTTACTATAGGACTTGCACGTGTATGTTGACATGTTATCACACTTTAGGACTTGCACCCTTATTTCCATAGATACTCAGTGAGTACATGTACTTGCGCTTCTAAGTCTTCTTTTTAAGTGTTCGCCCAGTAGGACATGCACTTCTAGTATCACTTGTACTCTCCATATAGTATTTGCACTTTTGTTTGTATATATCCTTGCACTGTAGGATTTACATGTTCTCGCTCCGTTTGTCTTGAGCGTGTCGATGTTCTCACCTTGTAGGATATGCACGTATTACACACATGGTCAAAATATTATCTTATGCATTTATCTTAGATTGCAATAACATTGCTGTGCATATATCAGTTTATTGTAATAATACATTTCTCATTTTACAATTCCAAGAAATGCCTGAAGTCAGACTTGGCCAATACCACGATTTTATGTACGACACAGCTGGTAAATTTTCCTAAGGCTTCAGATAGATCAAAGGTGTTGTGTTCAATCAATATATACATCAAATTATGTTTAGACCCTTATGGTTATCCAATGATCTCTTGTTATATGTCGTTAAACGACACGATTGATTTGTGATGCAAGCTTTTCTGATGATTTGTTTACACTGCTTGACACGTACTGCTGAAAATAAATCGTCGCAACCCCAAACCTATCCCACCTCGGTTGACTTCTCCTTTTTCACTTCATGACATCATGCCCTGGCGAAATGGGCAAAATGTTGTTTTACAGCAATCGTTATAATGAAATACTCTTCAGGCTTGAATGTTATGTAAATTACTAAAAACATGCAGTGATTAGCTGTATAAATCGACCACAATGATTGGTTAAAAAACGTGAAGGAACCAATGAGATGGCGTGATTTGAAATACCCTAAAACGACAAAATACATGCGTGAAATACCACGGCCGTTGTATGATATATATGAATTAGGCATTACGGCGATATACGTCAGTGCTTTTCTTGTGACCATCATTATCACATACACATGTGCTAATTCGTCTGCTGCTTGATATATACATACAGCGTGAAGGTCTTTCCATCTGAACTACAGATTCGATGACCTAATTAGTTATATCAACAAAAACATGCGCATATTGTCCACTACTGTCACGATTCTCAGAGCAGACTTTTCTGTAGTCAATTTAAAGTCTGAAAAAAAATAATCAAAGTTTCAAACTGAAGTTTATCTTGTCTGATTACATAACCTGAATATATGTCGATTTTACTGACATAGTTTTGTGAAATAGGAAAGATCGTTCCTGTCATAAAAATTCCTCTCGGACGAGATCCCAAAATATCTGATCTTCCTAGTTGATTAATTCAAATATGACAAAGTAGCGTACACGCTGCAATCGTTTAATATTTGTTTCATTAATTCTTTATCGTGCATTGGTAAATCGAGCAGATTATGATAAGAAGCTCTCGTTAAAGGAGCAATCTGATCTGGGTCACCTCATGCTCATGCAGCACTATTGCTACTTAGGTTCTACCTAGTTTGCACGGCCAATAAAATCCATGTCTTATATATCAAGTAAAAGATCTGTATATGAATATTCATGAGGTAAGGAATTAATTATCTAGTCTTGTCGGTCTTTAATTTAAATAGTAAAATGTGAACCAGTCAAAAGTGTTCTTGAAAGGTCATTCAGTTCGTCATATTGCAACATTAAAGGCCAAATGAATAACATTAAGAGCTAACACAACCATTTGGCCGACCATCTGACGTTGGTAAACAAGATGTCATGTGGTAGGGAGCATAATTAATGTTCCAAATATGGATATTTGTCGCTGAACGAAATCTTTTATGACCGGGATAAATCTTTGCATGCATTTAGAATTGCATTTCACTGTCGTAGAAATCATGCAAATTTTCTTTATTACCATAAATCAAATAACGTGATATTAACTTCCTATCGACCGGGAACGGTCTAGTTCTCTGACATCAAGTCGCCACATCTACATACTGATATCGTTGTCGTCAATCTTTGCGTGTGCCTAAGACTTAGGGATGTATTGGATTTTTCCATTCTATTTATTAAGGAAAATTGAAATTAGTATTGGTGTATGTACATCTAATGAGAATATCCACGAGCGCTAATTACATAATTAAGGTGTTTAATACAACTCATTTTCTCTAATGAAAAAGAGAATGATTTTATTCTTATCTGGATATTATCATATTTGCATTGATAAAAGATGTATTATATCGCCAAATTGAAGGAAACGACTTTTTTTTTATTTCGCATTCCGAGTTAGAAATTTAGATGTCCACGCCTTTTAAAGCTTAAATTCAAGAGCATCGATTTTCTGCAGAGGTAGAGGGCATATAACTTTTACTGATGAGTTAAAACGAAAGCAACCTTCATTTGAATAATTTCATAATACTAGATTCGTCCTAAGATGCGACGTACTTGAGAATTCTATGTCAAATGAGGATCTTGAATTTACATATAATTGTACGTTCTCCTCTTCCCGGCGCTGGTTTAGTGTCTCTACGAAAATACATTTAAATAAAGAGAAACATTTTTTTTTATGTTGAGAAAGATACCTAAGGGGACATCGGCTGCATTAAGTTAAGGAAGTAATTGGTCTTTCCCCTATCTCTCTCTCTCTCAAAACCTTTTTCTTTCCTACTTGCTATGTAGATTAATTATTTCTAAGCTACAATATTTTGTGAGCAAGGTGAGGAGACCCTGATTGGACAGCTCCTTCCAGGAGTTTGCTAATCTGGATCTGGCATCTGCTCTGTTTGTCAATTCGTTAAAACGATATGAAGAAAAAGGGTTAAAGGGTTTACTGCGATTTCGTAACAAGTTCTTACAACATATGCTAGTTCTTCTTGATTGTACCAGGAAAGTGTGAAGGTCATGTAAGATGCTGACTTCTAGCGGGTTTTGAACTTGCAGCCATCCGTCCAGTAGTTATGTACGTCAAAGTACATGTACCTGGGTCCTCAGAGTTGTGTATAGTTAGTATGAATACAGGGGTTGTAAGTTCGAGTCCATGTTGGGGCAAGTATCTTGCAATATGTTTTTTTGTTTCCATGATATTGCTGACTAAATTATAAGTTTATGAGTTTTATGTCTAAACATTAAATAATGATTCTTGGTCAATACATTGCATATGGTATTTCATTAACTGCTGTCTCTAGGTTCCTTAGCATTTTGTAATAACAAGTTTCAAGACCTTAGATTACTTTAATTGTGCTCTTTTTAGCCAGCCAGTCAAAACATCCCTAAATATATATATATATATATAAATAGCAGTAAAAAGCGGTGCTTATATGGTAATTAGATAGAGAAGTTCGAACGCTTAGAAATGGATGTTGAGTTTTATAAGAATTTGATATTGTTTTACATATCTTTTTATCATACGGGTTAACGTTTGTGTGTAAAATGGATATTTTAGTTTAGCAGAAACGATAAATTTTCAATATATGTGTAACTTATGCTAATTATAATGTGACGTCATAAAATATCGATTTGACGTCATCAGTTTCCTACGGTTTATGATATAATTAGTCATCCATGATAAGTTACAAGTCAATTGAATAAACACTTCATATTCTCATTCTTTGAGGGTCGTATGTTCCTGTAACAATATAAGAAATGGAACTTTTAAAATCACAAACATATCAGTTCCTAGATTTAGGAGCACTCATATTTCACTGTAAGCGATCGATGCCTCAATTCCAGCTTGCAACCTTAGTAGTAATTAAATCGCCAACCCTATAACTAGTTGCTAGTTTCTGCATGTATCGCCATGTGTCACGCAAGTAGGAGAACCAATTTACGAATCTGATAGTGCGATATCAACAGAAAGTACAGTGGTAAATGACATGCAGTTTTACGAGAACCTATTAACCGGAACAAATGAGCGATGTGAAAATACAAGAGATATGGAAGCTTAGTGAAAATCTAAGATAAGCGATAGTCTTGCCGAGCTGTGTTATCACGCCGCACCGCTAATCACGTCGTTTTCAAACGGTGGAAGCCCACACGCGTTGCTGTGATTGGTATGGTGATTGTTTGTGCTGTTGTGTGCGTTATCGTTCGCATTCTCACTCGTGCGTGTCCTACATCGTGATGCACTTCTCCTGTTGCTGTGTCTGAGTTAACTGTCATAGAGGACGCCTAGGTAGTTACAGGTAAAGAATCCCGGGTGCATTGAAGCACCCAACTAGAACCACCGACCTACCGTAACCCAGTTACAAGGTTTCTTCCCATATGAAAAATATGAGTGATCGGACCAGGCCACGTGTTCTCGAAAAAACTCAAGTACGATCTCAGGCTCAAATTTTTAAGTGTATCATACTCAAATCCCTATTGAAACTTATAGGTATAGTTTGCTTCTGAGTATGAAAATCATAACTGAGTAGTGAGTGCTATTTTTATTTTTGAGAACATGGCCCCGGGACTCGAACTTACTCACAGTTTAGCTTGTGACACAGAATATATGTATCTTAAAATGAGATTTTCCTCAACACAAAACTTTCAAATCGTGTATCCCCTTATACATTTTTCCCTTGATTCTTTTGAAATGGCAATCAAGTGATCCCTTGATATATACTTACAGAGACACATTTGGAAATATTTTGAGGTCATTAAAAAAATATGAGGGTTTAAACGGGCAAACGTTTACGCCGTAGAAAACCCTGAACGAATTTTTGAAATCGTTAAAAGATTGAGGATCATTTTCTCTAAGAATTTGCTATAAATGATATAAATAATGAATTCAGTCTCAATGACGATGAATATGGGAAATTTAACCAAAGAAGATCCCATTTGGAATGATTTCACGGAGTTGCAGACCTTATCATGACGATGATCGCTACGAGTAAATAACTTATTGAAGCAATACGAGACAATCGTTTTGTTTTTTTTGGTGTGTTTTTTTGTGTTTTTTTTTTATCAAATTGAAAACCTAAAATAGGAGAAAGTATGCAGCGCTGGTGGATAACCAACAAATAGTGTATTGAAATGTCCATCCATGAATATGATTATAGATAAATTTAAATTCAGCCTTTTCAGCAACTTTTCAATTTTGTCTTTGAAACTTAATGAAACTCTATGCAATCATATTTTTTAATCATATAACAATACAACGAGAATTTACTCCTATTATAACCACACATATAACGAATATAAATCATTTCTGGAAATAACCTTAAAAAAAACTCCCATGCACTCTTATAATTATGTAATATTAGTCAGGGTTTCTCTAAATATGTTTTGCTATCGAGCTCGCGGCACCGTTATTATACACAATCTCTTCCGAGGAGAAAGCAGTTAAATGCCCCTCGTTTGAAAGCCATAACGACACCTCTTTGTAGTGTAGGTCAGTCGATAGGCGTCTTGAGTATTAAGACAGCTTGTTCACAGATGGTCATTGACTAAGAAACTGTTTAACTATCTGTGTGTATTGCGCCTATCAAAATCTGTCTACAAAAGCAGGTCATGAAAAGCAAGATTCCGTGATTGTAAGAGCGTGTCTTTCCGTGAGCGTATACGCGTAGTTCCAGGTCTGAGTGCGTATACGCGTAGTTCCAGGTCTGAGTGCGTATACGCGTAGTTCCAGGTCTGAGTGGCCTAAAGTCAGGATAATGTGACAGGGTGCGGTGTCATGCCACTCTCCTACAGAGTGATATCGTGGTGTAGACATAGTTATCTAAATGATCGTCTAACTGTCTGTGTGACGGTAAACCCGAGTAAACAATCAAAATCGTTTGTGAATTTTGTGTTGTTAGCTGTAACTCAGTTTTGATTTCAGGAAAAGTTGATATTGATATGCGTGTAAAATGCATCTCTGACATAATCGTTACAAAGTTTCAATAATGACGTCTAACATGAATGGATTCGATATATCCGAGTAAATATAACTCGAAATCTATTGTGTTAGTGTATTTATTTTGACCAGTTTCATCGAAACGATATGATAAAGGCAATGCGGCAATAGCAAAGTTTCAATAACGTCAAATAAATGGAAATTGGTTTCTGCTAGTGTAGTGTATAGACCATTTCATTAGTGGCTCGGCAATACTCGTCATAATTCGCTTATTTAAATTGACCAATCAGTGACTGGGGAAAAATCTTATATGTATGTTTATTTCCCATTGAACAAGGAATGGAATTATGTACTAGGATGTACATTAGGTTTTCGGAATGTGCTCGTTGATCTACGTAGGTTTACGTCTCATTTCGGAGTGAACTTGTCTATACATCTTTAACTCTTACATGCTTAGTTTCTTAATTAGGTATTCGTCTCTATGCAGAGCGAAACCCTATTGTCTGTACTATTAATTGTTTATAGTGGTGCTTGCTGAAAATTTATTGACAGAATAGCGAACATATGTTCTGGCTGATTTTGGATTGCACTGGTCGCAAAGGCATTTACACGTACCCATAGCATTGTAAAGGGTTAAAACATGCTTAGCATTTATTTCAACGTATTTCTTTTAAAATTGACACGAGTAACGAGTTGTAATAACTTTAATTTTTATCTCGGTGGGACCTGAGTTGCACATGTACTTTGCGCCTTTGAAGGTCATGAAATATATTCTGCCGTCTAGATGGGTTCGGGCCTATAACATTCGGATCCGCGGTCATATATGTTACCATTGAATGCTTAAAGAGAAAATTTTAATGCGCCTAGTGCTTAGCATTTGAAAATTTATTCTGTAAAGCTAAGAACTCTCAAGAGTAAAAGCTTTTGCATGTTACACTACAGTTTCTATATAATGACATTTCCGAGAAAATATGGTATTTATAATTTGATATTTCCATAATCCTCATTCTTCAGGAAAACAAATCTTGAAGAATAGGTGAATAACAAAGCAAACTTGTTTTAATCGATCGTAAGAATGTATATACTCCAACATACTATTTTCGTTTTATCGACCATACCATCTTGGTTAAATTCAGTTAATTCGCATGGTTTTACAGCGTTGAAATATCGAATAACTCTTTAAGTCTTCGCGGAGCTGACACTTTGAAAATCTTGAAAACTCACGCATAGTGTCGATTCTAAATTCTCAGAAACATTCATTTTTCAAGTTAGTGCAAGAGGTTCACTTTATTAGGAGACCCTTGTCTGATATTCGTGAAAAAGACAATTCATGAAGCAAATGAATTCTGAGAAACAGAAATTCTTAGTTAGGGACTTGACTGGGGACTCCTTAAGGTAATCCATCCATCTTTTAATCATGATCATGGTCAATCGAGTAA
Organism: Solen grandis; assembly: GCA_021229015.1. Lineage (NCBI taxonomy): Eukaryota > Metazoa > Mollusca > Bivalvia > Adapedonta > Solenidae > Solen > Solen grandis. Next base: position 62,517,119 of record CM037781.1, on the reverse strand, counting down.
TCATGTGAATTTCAAAGTAAATGCAAGCATTTATAGACTTAGCAAAGGAGTCTTTTAACTCCAAGTAAATGGATGCTTGCATCTGTACTGAAGTCTTTTTAAGCATTCAAAGGACCATAATTATGTTTTAATGAATGATGAATTACCTTTAACTTATAATGCACCCTGTGTATTAAATTACTTGCAAGGCCTGTTCTAGCATTAAGATCATGTTACCGGGATCACGGTTTACTGTTACACCGTGTCGTGATTCTGTATCGACTCGTGACCTCAGTGACCATCTGTAACCGTGTTGATAGCTTGGGCATAGTTTTATGTGCACTCCTAACTTATCTGTATTCGGCCGTGATAGCAGAAACAGTTGGTCATCTTCATTTTTATGGACGGCAACCGCACGGATGGCGATGAAAACTAATGGGGGAATTCCGTGAGAAGCCTTTCAATGCCATATCGTTCTGTAACGCAGACGACATTTTCTCGCCTTGACGACCGTACGAGGCTAAACCAATTAAACCTGTCTCCACATTCATTATCCGTGAGCTTAAGACGTAATTTTTCTTGCATATCGAACTTGTTTTCCCGCGTTTTATGGGTGTTGAAATATATTATATATTTCGTGTTTTAGCGGTTGTAACTAGAACACCAGTCCATTCACTATACAAATTTAATCTTTGTTGTAAGTATATTCTACAAATTTCTTACAAATTTCTTACTTGAACAATCAAATTTAAAGAAAAGGTACCATTGCCACTGTTATTAAAGATGGATTCAGTTTAACATTTATTCCTACCGATTCAACAGTAATTTGTATGTTGAGACATTTTACGAGCATCTTTATTCCCTAAAAAGTAGAAAGATTGAAACGTAAAAAAATCCACCAACAACAACAATAAATAAATAAATAAATAAATAAATATAAATAAAAAAAACAGGCTGCACGTATGCAGAGTTCCAGTTCCTCGTCTTTCTTGGTTACTATCACTTGCTTCAACAAAGGAAAGCATGAATGCCTCTAATTCCTCTTGACTTTTTTTGTGAACAAAGGAAACGTGTTTAAAGTGTGAGAAAAGCATCAAACTATCCAATAATTCATAGAAAAGCACATCTCGACCCTACGGGGTCGATGTGTCTTTTTTTCCATGGTTTGGCCTCTCCCCCTTATATAGAACTTATTTTTTCGTCGCTGTCACAATGCTATTCATTCATTTTGTATCGGTGACCTTTTTTGATAGTTATACGGCGGTGAATTATTATATATGAATATTTTTTTTTATTCATACGAAGATTAGTGAATCGGGCCTTTTATTATGAGAGCCTCGTTCCCGCCTGTAACTATGGATGCTCCTTTCCTTTCCTCAACACAAAATTGATTTTTTTTTTCTTGCGGATATTTTCAAGACTTTTTAAATATTATATCAATTATTTTGCAAAGCGAAATATTGTATCAAAAAGAATGCTTAGAGCTGTTTTAATTATAGGAGCGTTGTAATATGAAATCAGCTTCTTTGATTGGTTAGGAAAGTTTTGACGTTTTAGCCATTTAGCTCTCCGAAAAAAAAAGGTGTCAGATAATACGTTCTTAAAAAAAAGGTGTCAGATAATACGTTCTTAAAAAAAGGTGTCAGATAATACGTTCTTAAAAAAAAGGTGTCAGATAATACGTTCTTAAAAAAAAGGTGTCAGATAATACGTTCTTAAAAAAGGTGTCAGATAATACGTTCTTAAAAAAGGTGTCAGATAATACGTTCTTAAAAAAAGGTGTCAGATAATACGTTTTTAAAAAAAAGGTGTCAGATAATACGTTCTTAAAAAAAGGTGTCAGATAATACGTTCTTAAAAAAGGTGTCAGATAATACGTTCTTAAAAAAAGGTGTCAGATAATACTTTCATAAAAAAAAAGGTGTCAGATAATACTTTCTTAAAAAAAAGGTGTCAGATAATACGTTCTTATAAAAAAGGTATCAGATAATACGTTCTTAAAAAAAAGGTGTCAGATAATACGTTCTTAAAAAAAGGTGTCAGATAATACGTTCTTTAAAAAAAGGTGTCAGATAATACGTTCTTTAAAAAAAAGGTGTCAGATAATACGTTCTTAAAAAAAGGTATCAGATAATACGTTCTTAAAAAAAAGGTGTCATATAATACGTTCTTAAAAAAAGGTTTAGATAATACGTTCTTTAAAAAAGGTGTCAGATAATACGTTCTTTAAAAAAGGTGTCAGATAATACGTTCTTATAAAAAAGGTATCAGATAATACGTTCTTAAAAAAAAGGTGTCAGATAATACGTTCTTAAAAAAAGGTTCAGATAATACGTTCTTTAAAAAAGGTGTCAGATAATACGTTCTTAAAAAAAGGTGTCAGATAATACGTTCTTAAAAAAGGTGTCAGATAATACGTTCTTTAAAAAAGGTGTCAGATAATACGTTCTTTAAAAAAGGCGTTCTTTTGCTTTATGACATAGTAACATTCCATAAATGCAACGCTACTATAAAGAAATACAGTCCAGACTGTCGTATGTGACCACAGGAGTAAGCCATAAAGGTCAAATAACGCAGGGGGTCATATAAGGCAGTCATATGTTCAAGTTTTATACAGTTATCAGGTCGCCATCTTTATATTCTGTATAATACATGTACTGTGCAAGGGTGCAGATGTATTTTGTATTGTTGTAATTACTTGTGTCCATTATCAGATATATGCATGTCTTTGTTAAAACAATCAAATCTCATTTGTCCCGTTTGATGTCTGAAAGTCTTACACTGAATTATATGAGAGTAAATACTTCCAGAGCTCCAGATAATGGGGGTACATGTATGTCACACTTTAAAGCAATTATTTCTTATTGGAACCAAATGTTTTGACTACATCTGAGAATTTGAATATTTCTCCAAGTCACTGTTGGGTGCAATAGTACATTGTCCACAAACAAGAGGACGCTTCTATTATTGGACTTGTTTGTTAAAACATTTTAGTCTTCATAAATAGGACTATACATCGACTTAGCCTTTATATTATAACAGTACATGTAATGTCCTGGCAGATGTTTAACATTCATTTTGCCAAAACACCTGTAACAGTATGAATAACAAATCACGAAAATCGATAATGACCCATAGGGGCGAGAATCGAAAGTCGCTAACAACCGTGGTTAAGACAGTCTCGATCTGAAATAACGCTCAAAATATTGTCAAAAGAATATAAATATATATATATAATATACATTAGAAAAGTGCAGTAAGCTGAACCTGTCCTTATAGCCACCTGTACCTGTATAAAGCAGTCAACCTTCATTTAGCGGTCAGTTTTGATATACTAAACTAGTATATTATTTTATTGTATGTTTAACCATATTTCTTTTTTGTTCCTTTGACTGATCACTCAAGACAGGTTTGCGGTATTGAAGGAGCATATTAATTTTATATTTAGTTTTGACACAGAAGTACCGAAGAACGAAGGAATCACTTCTTTTTCTCGTCTGCCTGTAAGGTTGTGTAGATAAGATATACCGTCCGTTATTGAAACAGACGTTTCTGTTAATGCTCGAGTATGACGTCACACCGACAAATATTTCATCGATTTAGGGGACTTATTCTAACAGACGTTTCTGTTAATGTTCGAGGACTTATTCTAACAGACGTTTCTGTTAATGCTCGAGTATGACGTCACACCGACAAATATTTCATCGATTTAGGGGACTTATTCTAACAGACGTTTCTGTTAATGCTCGAGTATGACGTCACACTGACAAATATTCGATTTAGGGGACTTATTCTAACAGACGTTTCTGTTAATGCTCGAGTATGACGTCACACCGACAAATATTTCATCGATTTAGGGGACTTGTTCTACTTCACATTGACATATTCCTGCCTAAATGAGATATCAAGCTGTAGACATGTGGCATGATACCACATCTAGTCACATTTTCCTGACACCGGGCCAACCAGTCCTGGGAGTACCATAGTGTGCTGAGCCCCAAGCACAAGTGATATAATGCTTATCATTTTCCTAAGAAGTCAATATATGTTTAAGTGTTATATAGCTGTTGTTCTATAAAGTAAATGAAAACAACAACAACAACAACATGATATTCTGAAGCAACTCCACGCCTTGATAAACGAAAGTTAATGTTCATTTATGTTTATCAGGCACGGATACAGGTTTCCTTTCTTTTCGGGGTGGGGGGAGGTTAACTTTGAAAATTCCAAAATATACCGCAAGGATGTGTGTGGCTGATTCGGCGAACATCATTTTGTTGTCAAAATTTAATTTGTGGATAAAAAGCACTTCTTAGTCGATATTAGAGGGGCGTGGCCGCTTCCGCCCCCTTAAAGCATCTCGTTCATAGATAATCGGTTGAAATGAACAATTCTTTTTCTCCCTCGTTAATGCTGGTAAATCTTTTTGGGTCACATTGCACGGGGAAACGCTATATTCATAATAGCCACTTCGGAGAAATCAGTTATACCGCAGGAGTTTAAAGTTCTCTCAAAAATAAAAAATCTATAGTGAAAAATAAGCCCCGTATATAAGAAAAAAAAACAACAACAATACAAAACACAAGGAATGCAGCGCCTTTTCGACACCCAACACGCTTTTGGCTGGATTATACAAACGGAATGATGAATGATAACAATCTAGCGAGCATACTCGATAGAGAATGCTTAAATGCACCCAAAACTACCGATGATATTTTAAATCATGCCATTCTACAGGAATAACTCGACGATTTTTGCTCATTTTTTCTGTGCGGACAGCTTGTCGTCGTGGCCGTTCGCTGATGTCACACTATTGCAGCTTCGGGGGGTAAAATATTTAAATATTTTACTTTGTGATAAAATGTTTTATTTTGTGATTTTGATCTATTGCATTAGGTTCTTAATAAATATACAGATATGCTGATTTGAAACATTTCATATATTGCTATTCTAATAATTAAATATTTAAAATAAAATGGAATGATAAGGTGGGAAAACCCATCAAGGGACGTTACTCGTTCTTGCTTCGTATATCCACTAGCTGTAATTGTGTGACGTCAGCGAATGGCTCCGATGACAAACTGTCATCTCAGGAAAATAGCAAAAAATGTTTAACTATGTCTGTAGAATGGTGTGATTTAAAATACCATTGGTTGTTTTGGGTGCATTTCAGTATACTCTTTCGAGCAGGCTCACTAGATTGCTGCCATTCATTATTTCGATCGTATAATTCACCCAAACGTGGGTTGGGTGTCGAAGAGGCGTTGCATTCCTTGTGTTTGTGTGTGTGTGTGTGTGTGTGTGTGTGGTGTGTGTGTGTGTGTGTTTATTATGTACGGGGCTTATCGTTTACTATATAACGTTATTACTTATTTATTGATGGAACTTCAAATTCCTGTGGTTATACATAGAATAACAGGTGCTTGCGGTACCACGTGACACGTTCAACATGGCGCCTTTAACCAGTTCCGGATAGCAAATTCGTAGGTTCTGAAAGTAAGCGTATGCGCGAAGAGTGAATATGATCAGTAGAATGACGGCAAGCGAAAATAGACTAAACATAGGGTTATAGTTTCAAACCGTTCGTAACGTTATTGCCTGCAATTAGTGAAACCATCCTTTTTCTACAATTACGGATGGATGCATATAGTGACGTTGCGTCTGTAGATGGGTATTAATAGACGCCAAACACATATATAATAGTAAAAAATCAAATTCTTAGTCAATCACAATCTGTGAACGATCTGGTTTAAATCCGGCCATGTATATTGGCAGGCCATGTACATGCTACGTCTCACTCTTTTTCATCTCCGATTTCATTAAAATAAACCACTCAAGAACTGTATGATTATATCATTTTATGGCAATTTATATTCGTCTCTTTGAATATCTGTTCATTTAATGGCACCATAATAGCAGAAATGTATGGACCTATTTCGGAAATCTTGCTGATATTAGTGTTTGATGACGAACCAATCAAGCGATGTAAATGGAGCGTACTAAGGATATATATGCAATGATCAAGCGAGCGAAATTATCAGATTTAATAATGGGAGTCCATTTAGAAAGATAAAAAGGGACCCCTCATTGTCATTGGTAGTATTTGACATAAATCGGAAAAAGTTGCTGTATTGAAGGCACTGTTGTCTAGCGGAAGCGTTTATGACTGTTGATCTGATGGTCGTGAGTTCGAGCCCTGTCCGGGTAAGAATTTCATACACCTTCTAGACTCCCAAGTACTAGTCCATCCGAGAAGCCTCTGAAAATTATGGCGTGTAAGTAGAGTTGCAATATCAATTTACGCAAAAAGAAAATTGTTTAATCTAGTAATTAAAATTAACTTTTTGATTTAAGAAGTGTGATACGTAGTAACACACTAATACTTGATTATTTATTATTTTTTGTATTGCATACAGGGTGCCCACTGAATTTTGAAATTGGGGGTACAAATGCTGTTTTCCCTTAACTTTGTACCCCTTCATATAGAGAGTTCCAAAAATTTTGGAGGTACACAGTCAATTTTGGGGGTAAAAAACCCTCTACAGGGGATGAATGGGCATGCTGGCATATCATCTATACACGGAGTTATAATCAAAAGCTTTGACAATTATTTTTGTAAGGGACTTGTACACTATCGAAAACACCTCGGCATCAAAATTTTGAAAGTTTTAAAATTTGGACCGCCTATTGTTGTATAGACGCCGAATTTTATATTCGGGACGGCTTCGGGATCATCGGCAATCCATCGGCAACCAATCAGGATGCTCGGGAACCCTTCTTCATTCGCTCTGCATCATTCGGAACGGTGTTGGCCTATCTTTGAATTGTAAAATCATCCGTTTGGTGATAATGTGGATAACAAGCTACTCGCTTCCTCACTGCACTTTCCATGTGTGATCTAGATCAAATTCCTTCAACCATACTTAACGCTCAGTAGTAATACTTAAATACCTAAAAATGAATAAAAGGATTCCTGTTTCTCTAATCAGAATGTCCGACTATTTCATTTCTTTACAATAATTGTTAGGAAGTCAAGTAATGAATTATGTCAACTTAGCCATTTACTTGAATATTGATTTAAACAGGTATGGTGATATGAGTTCCAACCTAGTTTACGAATTTAAGTATTACTTAGCATAAAGTCGTCAGATTAATCCTTATGTGACAGACCTTTTTGATTTTAAAAATACAAACTTTTTTAAGAATAAAATCTACATTCATACATTACATCCTCGTAAAAATTATAAGTGAAATGATGATAAAGCATCACTTTACTTTGCTATTTTCTTCACATCTTATTTAGTTTTAATTACCCTGTAAACATTGATGATTTTAAAGTTAAGTAATTTCGTGATTACATCCCCTGAACGTCTTTCCGTGTCGGAGGTAAGCGTTTCGGATTACCTTGGTATTCATCCAGATAATAGGTTAAACCCTGACGTTAGCACAACACAAACCGACGTATGGTCGCTTAATTACATGGATTTGTTACAGATGCCATCGTAAAAACTGCCATTTCTTGTCTCTTATATATTTATTTGGAATATAAATCCTTCTCAAACCACGGGGAGTCATCGTTAATCATGAAATATGAATACGATGTTTGTGGCATAGATCAACTATAAAAACCAAAGCGTCCATATAAAGTGGCAAGCAGAAAGTCAGTGCAAACTGACTCAAAGCAAAAAAAAAAGCTGCTAATGTTTTTTGGACATAAATTTAACAATATCCCGCATAAACATTAAAAAAGTTCAACCGGTTTATATCAGTGACGGTTTTTAAGAGAGGAAATTTGAAAATAAAAGTAGGCCATGTCTATCATTTCCTGAACGCCACATGGCTTGCATTGGCTGTATGAAATTGACGCTTTATTTCGTTTTTCCAAAAAGCGTCTTTATTTAAAGATATTGTTCAATGGTTCTAAGAAATTAAGACATAAAATTGACTTCATTTTTATGATTCATGAGCTATCATTGAATACGATGAATACCCCTGCTATACCGCCTTGACTTTACAATTTGAAAAGAAAGTGAACTTTTTGTAAAGCACGAGGCTAGGCGAGACAACGTTACGTTATTCCTTAAGTGATCATGCTCCATCAAGTGATTTTGGAATTTTATAGTAAATGTAATTAAGCCTTTATAGAATAAGAGCAAAAGAGTGTCTAAGTCAATGGATGCTTACATCTGCACTGAAGTCTTTTAAGCATCTGAAAGACCACGATTGTGGATCTTTCAATGTCAAGCGTTGCAGCACTGTGATGAAAAAGCTGAGGGAAGTCACGTGATAGGTATTTATGCGCTGAACATCGCTGTTGTCGTAAATGATAGATACCAGAATGCAGTCATCATGGAGAAAATTATCACATCAAAAGATAAAACATGATATAACTTAAGTCTACACCACAAAACAATAACAGTCCAGTAAAAATGAGATATTTGCACTATTATGTGAAGTTGCGCGGAAGTGCAAAATCGTGTTAAAAGGCCAGAAAAAAACTGCGGAAGCTGCGAAAAATGATACGCAGTGAATACAATAAAACGAAGTTACTGATTGGACAAGATGTATGCATGTGAAAATTATAACGTGACAATTCCGGTGCGTAATAGTGCTGAAATGTTTTGTCATTTTACATTCTGATTGATCTAAAGTACATCTTTACATTTAACTGCGAGCATTTATGACAGCCTGCTGACACTTCTTGTAAATATTCCAGGAAAGTAGTAAAACGTTTCTCTATAAAGGCATTTAAGGTAATCCATCCATCATAAAATTATAATCATGGTTCTTCAAATGCTTAAAAAGACTTCAGTGCAGAAGCAAGCATGTGTTGACTTGGAGTTATAGGCTCCTTGGCTCAAAGTTTATAAAGGCTTACATTTACAATAAATTTCTCGCGACCGTTTGATGGACCATGATCACAATTTAATTATGTGGATTACCTTAATGGTTTATAGAATACATATACAGTTTATCTTATTTTAACTTTTACACTTTGTAATTATATCTTTATTTGAGTTTAAATCGAAAGTGAATTAACATGAGTAAATTGAGTTTACTTTTTTTCTGATCTCAACAATAAGCAAAAAATATATTTTGTTATTGCAGCGATGTGTTGAAACACGACATGGCAGATAAATGCTTTAAACGTCATTATCAACGGGAAATAGGTTTTGTGAAAGATATAATCTATTAGAACAATAAATTGGATTGATTTTGTTTTATACTTCGACTGACCAAGGAGAACTTAGCTTTTAATTTCTGTGGATATAAACGGAAGTAGCATATCCCAACATTCATTTTGTACCAATGTCCGGCTGATTTGTCAAGAGGTGGTATCGTGTCAGCTCTCCTGGCGTGATATCGCAATTAAACAGCACTATATCTGGCAAAAATCCCCAACTGACTGAAATACTGTCTGAGAAATTTTCAGTCCAAGATGTGGGATTCTTAGTTTATGTAAGACAATATAAACAATGCATCTATCGATTCAGATTCTGCGATCAACTCCACTTTTTGACATTTTCCTTACGTTATTTTACAAGAGTTTGTTTCGAATATAGATCCCCAAACTGGCTTCAATTTGCACGCATTATTGAATTCCGAA
>CM037781.1:62457433-62507433 GCA_021229015.1 Solen grandis | reverse complement strand
TTCTGGTGGGTTTTGCCTTCCTAAAATACTAATGTACGATTTTTCTGATTATAAATTACCCATTACCATGATTCTGTTCTTGTTTCTAAGAGAGACACGATATATCTGTTTAGAAACATGAGTGGTTAAAGTAAAACGATATTTCGAAGACGGGGCTATCTCGACATTGGAAAGGAATGAAATCCTGCGACTCACCACGGAAGGCATTGGCACTGAAGTTGCCATAGGAACCGATGTTGAAGCTGCTGGGATCGGGCTGGAACCACCTGTTGTCAAACCCTGTCTCCGGGTAGAACATCATCTATTGTAATCTTGTTTCGCTTATCCGATATAAACGTTACCCACACTGATCACTGTGTCACTTTGTTGCAAATCTCAACTTCCCAAAGTCACTGGCAGTCAGTTTATATATTTGTTCGAATCTCAACACATTTACTTTTTTATCGAGTAACCGATCTAGTAATAGCCCATTAATTAACACTGGAAATTTGACACCTAAATTTAATTAGTCCACAAGATTGTTTCAATGAAAAACACTAACGAACAGTTACATGTTCATATTTATAAGCATATATTTCCAACAAATCCTCTTTGAACTTGATATATTAGAACTGAAAGAAGCGAAAAACAAGACGTCCCACTCTGAAAACTAAAGACCGTCGAATGATCTTTTGACGTTAACTGTTATGCGTACATAACGAGGATCCGTGTTAAGTACTGGATTGGAGGGCTACAGCTGGACTTACGGTGGCATGAAAGTGCCATCTTCCTCAATATACACACCTCCCCACCAGCATGTGTCACGTGTCACCTAGGGGACGGTCTGTGTGACCGGAAATGCATGACCGTATACCAACTAACACATGTGCAAACCTGATGGCATCCGAGGATATCCAATTGTATGACGGCTTTATGATACATTGTGTATCATATTTGGTGCATTTGTCATTTCGGAATTTACACACCCGCTTATTAAAGATTGAATACTCAAAATCATAAAATTGGTATATTAATACATATGTTAATTACCACAATTATACTTTTGTTGTAAAATTATATATAAATTAATAACCATGTTTCTGTTGAGTTTGTGTGTGTGTGTGTGTTGTTTTTTTTTTTTACTGTAGTGATTTGACAGTCGTATAATTGACAATAAAGATGAATGGGGTATATTTGTATATTTTCTAATACTCTTATCTCATATTAGACCCCCCCCCCCTTCCACAAACGCACATTTAGCAATATATTTTGACATTGATATCTGTTTTATTGTATGTCTTTTTTATTTGTAATGTGTTATTTAATCCGTCTTTTGAGGATGGGGGGGGGGGGGGGGGGGGGGGGGTCTTTTTTCAATTATACTGAGATAAGATTATTTGCTCATCAAGTTGATCTCAATATTGATTTTAAAGATATCATTAAAATTATAGATATTTATTTTAATTCTTTTTTTAATAATGTTTTTGTCTTTGTCAAATATCTTCATTTCCTTCCCGTAATAGTATTAACGCCCGACACGACCTTAAATGTTTTATCAACTGATCAAATAGTTCATTTGGAAGTCGACATTAAAAGAACTGCAATTTTTATGCGATTTTTTAATAACAAAAGTGACATTGAATATATGTTGTTATTTCTTTTTATAGGAGTGATCAAAAAACCAAGAAGCGATAGAAAATGAATACAATTCACATAATTTACTTATCAAAGCACCATTTTTAGATATCAGTATGATACAGGAATGAAACTCTTCTTGCTTTTCGAAAATAAGATAAAAACTAAAGCAGAGTATTCAGTGAATAATATGCAGGTGGTAAAAATACGTGGTCGTTTATGTGGTGTATATTATTAAAAAAGAAAAACAAAAAAGTTAACAAAACCCCTTTTAGTGATTCAATGAACACCCCGAAAAATAGTTTAATAAAAGACACAACACGGAAGTAGCGGGTAACATGTAGATTCTCGACATCTGTCGATATCGCCTACCAGACATAATCCCCGCTGATCCCCCATAAAACATATGGTCACAGTGTGTTTGTGTTGTACCATCATCATCAGCAGCAGCAGCAACATAGTGTAATTTTTTTTCTGAACTTATTTTAAACGATAACGGAAATAGCTATTCGGACAAATATATAAAACATATTGATGATTTTATGATTAAGGGTTAATTAATTAATCAAATAACCGAGCAGATTTATAAGTCATGACATTTTACATTATTCTGTAAATAAACGTATATAATGCTGTTGCCGACCGCCCCCCTCTCTCCCTCTCTTCTTTCTCACTCTCTCTCTGCTACCACTATTTCTTCTTCTACTATTACTCATAATTATAATGATAAAAGGTTTTATATTAATTCTTCTTCTGCAATGATTTCGACTATCAACACTCCTGACATATTGTTTCATTAGGGTCCGGCTGCCTGCCCGGCTCTGTGCGCGGACCTCTCAACACTCCTTTATTCTTTTATTTCCTCAACTTTTACTACTATATGAATTAAGGTTTCCATTGGTTTCAACCGAAGTGTTTGTAAGTGTGTACATGTACATATATCTACGTGTTCACATTTGCTTTGTGCAGGTTGTTCACAACAATAGCAGCTTCTGATGACACACCCTGCTCATCGTATCCACACCAGTTGTCAAACCGGAAGTGACCCCGGCACACCGTGAAATGTGGTATTCGTGACGGTACATCAGTCCAAGCTGGCCTTTAATAAGGGGGGGGGGGGGGGGGGGGGGGCACAGCGGGGACTGGGGGATAATTCGTGTAGCTTTTCACCATCCCTGCACATTTTTAAGTTCTTATTCCTTTCCCTACCCCTCCCCCATTTCCTCAACATGGTAGAGAGGTGAGATGGGCACACAAGGAGGGAAACAAGAGTATTTTCCTTGCTTTTTTATATTTCTTTTATGTTTATTTTTGAGACTAATTGCTCGGGTAATATGAAACCATAAAAAATAATAATAGTAAGTATGCTGGAAACCAAAATCTTATTCCTCTGCTCCTCCCTCTTCCCTATATTTTCTGAATACAGTCTTTTGTCTTCCATTTTCACAAGTGAGACACTATGCACCATCATGTGTGTACACGTTTATGTGATATGAATAAATTAGTGGTAGACATACATGTACGTATGGGTCGTCTGCTGAACACCCGGATACCGCACGTGCGCACGTGCGCCAGTCTTGAACAGTGGCACAGTCACACATACCTGACACAATTATATTTTGTTTATGTAATTGCACTAAAATTACTAAAAACGCTTGGTAATTCTTTATGCCGGACTGTTCCTGAAGAGGACAAATACTACACTATCCCATACCTCATATAGGATTTTAAAAAATCACCATCATCATCACCGCCAACACCAACAACATCATCATTATCATTTTTATTATGATAATTACTATGATGACGGTTATATAATTATAATTATTATTAATACGCATGCTTTCACACGGTCGTACACTTTTAAATTCACATTTTTAAATTCTACCGTCGACTCCATGCTGTTTCTATGTAGTCTGACGTGTCTCAAATTTCTTCGCGTTTTGTGCAAAAACAATTGCATTACTTTCCCCCGTCTCATTTTCTGCGTGGAATTGTTGTCGGCAATTCTTAGCATGCTTTTCAAACATAACATTTTAATTTATCATATCACATTATGCTCATACAGCTGTTTCCGCTTTCGTATGACTATCATATATTTTCCTCTTTCTTTCTTTCTTTCTTTTTTCCCTTTTATTTGTTTGTTTGTTGTTATAATCGCGATTTGCTGTCAGTATAAGTTATATGATAAAAAGGATCATATCATGTCAGATCTTATATGGAATGAACACATTGAGACAGTCATATCATCGCATTTAAACATAAGCAACGAAGCCATTAAATGAGCACATGAGACGAGAATCTTATATTTATAAATATTGATCTAAAGTAGATATGATTCATTTAGCGCACGTCTATCAATGTATGACGATAATATTGTATTCACTGTCCACATGAGATATCAATACTTATTTTATTGATATTATGATGTATTTGTCGTAATATATTTTCTTTCAATATGCATTGATACACATTTTTTTCTATATAAAATAATTTAATTGTGTAGATCTTTGTAGATTTTTTAAACTACGATGTTAATTTGGTTTTCACATTAACCCATTAATATGAAGACAACAAATGTTCACAAATTATAAAAAAAAAAATCAATGAAACTCGGACAACAGAACATATGCCCCGTTATACGGATGTCGCAAACTTTCATTTTACGACACTCGCAAATACTCGATGTTTGCCGAAAAGCGGGCTTGTCACGTTTATTAGTAATTTTATGGTTTATAGATATGTAAATAAGGTTTTATTGCATCGCTTTCGATTTTAGTAATTGGAAATGAAGGCTCGGGGGAGCAATATAATGATTGCTGTGCAAACATGGCAGTTTGTTGAGGGTGATTTATCTGAAGCTATTTGAAGCAATGATTTTCAAAACACCACTACAGGTGCATTATGGGTCAGAAACTTGTATCTCTACAAAGTTGTCGTGTAAGTTACCCAGAGCCCCTTGTCGAACTCCGGCTGCGTGGACACTGTATACCGCGTTGCCACAACAACTAACCTCATGGCAAGACTGTTAAATTCAATATAAACATCTCTTTTTATTAGTCTAATTTATACCGATTTAAGAGAAAAATATAACTTTACAATACCATCCCGATGAAAAACAATATGATTTAATTTAGGAAAGTAATTTTACTTATTCTGGGTGATAAAATAGTAAAAATCAGGAACTTTTTATATAGTATTCTCGTTACTTATTTCGAATATTAATCATATATTTTCAACAACATATACATATTTCATGATAAACAACGTCTGTATATTTCACGATAAGTAAGCGAAATAGTCCTCTTTTCCTCAAGAACTAGGGACGATAGACAAGTCCTAGGGGTATATGTCCTAAGTGGGAGTTGCCCATATACCATCTCTACACCCTGTGTAGCTAAGAGATAGAGAATTCTAACAAAGAACGTGCATTCAGAGTTTTAAGTGTTAAAACAAGTAAGCAGTTTTAAAAGGGCATAATCATAAACCATTGAAAAGTTTTCAAGCATATATGTTTGTTTTTTTGGTGTTTTTTTTTATCTTACAAATCTATCGACCTACTTGACAGACCAATACATATGGAAATGTTTAAAAAGAACAGGTTGACAGTCTCGGATGAATAAAATACCATCAAATGTTAAATGTGCATAAAGGTTGCGATGTAGTAATATGATTTTCCCCGTTTGTAATGTACTGAAAAAGCAAATTTTTCATGCCTATTACATTAGCAAAAAAAATAAAAATGGTCTTAAAACTACTTTTTAGTTAACCCGTTATGGCAGCAAGCCGACATTACATATCTAACTGAGTGTAGAAGACAATAAGATGTGCTGCAACTGCATTGATGATAATATCAAATTATGGACTCCAATAAATGGTCATTCGTTTTATTGTAAAATGTATGTGCTGTGAATACTATTCATATGTGATGAGTTCAGCCACGCCGCATATATTTTTTCTTGTCAAATTTTTTATGTGATGTATATTTCAGTAGAATACTAGTTGCGTCATGAACCAAGACAAACTAATGGCATGTGTTCTGTGGTGAATATAGACTTCCATCTGGAAGAATATGACTATAAAACAACAATACAACAACATCTTTCTCTCTACATATACTTCACGAAAATGGGATCAGTTGGGATAATGAATCCCAAAAGGTAGCAATGCTGCAATATTCTAATATAAGCATTCCATTACAAGATGTATAGCATATTCCAATTTGGAGTGGTTGCTTTTTTTCATCGGTGGATTGTATATAATACACCTTCTTCTTTCTTTATCAAAGTCAGTCCTAAAAATTTGAGAAAATAATCATTTGGTCAGAAAGTTCGGATTACGATCAAAATATATTCCTACAAACTTGAAATCTCATGTTTTTTTTTTTTTATACATTTGTATTATTGTGCAGCTAGTGTAGGATCTCTCTTTATATACATGCTGAGGAAAATTAAGTTAAATCGTATTGTATAACTGTGAAAAGAATTCAGTCTTAACATTAAGTCTGATTTTATTACGCGGAGTCCCTGGTTTCACTGTACAAAAAAAAAAAATCTGTCTCGTCTAGTTACATTCCGGGGAAATGGCCCTCAAATAGACTACAAGAGGCCATGCATTTTTTAATTCCGGATCCTCTTAGATTGTTTTATTATTATTATTATTATTTTCCATCTACTAGATCCGAACATAAATCATCCGAATGTATCCTAGGTATTAGGACTAGACCTAAACTATTAATATATTGTATTCTTAAATATATTTTGTGTGTGTGAAATTTACATATATACGATAAAATACGATAATTAACGTATGTGTTTTGCTAGTTCAAGATTACCTTCTCATGATTTATTAAACTTTGAGAATGGTGCTTGTTTTTAATTGGAAGAAAAAAAAATAATGTAAATTTGTATTATAAATGTAATTTATTTAGAATATAATTTCATATTATGTTATACTATGTGTAGTTATATAAGAGTTACACATTAAGGCAAATATTAAAATGTCAACGTTAAGTGCTAATAGATAAGGACGGATCTATTTATTTGTTAAAGAAATAAGGGGATTATCAAAAAAAAAGAAAAAAAAGAACGATGAATTTAATTGTTTAACCTGATTGTATTGTTTCTGTTTACTTTCCATTTATACTATAGAAGTACAACCATTGTTATTGTACCCAGTCTATAGATATGCTACAGTTTTAATCGCCTTAAATTGATTAACCCGTCTAAGGGTGTGTAATCAATGATAACACGTTTGCAAATTTGACTGACAGGCACCATGGCGCATGCGCGAAATAACTGAAACAAGATGGCAGTTGCTCGACATGTACCCTGCATTATTTTCGTGTCACAAGTATTGATTAAAACTTTATCAGTGGATTTTGCGAGATCGCTCAGGTTGTTACATCTTCCTACTTGTACAAAACGATCAGCAAGTGTTGAGTATTACATAGTCCATTTATGGTAACACGGCTTATCAAATACACACGCGTAGGAATATTCATTCCAAGTATATGGGAAATAAGAAACAGGAAAATGAATGAGAAGAAACTTCGTAGCTGGTAATACTGGCAATAAAAGTGTCTAAGACCTGTAGTTTATTTTCTGGGGGAAAGAGACGAACAGACAGACAGACAGACAGACGAAGAGGAGAGAGGTGGGGTGGAGAAAGAAGAAGGGGCTGTTGAATATACGGCATACAAATAAACAAAAGAACAAACAAACAAACAAACAAACAAACATATAGGATTCAAGTTCCAAGTTGACTTTTACGTAGATAGATTTTATAGCCTTTGAGTAAAATAGCTTAAACACCAAGACAATGGATGCTTGCATCTGCACTGAAGTCTTTTTAAACATTTGAATGACCATGGTTATAATTTAATGAGGGATGGACTACCTTATAGGTATTTGTTTTGTTGTATAGTTTTGAAGATGAAACTTAAAATATGTCCCAGAAAAAACAAAAACAAAAAAAAACTGTTTTTATTTTGTAAAAGAAAAGAAAAGATAAACCTTTTTTATTTTGAAAAGGTTTGATCAATTGCTTGTGCTATCAGTAGCATGTTGATATTAATTATCCATTTAGGTAAATTCTGTATGCTTGCTATTTATGGTCTCAATAAAACATTACTGGGAAATGATACTATTGTACTTTAAATATCCACCTATACGCGCGGGCTATTATCATGGAAGGTATAAGTTGGGGTCACTTTTAATACAAATGAGTCCTATTTCTTATTAATAATCTTGAAATAATTTCATTCAATTGATTAATATCATTCATTTGTTGAATCATTTTGATTTACTACGAATCTATACATATGTTGTCGATTAATTATATTTTGTTTCAGACACAAATAATTCTTAGGATATCTTATGGGGCCACACATCGCAAAACTAACTGGAAACATAGAGATGCATGCTTTAACATCCAAGGGGCATCCGTGGTCGAGTGGTTTTTGTTTTAATGTAGGAGGAAACCGGAGAGTGAAAACCCACGTGTCTGGACGGGCGACCAATGCATCCTCTCACGTACGTGACCAGGAATCGAACCCGGGACGCATTGGTGAGAAGCGAGGCACGTTACCAGTAGATGGGTGTTTTAACCTTGGTGCCTCTTGCAACATATAATCATCGGAACGTTTCCATACAACTGAAATACTGTCATGGCGACTGTAAACGCCCAAAAACAACAAACAACCACGCAAATAAGATATCGCAACCATATATCTAATACATTTCTGAAGACTGAAAGCAAACCTTGTATATATGTGTCATTGAATTGAAGATTTAACCACAGTAAAATCGTGTTCTTTTATCAACGAATGACAAACAATTATACTCTGAGTATTCAACGATTACACCTAAAAAAAATTTTCTAGGTAAATAATCCAAGACCATTCTATCCACCCATAAAAAGTTATCTATACATTTTTTATTCATATTCTAACATGTTGAATGTAAACCTGATACATTCCTTATATACCGTCTCGCTTATCTCTGCATTGTAGCACTACTACAGTACTTCATTGAAAATTAATCATTTTATATATCTTTATCATACTTATTTAATATGTCCACCCTCCTAATATTCTGTAAATTTGCCTGCATAATCTTCAAAACATTCATATGAGGGTCAATACTTGTATGTCAAGGTACTGTAGGCTTTACATCAATGATGCATACTGCCCAGTGATTTTATTTTGGTTAATTTACCACCTTTTACAGGTGGTTTCCCCTTGCCAAAGACCCCCCCCCCCCAAAAAAAAAAAAAATCCACCTATTTTTCCTTTTTTTTTCAAAAGAAATAATTCATGGAATTTTATTGAAACTTGTGCTTTTCTTATAATTAAAATATTGATAATGAAACATTATTTGACATATACTACATATAATTAGATAATTTAATTGTAGATTTAAAATGATTTCCTTGTCTTATAATTACCAATGTTGGATCTATAACGCTAATTTTCCCAATAAGAAAGCCACAGGTAGTGAAACTAACCTAGAGAAAAATCACTGCTGTCCGTCTGTCTGTCGTCCGTCCGTCTGTCTGTCTGTAAGTTCAGTACAGGGATAATAATCGGACCAGGCTCGAATTCCACTCACGATATTTGGATATATTAGAGAAACGGGAACGATGAAATACGTATGACTTAGCGCTATGTATTGTTGGTGAGATTAGAGTCAAGCAACCAGACTTAGCACCGTGTTTTGTATATTTAAAGTGTTTGCCTTTAGCCCACCTTGTGATACAGACATGAAGACTCACACCAACACTAACTGGAAGTAAAAATAAAAGATATGTTGAAATCGTTTAGTGTTTACAGAAAAGGACGAATGTGATCTTCAAGTAAAACTACTATCTCCTCATCATCATTATCATCACTATCATCTTTTATATATTTCATAGGAGAGAATATCTCCATGACAAAGTTGATATTGATGGTAATGATAAAATGCTTGTGAGCAGAAGTCACGTGCATTATGAATCCCTTTTTATACTCTTTGATGCCTATGAGCAACTCTGGTCCGAGAACTCTCCCAACTCTGTACGAGCTGGTGTTTTATTCATCTAAACTTTCTTTCAAAAAAGAGAAAAATGCAGTTCTCATATTTGAACTAAAACATAGGCTATTCATAAGTTTGTGTGGATGACCATTGTACCAATCTGCAAACTATTACAATATCAATTTCCATTTTATAATGAAACGTTTGTTCTAGTATGTTAATCTACATGTGTGTAGTGGCTCGATTTAAAGGAGCTTCAGATCTTTATTAAGGATGGAGACAAGATAAATAATTATCTTTCCATGGTGATAAATACCTGTATTTGTAGTTATCTTTTAATGAAGATACCGATTTATCCGTAGAGGCAGAATTCAGGACAAATTATTTATACTGATTACAGCGAAAAGCAAACAGACAGACAGACAAATTAGTACACGATAGACCATGTTTAGGTTCAAGTCATACAGCTTTTGCTTGCTCAAATTGAAATAAAAATATAAATTGGAGAGCACGTGGAAATCGATTCTTTATAAGCACCAAAACTATAGAAATAGAATTGAAAAGTACTTCTTAAATTTCGTATGATCGATTGTACAGTTAATCCTGTCTTAAGCGGTCAAATCAAGGGATAAATGGGGAATGACCACTCAGCAGAAGTGATCGCAAAGACGGTTAAAATATAACAAAATGCTAGTTTAGTAATGTCAAAACTGACCGCTACGTGCAGGTTGACTGCCTAATACAGGTGGCCGCTAATACAGGTTCAACTGTATTTATGTTTGTCGAGTTCAAAATAAAATATGGAAATGCCAATTTAATGCTTGTTCGAATGTGAATCTGAAATCTCTCTCAAAATATTGAGATCTTGAGGGGTGAGTGCATGGTGTTGCAAACAAGAATACAAAATATAAGAAAGTGTGTATGTGTAGAAAGATATAAAAACACACTTACCAGAGGGTCTGATTTCCGAGTAAGGGCTGGGCACATTCTGGTACCATGACGACGAATTCATGTCCTGGGGCAGGTAGTTTTGGTAGGAGGTGCTGCTGCCGAGGCTCGAAGGCCGGACATACTGTGAGTCCGACAATTCCCCCTCCCTGGGACCCGGGCTTACTGTCATGCTCGTATAGGAGTATTTGTTGCCTTGACTACCGATGCTGTTGCTGGACGGGGAACCAGCGTACTGAACTTCCTGTCCCCAGGGGGTTCCGGCAGACTGATGCGTTGGAGACTGACTGGCGCCGTCATCACTGCCGAGGTACTGGGCCGGAATCTGGGCCTGCCGCGAACTGTACATTTGAGACAATCCATAATCGCCGTGGCTATCCGAATACGAGGGAGGTTGGATGGAGACAAAGCGATTGGAGACCGACGTACCTTGGTAAGTCTGTGCCAAGGTGAGCCCCGGGGTGTTGGTCAGGGTTGTATACTGGCCGTTCCCAGACTGGTAGTTCCCCGACAAAGTGACTGAGGTGGCAAGTGGACGCTCCATATCACTGAAAAAAGCTTCTACGTCGGCCTGGGGGAGGAGATGCCCTGCATGATCAAACGCTGCAATGGAAGTCACCTGATTTGAGGATGGCGTAATCTGGGTCAAGTTTTGAACTGTGTACCCGCTACGTAATGCTGCGCTCAAAACACTGTGGCTTGCCTCCCGTTCACTAGGAGTGGAAGATGAGGCAGTATCGAGATAAGTTGTGTCAACAGTGGTGAGCTGGTTACCCCTGGTGGCCGTATCAGAAGGACCACCGAGCTGCGTGTAAACATTGCCTTCAGTCGAATAGCTGAGGGACTCTCCGTTGAGGCCTTCAGTCTTGATTATCCTGTGTTGAAACAGATAAACCATCGGCGGTGGATACCCCGTTCATGTGGTTTTCTATGTGTTCCTGCTTTGCAAGGACCATGGCCGCCATATTGCCCTCAGACATTCCATTCTGTGTTAACTGGAGGGCCGCGCGGTTGCCTTCATCCGCGTACTCCTGACGTCTGCTTTCATCAACGTAATCCGCTTCCACGGTGACGCTGCTCCGGCCGATTTCAAGGTGCGTGGGTGGACTGTTGTTGGCCCGTGGGAGTGGGGAACCGGCATCTCTTACCCCCGGGGAAGCCTGTCTAGGACTGGGCGTCACATGATGGTATGGCGACACATGACCTGTACGAGGAGATGACGTTTCTTCTCTGACGCCGAACCTTTGTTCAAGTTTATACTGTAATTCCGAACGACCGGAAGTTGACAGATTGTAAGCACCATTCTGCTGAACAGGCTCATTGTCCCTCCAGTTGGAATTGTCCGGTAGTGTCACTGATACCTCTGACATTTTAAGGATTTTTTTTTTTTCAGTTTGAATAATTCTTTATTCCTTTCGTTTAATTATCTCACAAACTGACATATGATTCGCTCAGTATCATTCCATGTCGATAAAACGTGACGGTGGGTGAATTCAGAACTGTCCCTATTTCTTACTCTCGATTTTCAAGAAGAACGATGACCAGTCTAAATTTTCCTCTCGTGAATCCAACACGTGAATCAGTCCATAAATTTCTCACGTTACGCAGCCATTATGAACGTACCTGTTCCCTTTGTCTTTAAGCAAGTCTCTATTAATCCCTTTGTGTTTTGACAAGATGGTTCGAAGTGACGAGGGACGGATCACCTGGCTCTTGTGAGATAGGCCACACCTGTTGAAAGAAATGCAAAAAATTCGGTGACAAACTGGTCTGGATAAACGTCATGGCATCGCACTATAAACCCAACCTGACGACATATGCCATTGCGACATAAAGTGACTAAACACTTTCAATTATGAAAACTATCCTTTGATTTTCTATTTGATTATTGCAGTAAGAAAAAAAAATGCAAATATTAACTAATAGTAAACTTTTGTAAAATAAAACCATCTTTTTCTTCTATTGTATAACTGTGATATTAATTATTATACATGTTCTATTTATACTTAAAAAATAGTTTTTTTTTAATATAAGGAGTTTTGTAAAGCATAACAATAAGAAGAAATTAAACGATAATATGCATAACATAACATATTATAACATAGAGTTTATTGTAATGTAAAGCCTCTGGCCCATAATAAAGTAATTCAATACATGAAAAACATCCGGTATATATATACATGTATACATAATTAACAGTCACAAAATACCGTGTTATCAATAACATATATGGATGACATGTCATCATAAAACAATGCGTTGATTTTTAATAACTATATCTCGTGCTATAAAGGCGTTAACTATAATAAATTTTCCAGTGAGTACAATAACATTTTCTGAATTATCTGACATAATGTTATAAAATTAGTAGTTAAGTTAGATCTTGTATAAACCAGTTCGTCTTAAAGTACCGTTTTCGTTGTTTCATATATAAAGAGCATACCAACACATATTGGATTCATCTTCAATGACGTATGTGTTATTATTTGCACAATATGGACAGAATCGTAGTTCACGTTGTATATTTAAATGGCGCCCATTTTCGCTCATAAGAGCCCCGAACACCGATAGTTATTATAATCTGCCAGAATATTTCTTATAAAGTCAAAAATGATTCTGAAAGTTGAAGAACAAATATTTTCTAAATAGGTATATTGAAAAGAAGGAGATGGAGCAGCTTTGCAGTCAGCCCTCGAAATATAAACCATAACAATAGGATGAATTGGTTTCAGGTTCGAGTCCATTGAATAACAGAAATAAATATAAATTCTTTATCAAAGACATTTAATAAACAAAACGAGTTCTAAATTAATCATTTACATAAAATAATACCCTTTCAACGTTCTGAAATCGAAACAAAATTTCCGTTTACCGAAATTTTGATTTTTATAATGATGATGATGATGATGATGATAATGATGATGGTAGTTATGATTGCGGAAGTGATAACGGTGTTGCTGTTGTTGTTGTTGTTGTTGTTGATGATGTGGTTGATGATGATGATGATGATGATGATGGTGGTGGTGGTGGGACAATACCTCATAAGTATATGACAGAAAATATTATAAAGGATGTGATGTGACAATCGCAATATCCACTTTTAATAGTCTCATTATTTCACCAAAGAATCGGCAGCACCCGGTATAATTTGCCAATTTAAATTGACCAATCAGTGACTGGGGAAAAAAATCTCAAGTGTATGTTTATTTCCAATTGAACAATATATGAAATGTAGATTAGGTGTTCGAGAAGTGCTCGTAGATTTACGTAAATTTACTTATATTTAAATTTCATTTCAGAGTGATATGGTCTATACCAAATGTTTCAAAATGTGATGATTTTATTTCATACGAAAAAACAAATGCTTAAAACCTGTCTATATGTGATGAAATAATGAAACATTTTGAGGTATATGCTGAGTCATGCCAAACAATATTATATAACAATATAACTACAACAAGTAAAATGAAAGACGTATTTAACTTGGGAACTAGTCTTAATCTCACAAAAACACGTAATAAACTGCCAAATTCTACAAAGTCACGTTTTCAGATATTCCCTTTTTTATTAAAGATATTTGAAAGTAAATTGCATTTTACAACAGAACTTTACATTACCATCAAAATGATACCTATGTATTTAAATAAGTCAAGAAATAAAAATGTCTTATGTAAGATAGAAAGTACCTAATAATTCCTTGCAGTAGAGAAATGCATATAGTATTGTTACATTTTCCTCTGTGATTTTGAAAAAAAAATCAATATTCAATGATCAAACAATATTTTGCACTGTTTTTCACAGATGAATTGCTTTATATATAATTTTGCACAAAATGTGCATGTGTATACACTTTTTTCGGCGTAAGCTGTATAACATGGATTTTGACATATTTCTTGACCAGTCAAACCTTGGTTAACAACCGAAGAGTTCGGAAAAGCACCAGTTCCATTGGTTTGCATAAATTATTCATAAAATGGTAGTTTCAGGGTGAATATCTTTCTGCATGATTGTCAGTTGGGAGATAATAATGTAATCTACCTATTTGAAAAAAAACAACAAAAAACATCCAGTTGAAAAATTAAAATATAAAAACCACCCAACTGAAAAGGTTAACACTTGTGAAAGTCTTCAGAAAACGTCGTAGTCACCTTGAAAATGAACTCGTTTCTTAAAAGCTTTTTATAGTTACAGCCTCCGATTAGCGTTCTTCAGCTCATCCAAGAGCGTTGAGATCGAATATTATATTACATTTTTTGTCCCTTTCTTTCTTTTTTATTATTTTTTTCTTTAGTTAGTACATTACCTTTCCTAATTTAGCGACAAATACGTTTTTAGTATTATTTTAAAATCACAGACCATTTAAAACTTGTCAACGTTATAATGTATTGTGACACTTTCACTGTCTTAAACTTTCATACCTTTGTTTATTATTACGCCGAATGTCTTTTTTTTAAGATATTCTTGTTTATGCTTATTTTGTTTACAAATGTGTCAGCGTAGGCGTTATAAAGAGTTTGAGAGGATGTACTAGTTATATTGCAAAATGTATATCATTTGTCCGGAATAAATAGATGATGAAAAAGAAGAAAAAGAAAAGATAAATAGGTATGGGAATAATAAATAAATAAATAAATAAATAAATAAATGAGAAAATAAATCAAATGAATCTCATTACTTAATTATTTAAAATGAATGTCTTATGATATTAATGGATGACTTGAATATATATATAAAAAAAAGGTAATGCCAGACAGGTCGTGCCGGGGTCCTGCTGTCTACTTCGTATCGAGTTTCGCTGTTACAGACATACGTGGATCCCTATTCCATAACGTGTTAACCCTTTCCCTCATATAGACTCATTTTGACGCCCTCAATAGATACCACATAAAGCCTGATCTGCAGAAAACCACAGTTAAACCTTAACAAATTTAATTACAAAATCCTCATTTCCAGACCACTGAGGAGCAGCGAACAGCATAAAACCTGATCAGCCTGCGAGTTACTCGCAGGCTGATCTGGTTTTATGCTTTTCGCATAGGTCTTTTCATGGTTTCCTCTATGAGGGAAAGGGTTAAATGTTAGGTCAATATCAAATATAGACCGTGTAGGGTAATTGTAAGTTATGATATCATTCATACAAGCATCACAAAAATTAAGCCCCAGAAACTGAAATAGGCCTATATTGTAATGCATAGAACGGAGTACATGAATACCACTGTTGTTGTTGTTGTTTTAGTGTGACAGCATTTGTGTCATATAGCGACGTAAAGGAAATGTCATGGTTTTTAACGTCAAGTTTCAAAGGTATGATTGTTTAAGTTTCTGCTTTAAGTCGAATGAATTGAATCATTCTCAAAGGTCATACCTTTGTAGGGGAATCTCTATAAGGGACCCTAGACACCTGGCTCCAAGTTCTCGAAAATGCTTCATTGTGATCTAAGACTGAAGCTAAAATATCATAAGCAAATCCCTATTGAATGACGATATTAATTTTATGGTAACAAAATACTGTGTTCTATTAGTGAGTCAACATTCATATCCTACAGTGTGATGATATAGATCTGCCGGGACTACTCTTTTTTTTACTTTTAAAGGAAAAGTGGCAGCAGTTACCATAAAATAAAATTAAAAATTGTTTGTCTTGACTGGATATGGGTAATATCTCATCTCGAAGTGATACAATTTTCACATTTTAATTTACAAATATGAAATTGTATCACTACTCAATGAAATATAACCCATATCCACTCAAAACAAACAAAAGAATATCCTCTATTTATTTCAAGATAAAAGTGATATTTAATGACAATATTAGTCTCTCACTGGTGTTTTTAACCCTTTCCCTCATATAGACTCATTTTGACGCACTCAATAGGTACCACATAAAGCCTGATCTGCAGAAAACCACAGTTAAACCTTACCAAATTTAATTACAAAATCCTCATTTCAGACCACTGAGGAGCAGCGAACAGCATAAAACCTGATCAGCCTGCGAGTTACTCGCAGGCTGATCTGGTTTTATGTTGTTCGCATAGGTCTTTCTATGGTTTCCTCTATGAGGGAAAGGGTTAAACATTCTGAGAAAACCATAGACTACAATCAGGCAACAACCTTATCTTGGTTTTGATATGTTTTAACATACACCTACAGAGTAGTCTTATTGATATCCGGTATCTGAGTAAGAATTGGGATAATAATAATAATAATAATAATAATAATAATAATAATAATAATAAAAATAATAATGTGAGAATATTAATAACAATAGCAATATTGATAATAGTGATGATGATGATGATGATGATGATGATGATGTGAGAATATTAATAACAATAGCAATATTGATAATAGTAATGATGATGATGATAATTATAATAATATGAAAATAAATGTAAAATTTTTTTTAAATTTTGTTAGCCCAACGTTACAATTTGACCTTGACCTTATTTACGGGCTCGGTTTCAAGTAGTACCTCGGCTATATGTTTTATGACATGAGCAAACACATCACAATCCACAACTAGAGTTTTATAGATTTTCGAGAGTGCTTCAAAAGTTATAAACAGCTGTACTGTTTGACGCTCCGTTGAGAGTTGACATCCATATGGGAAGTACTGCAGACTGGCCCCTGTGTGCAGGGAAGGATGTGACACCCGCGATAGGACACAGTTTTAGTTACTGTTCTTGTAGCATACCTATACTTTACTGAGTTTAGCTTAAAGTTGAAAGTTGACAGAAATATACCTTCATACGGAGAAAAGTAATATTAGACAGTCAGTGTCTCGACAAAAGGGGGTGGGGGTGGGGGCACTGTTTCGTCACAGCTTTTGGCATTTATCAGGGAAATATCCTGTTTAATCTAACAGTTGTTGTTATAGGTATGACTTCACGTACAAGCACGTTATCTCTCATCTACACTGACAAAGTAATACCCCTATACGGTATCTTAAAACTGAAATAAACACTGTAAACTCAAAAAAATGTTTTTGGCGATTGGCTTTCATCGAGGAATTCTTATGCCCGAAAATAGTTCCTTTCACATACCTCACCGGAACATATGTATACATAAATATCTGTATATGTAATGAAATTTGATGTCAGCAAATATTAATGAATCAACAGAATCTTTATGTGACGAATTTTAATTTCATTATAAATTGACTTAATTAGTACAAGACTTGCATTTTTATGAATACTCTTTTTTTGTCTCAAAACTTGTAAATATTTAAAGAAAACCATCAATATCCCATGGACATTTTAAGTTTCGCAGGCCATCAGACCTGCCAAGTTTTGAACCACTGACAGGATTTCCTGCTAGAAACATTGTATATAGGGGAATACCCTCGAGTCAAACGTTCGACAAAACTTGGCTTATCAGCCAGGTAAATATGTACTCTTAGATACCCCAGATATTTTGGGGTGAATAAGTGAACCCCTAATGTTGATAAAATGTACACAAAGAGGAATTTATTTTATTCTTCATGTCTATTTGAAGACACTCTTAAAATACAATTTTTGCTGATACATATTTTAGAAAATACTATTGTTTAATTTGCATTATGAACTTAAAAACATATTTAACCTAAACCTAATCTAAGAAGATTTATTCTGTTAAAGAAATCCATTAGTAACCCCTGTCTACAAAAAAAAATAAAAAATCTAGCATTCACTGAGCTGAGCGCAAATTAGACCAACCATTTTGGGGTTACTGCAGTGAAATGAATTCAAATTCAACGGATCAGTGTTTAAATTTGTCTAACATGAGACTACTTTCGGGCTAATTCCTTTTCATTGTTCCTGGGCTGTAACAATACTTCGAGGTTGTGTAAGTTACGAAAGATTTTCATAACCATCAGGAATCGAACACTCTGCCTTGAGACAAGTCGTCAGTGAACACTCCCAACCTATAGACCACGTGTATCGGGAATGTAACATAAAGTACCAATGATTTTCAAGTTTTAATATGAATTTGGAATTTTGGAGAGAGAGAGAGAGAGAGAGAGAGAGAGAGAGAAATTGGTGAGATGGAGAGAGACAAAGTGTTTTAGTATGAGATACATTGTTTTAACAGCAATATTCTGCCTATGATTAGTGTTTTCTGTGGTTGTGATTGACATATTTCTGTAAAAATTACACCAATACCTGTTGAAATAACACTTTTAACTAGCAAGCTTGTAACAGAAGCATTAGTTCTACTTTCGTTATGGACTCAAGACAACTTCCACCTTCATAAAATGATCCTTTCTTAATATAACTACTAAGATTGTCTACAGATATTTGACAGTCTATCTCACAGAAGTGTTGAGTGCTGGCAATTACGCCCTATGATCTAAGATATATATGTTTGCATAATCTTAATCTGATATACAAAATAAAGTTAAATAATAATTAAATTTGAATGATAATCGAGATTGAGACTGAGATAGTACTGGGTGACTGGGTCTCTGTTGTCCTCTATGATAGAGACAACCAGAATACATGGGTCACAATGGCGGTAAATAGTTGTGAAATTTTCTGAAAGTTTAAATTTAAGGTGAAACTTAAATTGGATGAATACAATGTAATATAAATGAGGAAATAGTGTGGATATTAGATTTTAATGGCAGAGTTAACTTCCCTGTTTCTATTTACCAGCTTATTGCTTTCCTAATTTGTCAAACATACATGAAAACTGAGTTTCCTCATTGTTTACAATAGATTATATGGAATTATTTTAAAGATAATCATATGCAAGTATCGTGTTATTGTAAATGCAATATTAATCCATGATACTGCGCAAGAATTTAACCACGTATGTTAGCTACAGATATTTGCGTGTCTTTTATTGCATAGTTGACAATCAGTTAAAAACTTCCTATTTCAAGAAGTTTAATTTAATTATATAGATTAATCACACTAGAAAACAATAGCGAAGAATGAGTAGCTGGACACATGTATACCATGTACAAATCCAATCAAATTATGCTAATTTGTACCTTTGCAATATCCGGACTAACTACCGCCTCCCTTTGTTCAAACAGCTTAAATCGCCAACACGACACAAACCGTACTTACATGTATAGTTTTTACCTATTTTTAAAGTGATTTCAAGTTCGAAAAACAAACAGTCTTACCTTAAAATTCTACAATGATTTGAAACCAAGATGGCTGTTCAATATGGCGGATTTCGTTTGTGACACACGAGAACACGGAGTGTCCGCCATTAGAAAATATAACGGCTTACCTGTTTAACACAACGGAGGGTCGGCGTTGGTAAAAAGTAGTCCGTGTTGGCGAGCACATAGTGTCGGTGTTTCAATTAGAATTTAAATTAATTGGTTGTGTTTTAGTTTACGAAGTTTAAATTCCCCTCTGTTTTGTATTAAAAAGAAATGTAAACACTGACTGAGTGGAAGATATACGTTAGTTAGATATAAGTAAATCCAAGCCGGAATTATATTGTTGTATCAAAAGCCATTTTATTGGAACTTATTGTCACATGACATGGCACCAAGGCATGTCTGTCGGCTTGAACCTTGCATTAGAATTAAGAAAATTATCTCAACTGGGTTTTAAAGAACCCGTATCCAGTGAAAGATAACAGTTTATCGTCAGTAACCTCGAGGTTCCGTTATTCGGAGCAGCAATGAAATTAAAGATAAAGCCATTTAGGGCATATTGACAAGACCATAAAAAGCGATAAATCATAGAGTTATCTCTTGTTCATTTATATTCATACAACCTAAACTCACTTTCAGATAAAATTCATAAAATTCCAAACAGGGAACAGATACGACGGACAAGCTCGCACGACGTCACACTCGCCACTTACCCGTGTCTTTATCAGCGCCCAGGCAATATAACTTCCACTTCTGTGACTCTAAATTACAACAAACATTAAAGATAACACCCGCCATACAATCCAAACGACAGGTCTTTTCCAAAATACAGAATCATTTCACAACATAAGCGTCGGGTAGGCTCCATACACTCACAAAACGATGGTCATCATTATAATAGACACCATTTCTTAATAAGAACATGGAAATTGTCAAACTATTCTTTGACCCTACCTAATTTGCATATTATAGCCACTCGTGTCAAGGGTCGTAAACCGTGTTAGTTGGAAATTAAGTAAATAAGCAAGAAATATGGCGGCCATAATAAATTTCCAAAACCCACAACAAGATTAGAGCTATTTGGACCAAGTAATACATGAAGACATTTTACCTGTTCAAACAAAGATAAGATAGCCTGAGATAAAATAACGTCCTATCTAAGTCCGCGGACCTACTTAGAGTTTTGCCAGATAACGGCGCTGTGTCACCCAATCGGCAGCCTGAAGTAATCGCAAAGTGAGGTCCAAGGTGCGGTACAGAGGCTCGTTGTCAACAGTTTGAACTCCGAGAGTTCAAATCCTGACCAGACACATGTGTCTGCTGGAACAAAACTCACACGCTCGTCGTCGTAATACGGAACAAAAACATGGCTTCCTTAAGTTGGGAAACATTGACAGGCGAAAGAATTGTCTTATGGGACAAGAAAATAATCCCAGCGCGGATTGTTACAAAGGTTTCCGCTCGACGCGCATAAATACATAATTTACGCTGTTTGGTAAAGGTAGAAAATGTGGCTCGATATTTCTGTATTAGTTACAGTGGAATGTCTTTATTGACTTTGTTGAAAACACAGCCGTTTTATATGTTGGATTTTGGATGAAAGAAATGGCTAAAAATGAGCTTAATTTAGCCAAATACGAATTTTTGCTCGAATATTTTATATTGAATTACTTATCCCCTTTACATACAAATGGATGCATTGTACATTCCGTGAGTGTGTGTCTTTGATATTATATTAGCTTGTAATGAATCGAACCAATCTTTTGTCTTTTATTTTCACAAAAGAAGCACATTAAAAATGGAGCCTATATAAGAATATATATATATATATTGCCAGTCAGGTGTGATTCCTTACTGATTGCATGCTGTAAGTCTGTCTTTGGCATATAGAATTGAAAACTCAAATAATTATAATATATGCATGCAAACGTTGGGTAATACATTTATTACATGTGCATAGTAGTATCAGAGGTTGGCTGATTAAGGGTAAATTTAAGAGATATTAAAGGGAAAATAAGGGAAAGGAATGAGAGTAATTGAGGTATTTTTCTTCATGTGACTTCTGCAGTATTGGTCTGGTCAGAGAGGTAGTCCTTATATTGAGATGGTCTTTATATCATATTTTCCTCTAGTGATCTGATTAGAGAGGTATTCCTAATATTGAGATGGTCTTTATATCATATTTTCCTCTAGTGATCTGATTAGAGAGGATTCCTAATATTGAGATGGTCTTTACGTGATATTTTCCTCTAGTGATCTGATTAGAGAGGTATTCCTAATATTGAGATGGTCTTTATATCATATTTTCCTCTAGTGATCTGAATAGAGAGGTATTCCTAATATTGAGATGGTCTTTACGTGATATTTTCCTCTAGTGATCTGATTAGAGAGGTATTCCTAATATTGAGATGGTCTTTACGTGATATTTTCCTCTAGTGATCTGATTAGAGTGGTATTCCTAATATTGAGATGGTCTTTATATGACATTTTCCTCTAGTGATCTGATTAGAGAGGTATTCCTAATATTGACATGGTCTTTACGTGATATTTTCCTCTAGTGATCTGAATAGAGAGGTATTCCTAATATTGAGATGGTCTTTACGTGATATTTTCCTCTAGTGATCTGATTAGAGAGGTATTCCTAATATTGACATGGTCTTTACGTGATATTTTCCTCTAGTGATCTGAATAGAGAGGTATTCCTAATATTGACATGGTCTTTACGTGATATTTTCCTCTGGTGATCTGAATAGAGAGGTATTCCTAATATTGAGATGGTCTTTACGTGATATTTTCCTCTAGTGATCTGAATAGAGAGGTATTTGTAATATTGAGATGGTCTTTATAAGATATTTTCCTCGAGTGATCTGATTAGAGAGGTAGTCCTACAATTGAGGTGGTCTTAATTTGATATTTTCCTGTAATGGTCTGATTAGAGAGGTATTCCTAATATTGAAATGGTCTTTATATGATATTTTCCTGTAGTGGTCTGATTAGAGAGATATATCTAATATTGAAATGGTCTTTATATGATGTTTTCCTGTAGTGGTCTGGGTAGAGAGGTATTCTTTTTATTGAGGTCAAAGAGGTAGTCCTAATATTGAGACGGTTTTATGTGTGTTTATTGGGTTTACAGTCCCACTGATTGTATTTTAGTCCTATAAAGAGACGATATCTACAGACATAAGGCTGCCATACTGCAGCATCATGCTGTAGACATGCCACACCCAGTCACATTATCCTGACACCGGGCCAACCATTCCTGCAGATACCCTTAAATGCTGAGAGCCAAAGCAAGGGAGCTATATCAGTACCGGTCTTGCGACTTTGGTATGTCACGACCGGGAATTGAACCCACGACCTCTCGATTCCGGGACGGACGCTCTAACCACTCGGCAGCTGGGACCTTTTTTCTTAATGTATGGTCTGGTTAGAGAGGTTTTCCTAACATTGAGGTGGTCTTCATATATTTTTTCCTGTAGTGGTCTTTGAGGTAAAATGCAGCGATGCATATTTTTTCAGTGTATTAAAAGGCTTATAGAGTTGATTATATGGTCTATCCATAGCACAATATAACATATGCACAGCATATATTATATCCCATATTTATTCTTATGGCAGAAAAGGATTAAGTATATTAGTTATCATGCGTAAGTAGGTTTGAGTTTCGCCACTATTTCAATACCGGAGTACGGTTTCCTTGTAACCCGTATATTCACTACATTACCGGGGCATACAGCATCATAGATTACTGTTTAAGGTTATACACTAATCATTAAATTTTGATCATGGTCCATCAAGTGGAATTTTATAGCAAATGCAAGCCTTTCTAGACAGTCAGCAAAATCTCCTATAAATCCAAGTTATTGGATGCTTGCATCATCTGCTCTGAAGTGAAGGACCAGGATTATATAGCTGGCAAAGAGCTAAAATCGCTCTTTCAAACACTTTAATAAGAGAATAGTTCTTCCATTTGTTTGTAAATGTGTCAATGTTATAAAATACTATTAACATTGAAATAATCATACAGAATACTGTACACATGTTAATGTGATAATCGATGATGATGATGATGATGATGATGATGTGATGATGATGATGATGATGATGATGATGATGATGATGATGATGATGTATGTGATGATGATTATGATGATGATGATGATGATGATGATGATGATGATGATGATGTATGTGATGATGATGATGATGATGATGATGATGATGATGATGATGATGATGATGATGATGATGATGATGATGATGATGATGATGATGATGATGATGATGATGATGATGATGATGATGATGATGATGATGATGATGATGATGATGATGATGTAAATGTATAAAAATATAATCCTTTGTAATTAAGAGAAATAAAAAGTATATAGTAAAAAAAATAATTGAATAAATGAAAAATTTTAAATCGTGTTTGTTATTATCATTTTATCATTAGTAAAATTACTGTTGCTTTAAGCATACGATATCTTGATGTTTTCTTGATCTCCTGAAGGCTGAGTACGTATCAGTAATTATATTGGACCGAGTTGTTTCCCCTACTGTCGGAAAGCAAATCATACTAGACACGCCCGTCTTGGGAATCGCAACAATATAAATCGAGATTGCGAAATTGAAACTGAACTTACTACCAAAAAAGTCAAGGATACCTCAATATAAATTCAGTGTGCCTTTACAGGAACTGAGTTTATCATAATATATGCTATCCCTTGTTTGGCGCTCGTCGATGTAGGACAGGTGTATAAATATGCCTGATATGCAGCTTCATAGTGCGAACAGTCCCTATTTAAAAAATAAAAATGGATAAGCAGATCTTAAAATATCTTTAAAACGCGATATTCTCTTTAAGATAAAATTCACAGCATTTTTATATATATAAAAAAATCATATATACATAAATGTAAATAAATATCATTCAATATTAAATTTTGATGAAAGGGGAAAGAAACGAGGATTTTATGTAATTTTGCCTCGAAAGACCCTATATATATTGTTTACCTGTCGGAACCCTGCGACCCGCTACAAAATCTAACTTTAAATATATTTATCTTATTAATTATTTATGCCGATTACGAAAGAAGTCATCACAATTTACAGAATCTGAGTTGAAGGTGACAATGGCATTATGCACGTGATTAAACAAGATGGACATTTATGTTCAAGATTATATTAAAAATAAATGTTAAATACATAGAAAGAAAAATCTCTTAAAGATACAACTATTTGTTTATACATTTATTGCATATTTTATTTGTTTTCAAATCTTCGATTTGGTTATCCGGGTCCGGTGAAGGAATGGTTAGAGCGTCCGCCCAGTAATCGGTAGGTCTTGAGTTCGATCATACTTCAGTCGTTAAAATAATATTGATATATCTCCCTTGTCATTAGCGGTTAGCACACAAGGGTTGGCCTAGTATCAGGATAATGTAACTGGGTGTGGTATCATGCCACATGGCTACGATGTGGTATCATGTCACATGTCTGCGGTGTGGCATCATGTCACATGGCGCGGGGGGTGGGGATCATGCCACATGGCGCGGGGGGGGGGGAGGGGGGGTCACATGGCGCGGGGGTTATGCCACATGGCTGCGGTGTGGTATCATTCCACATGACTGTAGGGTGTGGTATCATGCCACGTGGCTTCGGGTGTGGTATCATGTCACGTGTCTGTGTGTGTGGTACCATGTCACGTGGCTGCGGGTGTGGTATCATGCCACGTGACTGTGGGTGTGGTATCATGCAACGTGGCTTGGGGTGTGGTATCATGTCACGTGCCTGTAGGGTGTGGTATCATGTCACGTGGCTGCGGGTGTGGTATCATGCCACGTGGCTGCGGGGTGTGGTATCATGTCACGTGGCTGCGGGGTGTGGTATCATGTCACGTGTCTGTGGGGTGTGGTATCATGTCACGTGGCTGCGCGTGCCTGTGGGGTGTGGTATCATGCCACGTGGCTGCGGTGTGGTATCCAATGAGGTAGCTGACTCGTGTTTACAAACGTCCAAAACTGACTGAAATCCAAACTGTCGTTTGGACGTTAACCTCACGCAAGCGATAGTTATTGATACTTAGGGGATTATCTCCCTTCATTTATGCTCGAATCGCAATCTAGGCAAAGTCGAAGCTGAATCGACGCGGTGGTTAACCTAATTAGCTTCAATGTAACTTATTACTTGCGGGCTGATCTGGATTTAAAATGGCAAGGATTCCAGAAATAATATTCAGCGCTAATTAATACTTAAATACCTAAGAGCTAATTCCGGTAGTTGGCTAACTCTAATAAGATACAAAAATAGTTCAATTCTTAACATTATTAATAATGCTATTACTTATAAACGCAATTTATCAACCTGAATTTTGAGTAATAAATAAATAAATAAATAAATACAAAAACAACAACAATAATAAAATAGGAATAGTGGAATGCGTTAGATTCCACCTGAATTACGAATTTAAATATTACTTAGCGCTAAATTCGAACGAGGTGTCGCATAGGTGGACTTCATGATAATTTTCATGTGGACAGAGGTTCAACCATCTACAGAGATAAGATAAGTTGGGAATGTCTATACTGGCTTTGTGTTTACACGAATGAAGCCATTGCACTTGACACAGGGAT
This sequence comes from Solen grandis, assembly GCA_021229015.1. Classification (NCBI taxonomy): domain Eukaryota; kingdom Metazoa; phylum Mollusca; class Bivalvia; order Adapedonta; family Solenidae; genus Solen; species Solen grandis. The sequence goes on along the minus strand of CM037781.1, from coordinate 62,481,124 downwards.
GATAAGACTGGTGATATTGTTGGTCTGCCTGGCACACGTCTGCCCTTACTCTCTCCACGTCCGGAGATTTCTACACGGCTGCCCCTTCGCCTTCCCCTGTCCCCTACCGCCATGTGACAACCCAGTCTTTGGACCCGGAAACTGCTGCGGGAGCTGCCCGGACCCGACGACCACGCCGGAAGTCCCGACGACAACATTTGACAGCTCAAACGCAGGAAGTCCAATAGGTCGTGACGTCAGAAAAACGTATGTTGTCGCTGCTGATGCTGATGATTTCAAAATAAAACGTTTATCCGGTGGCAAGCTCCTTGGACGCCGACAGGCCGTTCCGCCGACGACGACATTGCCGCCGCCGACGACCGATTGTCCGTCTCCGTGCCACCACCAGGGAATGATGTACTGTCACCCCCTGCCCTGTCATATCGCGTGTGTTGACGCCGTCAAACCGACGGGGGCCTGCTGCTACCAGTGTCCTAACGGTGGGTGTAGCCTCCTTCTCTTCATTACTTCTTCATGTTCTTCCTCTTCTTCCATCTCTCTGTCTGTCTGTCTGTCTGTCTGTCTCTCTCTCTCCCTCTCTCTTTTCTCTATTTCTTTACTTTTATTTTTATTTTATATACATGTATAATTAGTCCAAGGATTGGCTGTATTATACACGCAAATATATAAAAAGTTATATACATTTAGTTAATTTCATCCTAATACAAACACAATATTTATATGTTTTTGAACACATCTAGTGGTAGTAATTGATAGATAAGATATACCCAATAATAATTTTCTTGATAATCACGCTTCCTGATAAAATTCAAATTCGTTTGTTTAATATTTAATATACGTTTCTTAGTCTATACTTTATCAATTATAAATATACACGTGCAGTATGTAGATACGTCAAAAGACCACACACACACACACACACACACACACACACACACACCTATTTTATTCAAACATGCAATTTTATCAAATATTATATGTACAGTCAAAGCGGTGTTTGTTTCAGCGAATTTTGACTTGACTATTTGAGTTTACCGTCGCTTTCAGTCATATAGCGACGTCCAGCTAATTACAGGTGGAGGAAGACCCGGAATGTACGGAGGCATCCGGGTAGAACCACCGATCTACCGCAAGCCAGCTGGAAGGCTTCCTCACATGAAAATCCGAATAACCCTGCCGGGATTCGAACCCACGCGGTGAGGGGCTGAGTGAGTGTTAAAGTCAGTGACTTTACCCTCTCGGCCACGGAGGTCCCTCAGCGAATTTTTCTGTTATAAAGAAATTGTAAAGAAAACAGGCATAGAAGGATTATGCACTTTAGTTTTCAAGACTACTGCTGTTATAAAGAGGATGCTGTTATAATGAATGCCGTTGTAAAGAGGTTTCACTGAATTTACAACATCTCCTACCATTACAGCATAATTCCTTCTTCCATAACTCCATAACAACATGATAAATTTTGAAGCAGATTGTTATCCCTTATCAAAACGAACCCAGCAAGGGTGCTAAAATATTTGGCTCGAATTACACCAACAATACTTAGCGCTAAGTAATAATTAAATACTTAAGGTGTATTTCATCATTTTTCTTTCTCTGATAAAAATACCCAAATATTTCATTTCTTGGCAAAACTTGTTAATTATTAAGTTTATAGTGCATGTCAATGTAGTCATAACTTAAATAGTTCGTGTTAAATATTTTCGCCCTAAGTATTTAAGTATTACTTAGCGTTAAGTATTTGTTGGTGGAACTAGAGCCAAGTGATAAAAGCTATAACTGATATAGTTTGGAGTCAGAATGACACTACCTAAATACATGTGCTTATTTTTTGTCGAATGGTGGTAGCGGTAAATCAAAAGCAAGCATTGTTGATTTACATAATTTACGCAGACGTTTTCACTGCACCGTATCGCTCAGCGCTCAGTAGCGCAGTAATACAATGCGACTGTGTACGTCAGGTTCATTGATACTGAAGTAAGATCATGACCTCCTAAGGTATGCATTTTATGAATGAAACCTCACTCTAGATCATTACGAAACAAATCAAAGCAATCAATGCACTAAGAGACTGTCGGCGGGGTTATCGTGAAACAAAGAGCGAGTTCATCTGACTTACTCCACGACATATTATATCACTTTAAAACTTTGCAGTTTAGATGACGTGTTAAAGTGAAACACAAAAGTTTCGTTTTTCAAACTATTTTGCAGAATAATACACGGTAGTTCTTTGTAGGACAACGGCCTTCGTGACTAGATTACTGCGACCGTATATTATTTTGCGATATAACACTCTTCTTTCTAATTATATCGCGGAGCTTTTCGTGATTATATGTCTTTCCTTAGTGCATACATTTTTTATGCATTCTTTTTTTAATGAAACTGAGCAAGTTGTATACATGCTGCTAAAGTGTATCAACGAAAATATTCTTTGTATTGCATATCATTTATTCATTTTAAGCAACGTTTTTGTATATTTAAAAAAATATTATATATTTCGTGTTCTCTTTTTTTTTCATTTATAATTTTTGAGATGATAGTGCGATAAATCATTCTATCACAAAATAAATTCCAATACAAAATAGTTTGGCCATAATCACCATGTAGAAGACTGATTTCTGCCAAATATGTAATGCATTATAGAAAAAAAAAGTTTACTTACTTACTTACTTGATTACTTACTTACCTTAGATGGGCGGATAAATGAATTTAGTTAGTTAGTTTATGAGTGGTACATTGTAGTAGTATTAGTAATACGAGTAGTAATAGCTTTCAAGCACATTCCCAGCAAAGTCAAATTTCATACTTAATCATGCTTGAGGACACCCCGTTTTACCCAAACTTAAGCTTAATCGTGCTGTTTTAGTGAGATTTCCTTTGCTCGAGAACTCCTCTCAGGCCCATACTCAATTTTGAGAAGATATCTGAGTGTAAACTTGAGATCCTACTTAAGTATCTTCCGAAAACACTGCTACCATCCTCTTGATTGTGTAGAATTCAGTGTTGTATGAAATAGTAAAGGTTTAGGTTTCATTAAATCGAGTAATTGCCCTTAGATATTTTGATGGATTAGTGAACACTGTGTTTCATTAAGGAATTACGTACATGCAGATCAAAACTTTATTCTTCCAATTACAATATTATTGTACAATATGGAGTATTTACATATATTTACATATATTTACATACATTAATATAAATGAACACAACAGTTCTGGTTGACAACGACAATATTCAATTATAATCAACATTGGCTATTTGACTAAATAAGGAGAACCGTATACCTTTAATCTAGTGAGACAACGTAAATCTTAACACATTTGCTCATTACTTTTAATTAAGTCCAATAATCAACTTAGAAATATTGTGTGACACATAGATTGATTACATTCTATAAATCTATAAATAATAAAAATAATAGTAGTAGTAGTAGTAGTAGTAGAAGTAGTAGCAGCAGTAGTAGTAGTAGTAGTAGAAATATTAGTAGTATTAGTAGTAGTAGTAGTAGTATAAACACATCTATTTAATTTCACTTTTGTTAACAAGTCTCTTACATGATGGTATAGGACAGATGTCTGTTTTGTTCTCATTTTGACCATTACATACGTTCGAACAAGACCAACAGAAGTTATTCTCCAGTTTTAGTAAACACTTCTTATGTTATCTGTATTTCTTTGATATTCTAAGTATATGCATTCACAGTCTCATGAAAAAAGGCTTAGTTTACAGCGCACATTTATTGATAATTCAATGCTTATTTTTCAATGTTGATAATATATGTAAAATATTACAAAATATAGAAGAAACCTCATATCAGCAATTGTTAAAATGAAAGCATAAGTGTAGATTAACTTAAATCTTAAATTCACGTGGCCTTTTTATGTTTTAGTTTTACAAAAGTTAACCAGCTTGTTAATATACACAATTAGAAAACAAAAATATACACTCATGCACTTTAAAACGGCTCTCTCTGTAAAATGTCAAATATTTTACCCCCTCCACTTTTTTTTTAAAACTATTTTAGATTATTTAGAAATATAATGAGGTATATTCAGCAATAGATTGGTGTAAGTGTTATGTCCTACTTTTATATTAGCATATTATTAAAGGAAGGGTCAACTTGTAAAATGACTTGAACTATCGAAGTGTTTTAATACATTAAGCGTTTTTAAAAGTCCTCGAGTATATATTGTAACCTGGGCGAGCTGTCTTAATATGTTAATTTTCGGAGAAGATTAGGATAAATATTTGTTATAGCAAATGGTTTATATTTGGAAAAAAAAAAAAAATCAGTGATAGAAAACAAACTAAATATACATAATTGGTAGGTCGGTTGTTCTACACGGATGCCTTCGTGCATTTGGGGTCTTCCTCCACCTGTAGTTACAATTCTAATGACATGGTCATTTAATACGCATGTCCGTACTACAGTAACAATAGAAACAAATACATTGGATTATATTATTATTAGCATAGTAGAAAGTACGAGTATGCACATTTCTTTACAGTGTATAATTCACCTGTAATTTTGTTTCTTGCTGATCTCTTTTTTTCTATTCTCACGTGATTTGCGTTCATATTATATTCATTTCATTATGACTGGCAATGTGTATCAGTATATTACGTCAAACAAAATTGTTTTGTACGGTTAAAGCAGCTTGTTCAAAGATGGTTACGAATTTGATTTTTAGATATGTGTGTGCATTAACTCTATCAATATCCATCTAAAACGCATGGTCACCCAATGCAAGATTCCGTGATTTTAAGAAAAATGAAATAAACAGGACTTACGAAAAATTCAGCACCCGGAACCGGTAAAGACGCCATGTTGCGGAAACGCAATCACCTACTTCGGGAAGATTGTATACTATATTTAACAGATTTAAGACAGGAACACAGTTCTCTTTTAATATTTAAGTAAATGACAAATTTTACATAAATTATAACTCTTTCCTTGTATCTTTTTATTATTATATCCCAACAGCTAAATAAATGAGATGATCACAGTAAAACGAGAGAGATCAATGGATGACCTTAAGGAAAAACACAAAACAAATCCGAATACATTCCTTAATCTTTAATATAATCATATCTGTATTAAATGTTTGTAAAGGAAAAGCCAAAATATGTGAAATATAAACTATTTTTAAATGAGACACACATTGACAGTTATAGAAGGATGATATTATCAATCAAGAAGCTAAATTTCCAGGTTACTGAGTACGGGCGGAAGGAATGATCATAGTTAAGTTTAAACTTATGTATTTAAACGAAAATTGGGAAATAAGTTATAACAACTTATACTGGTTATATAATAAATCGACGGTTCCTTGGTTGGACCAGTATTTGGCGCCTGGGAATTTAATGGAAAATCCTTGTCTCCGATGGGGTTCTTACCCACAACCTTCGGATCCGCAGTCGGGTTAAAGTAAAAGGTAGACATAGCACCTTGGATCCTGACAGAAAAGGCACTTGTTGATTACAAAGTAAACACTTTATGGCAAAGGTTATACGACTAAGTATCAGGAACATCAATAAGATTTGTCCCGAATTTATCATGCAGGACCAAACTGCAGCTACAATGGTCACGTGATCCCCGAGGGAGGGAACATCACTCTCGCCAATGGGAAGACTGTACAGTGCTATGAAGGAGGTGAATATGGCGGAACGTACATTGTAGGTTGACCTCTGTCTTCTAAATCGACCACGAAAGCCGAAAGAAAAACTTTCATCATCTTAGTTGATTTGCTTTGTTGTTCCAAAGTTTGAAATAAAACTTTAATATGTACTGTGTTTGTTAAGTTTTATTCTGATTGAGACACAAGCACTTGCCATTAATTTAAATCACTCAAGAGGCGGCATATAAGGGTAGGGTAGGAAACCGGAACAGCCGGAGATCAAACCCGGTTTGAGACGTGTTAATTGAACAAATCTGTATTGTTTTTTTTTTTTAGGGGGAGGCGATGTTCGAGTTTTTACAACTTATACTACGGTTCCTTGGTTGAACCAGTATTTTACGACTGGGAACAATCCTTGTCCCCGAAGGGGTTCGAACTCACAACATTTGGATCCGTAGTCGGGAACGTTACCACTGGACCACGACATCCTCTCCTTACAGACCGTGGAACAAAGCAATTATAAGAGCTTTCAAATAATATCTTGACTAATTATCTTAAATTAGACGAATATAGGATGTCATAAAAAAATAGTTCTATTTGTGAAAAACATTTTTTTCCGAGTACTAGGTTTAAATAAAGATATCTCAGGAATGGTACATTCAAAGTTTATATGAATGTAGCATTTGTCAAGGCCATTTATTTCAATATTTAGTTTATTTTTTAACATTTCAAAATTACTCAGTGCAGTTACTAAATTTAGTATATGACCTGGATTTGTGTATAAGGGACCTTGCATCATCAGGCCCGGAGATAAGATTCTCTCCTACAAAAGGTTCAATGCCAGTGTGCCATACACAGTGCTGAACGGATCATTCATTTATAAACGCCTTCACAATCAGGTAGGAGAATTTCAAAATTATAGTTGAATACATGTTACATATTTCCAAGACCCTTCCAATGACAGGAGCCACCTGCATGTACGTAGAATGTAGCCAACGTTTTTCCCTAAACGTTCGAAAGTCTGAAAACAGTGACATTGTCTGAAACTCTTTATTAGGTCGTGTGGAGAGAGAAAGAGAAATAGAGAATGATTTCCGAGACCTTCGTAGGCGAAAAGTATTACATGTATATAAACCTTTCCCATTCTAATATTAACTAAGTAGGTTTAAGTATATGCTATTTTGAGACGATCCTAGTCCTTTTCTACAGTCCAAGGACTGTCTTTAAAACAGGCTTTGACTTGAATTAAGGGACGGAAGCTGCTTCGATCCCTGCAGCAGAGTTGTTCACATAATTTCGATTTTATCATATCTGCTGTGATTATGCGTTCACTTTATCTTAAGTAAAGTTCTTTGAGGTATATGCTTAAACAACTAATGTTGTGTTGAGTGGAATTTTGTGGGACTCCATTTCATTTGCTAGTAGCTCGTCTTCTGGTCGAAAATACGCTTAAACTGTTTCGCATTGAATATAATTACAAAATTGAAAGCTTGTTATTTGAACATTTCATGTATCAATTTGTTTAAATAATTTAAACTTTTTATCTTTATCTCCTAATCGTTCCTATAACGTTTTATGAACATTTTATAAGAAATTCTAGATTAATCAGAGAAAATATACTTATTTCGAGATGCTTTGGGAAGCAGGACTGGTATCTATTTTTTGTTGAACATTTTGAATTGTTCTTATATTTTGTTTTATATTTTAAGATGCAATGTCAGCCAATTATCAGTCTTGCCTCATGACTTGTCTATATTTCCATTAATATATAGAAAAATAATGACGAGGACTATCATTACGGTCGCCGTGCTGAATTTTGTGGCGATATCTCACGGGCTATTGTTAATGTGCCCGTTTACGTGCCGATACAACGGACAAGTCTTTTGTGGCCATATCCCGTGCCCACTGCCCATGTGTGACCGCCCTCTAGTACTGACCCCAGGGGACTGCTGTGAACACTGCCCGACAGATGAAGAGTGTATGTACTGTAAATTAAATATATAACTACTAATGAAGTGTATCGCAATTTAATTAGATAAACTCCTACAGCGACATTAATATTGGGAAGATTGACCAGACAATTTCAAAATTCACAAGATCAAGATCAAAATAATGCTCATTTTTCGCTTTCCATATACAAGAAAACAATATATTTATTTTTCTTAAAATCTGAGATACAAAACAACAACAACAACAAAACAAAAACCAAAAAAAACAAAAAACATTGAACGAAAATACAAACATCTCGCCAGAATCAGGGCACTACGCTATTAAATGGAAGAGGACATTGGCATGAAGGTTCATGTACTTTACTTTGTTTGTCGATTTCATGAACACTCATTAATACTCGCATTGCGGCGACCTGGTATACATCGCCAATTTTGTATGTCTCTTCTCTCCAGTAAACAATCAGACCACTACTGCCGCCCCACAGTTCCAGGTTCGAGCCCAGGATTGTCCTCATCCGTGCACACAGGGCGGCCAGCGATACTGCCACCCGATACCCTGCCCCCTACCCCCGTGTGTCGACCCGGTCCTGGATCACGGAGCATGTTGTGAACATTGCCCAGAGGGTACTTTTCTTCTTTCCTTGTACATGATTCTTTCTTCTTTCTTTTCTTTCCTTTTACATATTTCTTTCTTCCTTTCCTTCCATATACATAATTCTTTCTTTCTTTCTTTCCTTACACATGGTTCTTTCTTCTTTTCTTTCCTTGTACATGACTCTTTCTTTCATGATTCTTTCTTCCTTTGACTCTGTCTTCCTTTCTCTTCATGTACATGATTATTTCTTCCTTCCTTTCCTAATACATGACTCTTTCTTCTTTTCTTTCCTTGTACATGATTCTTTCTTCTTTTCTTTTTTCCTTGCATTTCACATGGTTATGATTAGTGTATCCTCCGGACATTATCCCACCCAAGAAATTGTGAATTTTCCTCGGGGCGGATATAATGCCCCCCTTTCCATTATTTTCAAAGGCCGGACAATCTGGATCTGCCCTGTGGTGGGCTGCAAGCTGCAAACTTTGGTATGATCATGTTGTCAGGGATCGAACCCACGACATTTTACTCACCGGTTCCGTTTTAAAAGAACGTGTAAACGTTGGTTGATAATAAATTATGTGGTAGTATAGTAATTGACCTTCAAAGGCTCTTCCTCGCTTTTGGGCTTGTTCTATACCGTAGTGTTTAGAGTGTCGGTCTTCTGACCCGGGAATCCAGGGTTCGATGTCCGACAGATGTCAGGTCACACGACCAATTTCTATTGTTTCATTGACCGCTTAAGTAAGTTTTGGCTGTAATGAGGAAAAAACTTACCTGAAGCGAGAAGAAATCATCTTCAAAATATGTTAACCCTTTCCCTCATAGAGGAAACCATGAAAAGACCTATGCGAACAGCATAAAACCAGATCAGCCTGCGAGTAACTCGCAGGCTGATCAGGTTTTATGCTGTTCGCTGCTCCTCAGTGGTCTGGAAATGAGGATTTTGTAATTCAATTTGGTATGGTTTAACTGTGATTTTCTGCAGATCAGGCTTTATGTGGTACCTATTGAGTGCGTCAAAATGAGTCTATATGAGGGAAAGGGTTAAAGATACATGTACATAAAACTTTTCCGAAGTTATATGTATAAAACTATCGTATTGAGATGTCAGATGTCCTGTGTCCCTTGTCTTTCAGGACCAAACTGTTCCTCCCCAGACGGTCAGCCAATCAAATATCACCAGTGGAGGATTGTGGGAGATAAAAACTGCACGTGCCACTATCCCCATATGGCCGCCACGTGTGTGTAGCTAAAAAATGCACACTATGACGTACACAATGTATCATAGTGAAAACTTATACAATGTCAAATATATCTGCATTGAAATAATGTGTGTTTTGTTGTGTGTTTATCTAATTTGTAAAATATGTTTTTATAAGCGAGTTATGCATATCACAATTTATCAAGATTATTATTATTTATTTACGTTTTTCCAAATATCTTATCACTACAAAAATGTGTTTCTGTAAGTCAGTTCAAATTGAAATGTATGTTTATAATGATCCATGGTTTACATGCGAATGGCTTCCTGAATCAGGAACCCGAAATCGTCGCCCGACCGGGACTTGAACCCAGGGCTTCAGGCTAACTTACCAGAAATGAATCGGATAGGGCTAGATTTCATCGGAACATGTTTGAGTCATAGATTTGTCATTAAACATAGTGTAAAGAATTATATTATTTATTTTTTGTGGCCCCATCCCTGTTCTTCTATTTCAAACTATTTGAGAAAAGGAAGGAGGACACAATTCCTAAAATATATTAAATAGGCACACTACGATGAATTTCGGCATGTGTGTGTGTTTTAACTCATGAAATTAACACAATTTCGAAAGAGTTTGCTTAAAGCATAAACTGGAACAGTAAAGGAGAAAGTCAAGTGGCTTCTAATTTGGAATTGTTTTTATTGATTTCTGCATTAAAAGGATCGTGTAACTAATGAGGGCCGAAAATACTTCAATGAACGACATAGCTTCATTTGTCATATACCAATAGGGGTAATCAAGGACATTTATAATTATGCCAGATACAATTTTCTGATTGCCAGCTATTTTTACGTAGTAGAATTTTGCTTCATTGGTAATTTTCATGCAGAATTATCGCTCGTTTTACGTCATGACAACTTCCATAATAAAATGATTAATAAATCATGTACAGAAGATTGTTATGCATTTTATTCATGTAAGATAAGTAATAAGAAATATCTTTAAACAATATATTCGTCGTCGATTGGGATTAAATTAATGGAGCAGGTCCCTCCACCGGAATAGGCGGAGAAAGCAGGATTGCAAGGAAACGCACTTTGACAGTACAATGTATTTCAATCATTTGGGGACAATGATACATACTTTAACACGCTGCAGTTGTTTATTTGTTTATTTTATTAATATTCCGTGTAAACGAAGCAGATATATATATATTTGATATAATTTTAGATAAATATTCACAATTAGGACATACAGTGTTTTTAAATAATGATATTTGAAATCAAATACGTTCCTTGTTCTGATAGAGTTCTACAGAGGATATAGTTGATACGTGAAAGTCACTGAAAAGTGAAATCAATTAATTTAAACAGACGATGAAATAAATAAACACGCTTACTACTTATCACAACTGGGCAGATATCTAAACACATCCGATTAAGGATATCGGATCTTACACTTGACCCAAGGTACAGAGCCTGTGAAACCATTTAATGTGCCAGGCATTTCATCACAACAAACAATTCAGTCTTGATACGAGATATGAAAATGTATGTGAAATGCTTAAAGATATAAAGTAATCTAACTAAACAGAAAACAATATCGTAGAGATACAAATCAAACTTACCGAAGAAAAAAGGTGAATAGATAAGCTCATATTGTCTAAAAAATTGAAAGATTGAAATTGAATGAAAAAATGTCAGTATATAGAACTTAACCGAATAGAATATTTATTTATTTCAGACTTGTAAATAGTATATTGTCTACAATCATTTTTACATACAACACGACATAACTCACATTGTTAAGGCATATTGTATTTGTCTCACAATTTCGAAGTATGCGATCTATAAGGAGAGTGGAAGTAAGGTTGTAATAATAATAATAATGATTATAATAATATATAAATGATACAGTTCTTGGTGACTATATACGCAATATGCTGAATGCACTTACTTAAAACAAATGAAATATGATAACAAAATAATGGGCCATATAAAGTCCGTGAAAAACAAACATATTTTTTATTACAATATCTAACAATTCTAATTGTGGCGTCGATGTTATCAAAATTAAACAAGAGTTGTCGGTACGGTCCATATGCCTCCTTTGATGTTCAGTCAGATTGCAGATAAAATCTCACTGAAGATAGGAGCCGAACTACTGTTTTTGACTGTTCTTGGTTGATCTTTGACCAAGTGACCCCAAAATCAATAGGGGTTGTCTACTTACCTCCGATATTTTCAATCGGAAATGATTTTCAACTCATTGATCTTTGTAACCTTAATCTTTGACCTAATGACCCAAATCCAACTGGTCATGACCAACATCCTTATACATTTAAGGAATGTTGGCTCCTGCGATCTCAAAATATACATCGGAAACGATTTTCACATTAAAGGTCACACCAAAATCTACAGGGGTCATCTTCTAGTAATGATCTAACTCAATATCTAATTTAAGGGACATAGGTTTTAGGGTTCTTAAATCATCGAACGGAAAGTAATTGAACAAATCGCGTGACCGACATTTGCGTATGGGTATGTAGGATTAGTAAGGCAAATGTGGTTAATTAACTAAATTTGAATTAAATACTTTAAAAAAATAACAATGAACTCGTTCTCACTTTCTCCCAAATTTATTGCCTATAGATGTAAAAATAATCTAAATATTTTTTAGATAATTCACTAAACATGTATTTAAATAATTACACATTACAGTATTATTATAAATAAATTTAATCTAAGCTTGTAAAATAAATAAAAATTATTTAAAGAAACGAATTCTAACCCTAAGACCAAAAGCCTTATATACCCTAATCACTCACAGTGTTTGAAATCGTAAGAAGATTGTAAGGAAGAATCTGAAAAAAAAAAACAAAAAAAACAACAACAACAACAACAAAACAAAAAAAAAACATACCTTTGGGATTTCCAACAATTCTAACACCTCTCCCACAAAATGTCAAAACGCAATATAAAATGGAATTCTACATAGTCAAGCGAAATGTTACGAAAGAATAATATCGGATTAAACTCATTTTCAGCGATACATTTCAAAGCAGTGAAAATATATTTCTTTGATAGAGGTTTTAGAGTTTGCTGCGAACATGTGTCATCTTTGTTTTAAGAGGGAGCATAACAATGTATTCTAAATAGCTCTGATAATGTACCTTTAGTGTTTGAAATTATATTTTGTCCAATGAGATCATTCCATTTTTCAAATTTTTGTCTCCATTTAATTCATTTAATCGGCATAAACTTGTCACTAAACACTATTCCGTTAAATCAGCTGATCAGTTTAAACCCACATTCAGTGCGCATGTGCGACAAGGTGTGTCGAGAGGCGGAGCTTTATGTGTTGAACAATATCACGCATGTGTAACGTGTTACAGGGATTTTTGATGGGGACGCTTGAAAATCGATATAAAAGAAAAGCACAACAACCATAGTGAACCAGTCCGCTCACAGAGCCGGGCAATTAAACCCTTATTAAACAAGATACCATAGTGAACAATTAAGCAATCTGATTTATCCAAAATAACAAAAGAACTCTACCCTTCTACTTTGTTCGGTTTGGACATATTTTATTGCCGTATATAATGATGATACAACATTGAAGATTTCAGAAAATAAGCAAAAGGGTCTGACCAAAAGTTCTAACAACATTAGTATCGACCATCTCTTTAAAAGTATTTGTATAATTTCAATGTCTACATATGCTTACATAGAATAGACAAAATAAAACTAATTACTAGACAACGCAATTAAGTTAATATCTGATTAAATTTAAAAAAACAAAAACAACAGTACTAGTGTTATAAATGAAAAAAAAGATACATTTTACGAGATGAGATGTGTAATGATATGAATGAAGAGATTAAAAAAAATTCTAATTGAAAAATATAAATAAACAATGAGAAGAGAAGAAAAGTAGGCTAACAAACAAAGGTTACTAAAACGGAAAAAAAAAAATAATAATGTCCAATTGCAAAACTCAAAATAACACATATACATATGTGCAGACATATGGACCTTTCTAAACAGTATGATAATATATCTTTCACCACTTTTTTGCCGAAGAGATCAAAGTCGGGGTTCGTTTTAATGCTCATTTTTTCAGCCTCCCCGAGCGTAGTTCTACGTACACAGCTAGAGCAACTCATTGACCTTTGACATATCTTGTTACATGTCACGCCGGGAACAGGTGGATAGGGCGGAGTCTCAAAAATCAATACACAGCTAGAGCGACGCATTGACCTTTGACATAACATGTTACATGTCACGTGATGTGATTCACGCCGGGATTGGGCGGAGTCACAAAAATCAATACTATATTTGGAATGTGAGACTGCGTTAAGTTGCAAAACATAATTTCAAACACTAAGTAGGTTAGTGTTATTTAGTAAGCATGAATTCCATTAAATCGGTCGCGCGGCTGCGCCGCGCCAGACCGATTTAATTTCATTAACGCTTACTAAAAAACACTAACCTATACTTAGTCGTTGTATAGGCTCGTTTCTACATGAATATCGACACAATCTCAACTATCCAAAAAGGTGCTGAACTAATTTAATACAAACCTATGAGTGCATATACGAGGGGTGTTCATTTAATAATGAAAACAGTCTTGTAAATACGAAACCTAGTCAGGTATATTAAAGAAACTACAGCAGCACAAAATATAAAACCAGAGTAACATTTTTGGCGCCAAAGATAATGACGTCGTCAGGACGTCGTGTACTGATGACGTCATCAACACATGACGTCACTTCCTGTTCTGTTCAAAATGGACGCCAGCAGAGAAAACCAAAGATTTTACATATTTACAAGGCTGCAACTTGGAGAAGAATTGAAGCAAATTCATGCTGATTTATTTACTGTATATACAGACTTAGCTGTACCATATAACACATGTGCCAGGTGGGTAAGGGAATTTAAAGATGGTAGAAAGCTGCTTACTGATAAGCCACGTCCAGGAGCACCAAAATCGAAGGTGAACGAGACCTTAGTCGCGAATGTAAAAAATCAGGTAGACAATGATCCCAATGTTTCTCTCCGTGAAATAAGTTCAGACTTAGATGTTTCGATCGGTACAGTCCACAAAGTGATTCATGAAGAATTGGTACTAAGAAAGATTTCTGGAAGGTGGGTACCCCATGTTTTGACTCCAGAACAGAAGAAAAATAGGGTTAGTTGTGCCAAGCAACTTTTGGACATGTTCGAGCCTAATGGACCTAAAAGGATATCAGACATAGTCAATGGAGATGAAACTTGGATATACTTCTATGGGATCCCAAAACAAACGCTCTAACATGATGTGGCTGACAAAAGATGACCCCAGACCCGTGGTCTGTAAACCTGGTTTTCAGAGTCGGAAGAGGCTTTTTACAATTTTTTTCAACCATGAAGGGCCGGTGGCTGTAGATGTGCTACCAGAAAAATCAACCATGACTGGAAGATATTACCGAGAAAGTGTGCTCCCGCAAGTGGTTTCTAAAATAAATGACAGTCGCCCCATTACAGGAACCTCCAGAATCAAGATTTTGCATGACAATGCCAGTGCCCATAAAACAGGGGCCGTCACTCAGTACCTATCAGAGAACCATATTTCTACTCTTCCCCATCCTGCCTACAGTCCTGACTTGGCCCCATGTGACTTCTGGTTATTTCCTAAATTAAAGGAACTTTAGCAGGAAACAAATATACCCGTGCCCAAGACTTGTCAAAAGCGGTAAATGCAGAGTTACGGGGTATACCTAGAGAAGAGTACCGGACAGCTTTCGATAAATGGCGCAGACGGCTACAACTGTGTTAGAGAGAGGGAGAGTACTTTGAGGGACTGTGAAAAGATAATCAAAAACGCTTAATAAACACCCCTCGTATAGCACTAAACAGGGCGAATTTGTCTCGGAAATATAATGGCAATTGCTGTTCTCATTGTGCAAATAACAATGTTTGTTCAGTTGTTTTAAGCCATATTACTCGCTGCGTAACACACTATAATTGCGAAACAAAGGGTGTGATATAGACGAAACCTTTAATATATAAACGTAGTAACGATCAATATGTTGAACAAACTAACATTTTTCGAAACTCATGAACAGTCATTGATTTAATTGTTATACATTTTACTGATACCTGATGATGTCTTACAACAAAAAATGTTGTTTCATTAAAAATGAAGAAACCCTACTCTATCAATTATTAGAATGTTTCATTGAATTTGTCTTGCAAAATTTTTGCAATAACTTCATGATGTTTTCTCATCGAATTAGTTCCCTGGTCATCAAACAAGTCATAGATACTTGTGGAGTTTTGGGGTTTATATTCAGGTCGGTGGTATTTCCCCTCTTGCAAAAATACGGCACAGTCAAGGTCGTGCTTCGTGTAGCTAACATTAATGAACTTCAAAGCCCGTTGAAGTTCATTCCGTAAGTCTTCCTTCAGTCTTTTATAGAAGAGTGGAAGCACCGCTCCATCAAATTGCGCCAGCCAGTATTCGTTGAAATGTTGCCAAGCTTTGCCATTTTGGCGCACAAACTTTTGCCAAGCTGTAAAAATAATACAAGTATATTTGATATGTATCAATAAATTATATAGATGAAAACAAGTGACAAGATACATCTCTGTCGCTCAACTGAGTTATATTGCTTTTTAAGACAATATGAAGCATGGGTTCTTTATATGAATTAAACTTAGGAATACGTGCTGCAGCCTACATTTAAGCAATATGCATTTAAGATTTTTCTTTAGTCAAGGGACATAACTCCATGGGTCGTATTCAACATACTTCTAAGATTTCCTTTATATCATTTCACACATAGGTAATACATACTTATGAATTATTTACTTGATGGAAACGGCTATTTTACATAAAGTTTCGATGAAATTTTAAAAGTTAAGAAAAACTTTAAGGAAGCAACTGTGTTTCCTTAAAGTTAAGATTAAATATAAGGAAACAATACGGATCTTAATATTTTTCTTAGAAGTTAAAGTAAATCGTACCAGATCGTACAAGATAGGGAAAATGTTATTGAAATCTTGATTTTATGAGAAAAGGGGTGACTATTGGCTATTTAAAGTCTCATTATTCTACCAAAAGCATTGTATAAGTATTGAATAGAAAAGCAAACTCTGTGGTACAGATTTGTTGAGAGATGCAATCTGTTCATACTCGTTGACGACAGCAATACTACAATGCATGATTAGAAAGAATATTTTACTTAAGATCATTCAATGGTTTACAAAAAGTACCTAATTTGCATATTCCGCATATTTTCGTCAATTTTCTAACGTTTCATATGAAACTTCCGTATGTTTCCGTTACGTAAAGTGATGACCTAGCAGATTAATAAATTGTGATTCGGTGACAGTTTTTCAAATTAAAATGATTTCCGATTTCAGATCGTCTTCGGGAATACTCGTAATTGCAAAATTTAAACATTTTGAGTATATTGACATCCATCCAGAATACAGAATTGCGTAATTTGATCAACATTTTCAATGCGTTTAACTGTTATTTTAAAGCAGATATTTGCACATTATGTACCATTTTTGTTAGTCTACAGTATATCGATGTCATTTCAGATTTTCTTTTTCATGAAAATTGTATCGTTATGAGTATAATGGGCCCTTAAGGTGCATCTAGAAGTTAAGGTGTATATTGAATACCTCCCCAGACCTACAAGTTCACAATGAATAAACTCAAGCTTATAATACCTTCAACCAATTGACATAGACATGGTTTTCAAGCTAGAGAAGCTTGGATGCCAGAGTGAACTAAATATAGTTCTCTAAATTATATTAACAGTTCCATCAGCAGTATATCAGTCGTTTGAAGACTTTTCTACATGAGACAGCTTATATCTATTACGGTGCTTCCTTACTTCGATAAGTATCATAATGTTACAAGGTTCATTATCCTGATACTGAGCTAGTCATACCTGTTCAGCGACAAATGAGATACGAAGAAGCCTGGGTCCGAATTCACGTCCGCCGAACGATATATCAATCGGCCAATGAGATCGTGTTTGTTCTTTGTGTAAGAAGGAAGTAACGCAGACGTACAGTATGATATCATTGTTTATTAGTTTTTTTTTTTTTGTGAGTTAGTATTGCAGATTGCAGTATGAAACACGCTATATTAATTTGCATTTTCATTTCTTTCAACCCTCACCGCTGTGGGTTCGAATCCCGGTAGGGACTTCGGATTTTTCATGTGAGGAAGCCTTCCAGCTGGCTTGCGGTAGGTCGGTGGTTCTACCCGGGTACCTCTGTGTACTCGGGGTCTTCCTCCACCTGTAATTAGCTGGATGTCGCTATATGATTGAAATACTATCGCAGCGACAGTAAATCCCAATACAACAATACAACAACAACATTTCTTTCAAACATTTACATTTAAATGGGTCAAATAAGATACTAGACTAATTATATGACAGACATACAGTGAATTTTATTGACGTAAACAATACGTTTTTTTTTTTGTCATAGCAGGTAAAGATAAATGCACATAATCTTAAAAATAATTAAATCCCGATGTTGCATAGCTTCATTTAGACAAATTTACTAAGTTTAAATATAACAGTTCTACTGAAAGAGGACATTAACCGAATGAACTTAAACATACTGGGATGTCTTATGTGATATTGTTTAACATGCGTTTTTTTCCGATATTTACATATGCAGGGCATAGTATGTTAAAGTGATACTCGTCCTCATCACCTGTAGCATTACAGATAAGATAGTATCTATAAACTCTTTCTTTTATTTTTTTTGACTGAAATGCCCTGGCTTAATTCTTAATTTATATGAAGACAATCTGAATCTAGCTAAAGCTGTTCTAATTTTCTTGATACAATAGCTAAGTATTGTTCTGCTCCAAAGTCTATATCATTTCATTTATAAGTGCATAAAGTATTACAATTACTCACTTAAACCCATTCTGTCAATTTGGATTTAAATAAAATATGGATATTTTTAATATCAATGCAATACGAATTTCCCCAAGCAAGTGTCTAACAAAAAGTTTAACACTAAATGCCCAATTCTTCCTGCTGTTATTAAAATATATCAGAAAGACTCCTATACAAAGTAGGAATGCCTATATTATTTTGAAGACAAAACCTTGCATCAAAATTCTATTTTATCACACGAGTATACATACAATGTATTTATGAATCAAGAATATCTGCCATTAATTTCCATGTTGCTTGTTGGCATTTTAGATGCACGCGTTCAATTGCTGTAGCGATAAATAATTCACCTGAATAAACGCTACAACACTATAATTTTTGTTCCATTCTCTCTCTCTCTCTCTCTCTCCATCGCTCGTGTAGAGTAATACTCCACTTTAAATGAAACTGATATTATTGTTCAATATATTTCAGTAACTTTAGGTATTTGGCATTTTGATTTAAATAAAGTATCATTTATAAATTGACATACAGTAGTTATATTTAATTTCATATTTTCGTAACTAATTTTTCATAATTGTTAGAGGTTCAATTTAAACCAATTTCTCCAACATTTGAATATCTTTGATTTTGTTTCAAGGTCAGTAAATACTTTTATGAATTCAAGCATTTATCATCTGCCCCGTGTCAGGATTGAATTTAATTTGTTTATTTTGATCAAATGTCCGACTATATTTAATGGCTTCACTGGCCGTGTAGCTTGGGTCATTCTCTTTAATGAGGGGACGTGTTGCAAGCCTCCGCCAGTGATACTGCCCCCTGTCGTGTGATTTGTGGTTAGCATGTTAGTTTATTCCATCGTCTGTGTCAATCTAATTTTGCTATTCAAGACAATCATTCTAGTTCTAACCTGCGTCCTGTGCAGAACTCTGCCAGGTCAGTTTCTTGGTATTTGAGGTCAAATGTCATCTTTAGTCAATTCATACAGAATACTGTATTATTGCTATTGTTTTTATTTGGATATCTGTGTTGTAATACATATCTAAACAACACAGTGACAACTGTGTGTTTTATACACCCTTTACGGGTAACCACGGATAAGGTTATTTCGGACTACCTGACTTATATCATATTATTAAATCCACCGGTTTATCACAATTACTTAAGGTTAACCAAATACCTATATTTCACTGCTGAGCATCACTAACAAAGGCATCGAAAAGTTGGCATTTCATATTTCTAACTGATTCTATTTTCAAATTATTGAGAAATACATTTAATGAGTTCAGACCCTTGCCTGGTAACATTTCCAAAGTCAAACGCCCCATTATAACTGAAAACAGTTCCAAAATAATTAAAACCATATACTGCTCTTCTAATTTGATCCCCGTCAAATAACATCAAATGTCTACAGCGGCATACCACAGTCATGAAAAAATGGTACTAGTATTATATCCCTTGTGTTTTGCGCTCAACACATTAAGGAGTTAAAGGTCTTGGTGTCAGGATACTATGACTAGGTGTGGTATAATGTTATTTGCAGTGAGGCAGCCTAAATCTGTCTCGAACAGAAGAAAGTTCTTCAAATGATTAAAATACTGTGCTCAACAACGCAAACATACAAACAGACTGTATAACGAATTTGACTTTATTCGCGGATATTTCAAATACGCGAATATAGCAAATATAAAAACTCAGGGAAATAAAAGCTTTTGGTCAATATTGTTTTATCCATGTCGATGGGGTGCTAAATGTCAGAATGTAAACAAACGGACGGACCCACAATCCCAACGACCACTTTGTGCACTGTTTTGTGTTATGTATTGCAATTCATCTTTAGTTCAGTGCATTTTGATCTCATACTTGCCTTCTCCTTTGTAATCCGATTCGTTGTGAGCATGTGTCTTCGTTTGTACCGAAAACTTATAACTTGAGAATGTTTGCTCAAATGGATTTCGTATTAAAACTATAGCTCTGTCAAATTTCACTTTTGAAGTTTTGTTTGTTAAGTGTGTCTTAACAACGCTGACTCTATTGTACATGTTATGTGCACATTCATACGGAAACCCATCATATAGAAGAAGCTTTGAGCAAAACACAGAGCCTGTCCCTAACCCTGCAAAAAGAAATAGATAACATGAAATGACATGAACTCAGGTTCTCTAAAACAATGTGACGTCATTTTAAGCTATTACAAGCAGCAGTATTTACTTCGATTCGAAAGAGAAAACTGCTGTAATTATTTATTTCTTCACCAATTTTAATGGAATATAGCGCATTCGAAGCGAAAAAAATGTGCGTTACATAAAAGTCCTAATGATTCCTTATCAGATGTTTAGTATTTCCAAACATTCGGGAAAACATTATTTGCGATGTGCTCTACGTGTTCGCAAACAAAATTTCACGAACTCGGAAGGTTTTCCCGAATGTTAAGACAAAATGTACATCTGACAAAAGAATCACTGGAACCCTTTTTTAAACAAGTTTACACTTTGCATGAGCTATAAACTATTAAATTTGATAAAGAAATAAAATACTTACAACATTTTTTCCTTCTGAATCGATGCAAAATAATTATGCTTTACGCGTTAAAAATGACGCCATATACCACTTGGTATGGCCACACACTGTAAAAGGAAACACCTTTTTTTATACAATACGAGGGAAAAGTGATTCGTGTATGATGTTTAACAATCATGACGCATGCGTGATACTAAGGAAACATGTTTTGTGTATAAGGAAACGCATTTCGTGTATGATACAAGGGAAACACGTTTTGTGTGTGATAATATGAAAACATGCCTGTGATACTAAAAAACGTTGGGTGCGTTGAAAACACACACACTGTAAAATACCTAATGCCTGTTGCAGTAAGTGTCTGGTCCACGTGTTTCCGGATCCGGGAGAGCTTGCCAGAGCTGTAACAGGTAGATCGGTCTCGGAAAGTTCAGGTTGTCTCACCTTGCAAAGATTATAACCCTTCCTGACGTACAGCAGATATACCACGCTTATCAAAACGACAGTGATCAGGAACAGAAAACTGTGAAACAAGAATAAATATTGTACTTTTCTTATCGTTACAGCGGACAATGTTGATTAATAATCTTGTTTGAATAACTTTATTTTAGGCATTTTTCAGATATAGCAATTTTGAACACACCAGCTTGGGTACAAAACAATACTTTTAACACCTAAAAGTTGGTATTCAAATGAAATCAAACTATCAAACACAATTTACATATTCATTTAGTGTATGTACTTAAAGACTTTATAGAAATAAGTTTTATTTTGTAGAAGTTGTTTAGTATTGGTATGAAGATCCATAAAATTACGAATATCAGACTTATGACTGTTCATGCGTTTTCAGACATTTTGTTTGGTGTGACCAACATATTACATGTTGCATTATGTACATCTATAAATAAATGACATTCTTAGTTTGACAGTCTGTATTACAACGCAAATCAAACTTTTCTCCTGTAATATGACTAGAAATATGAAAAAAAAAAGTGACACGACTAGAAAAACAACAACAACAACAACAACAAAAACAGCCAGTATTCATACAGGAACAGTGAGAACACTTAGGTCTGTTACAACTTTTAAAGAAAAACGTATTAGATTTATTATATGTAAACTGAACTCCCTAAATAGTCACGTTAACTTTTGGGACACTTGTGCGCAACAATAGGTTTAAAAATGGTTGTAAACAAATTTAAGATTTTCGCTTTTTGATAACTTCAGAAGGTCCCTTTATTTATGTAGAATACCGCCTATATTTGGTAAGGTTGTATTGTACATTGCAATCAAGGCAATAACACTTTCCATTTCACCAGTCACAGAAGCTAATGCATCTACTGGAGACAAATGGGACACATTACTAAAAGCTTTGTGTATTGCTAATTTGGGATAGTTTCTGCCAAGGAAAAAAAAAATCCGTATTTGCCTGAGAGAAGCGTTGAATTTTGAATCGGCAGAAATAATTCTCCAGTATCGCTTTGCTTTGCTGTATGGAATTCCGTATTTACACTTCTTAGAATGACACGATGTATAGTCGAGATATATGTGGTTATTTTTCTTTTCTTTAGAGAAAAATGTCTGTTTCATTTTGAAGCGATTATCCTTTTAATACTTTAACATCCAAAAAGAGACAGACTGATCAGATATGATAGATATGGTACATGTACATGTAAAATTGATATTTGAAAGAAAATTGTTTAAGTTGTCAATAATGGTTTCTAACTCTTCAAGTGAATGATCACATACAACGAAGATGTCGTCAAGAAATCGTAACCACTCTGGTATGGAGTTGGATGGCGGTCAAAATTATTTTACAACACAAATGTTGTATTTGTTGATTTTAAAAATTTGATTAATTAGTAAAAAGCATAATGATAGCATGTGCTTACTTTGAAATGCGCACATATTAAATTATATGAATATACTAAATGTCATTATCTACATGTTTGCCAGTCTCAACATCAATTATTTAATTTCAAATTACAATTTTATCGGCAACGATATCACAATTCCGCAGTATGAATTTGTCACGCGTACATCTTACACGTTTGCATTTGACAATTGAACATTTGAAAACGTGTAAGGTGGGAAAATGTTCACCGTATGAACAAAATAAAACTTTTCGATTGGGCCAGGAACCACAGCTTTAATAGCATTGCTAGGCAGGGAACCAAACAAATTCGTATTGAGTGTAGAGTGACGTACACATACAGCACACGGGTTTAGGGATAAGTTAAGGGGATACTCTATGATAGTGTATGTTTACTTCTTCTATCGCCCCTCTATATACAGCATTTAGAGACCCTGGTCTACAGTACCTTCGTTATTCACGCACCGAAATTCCGTATTCATAAAATAATAAGATAAGTACCTTTTTAAGTCTGCTGTATACAGCTGCGCACAGGTATGCCATTGGAGCCAAGATTTATTTTTTTACCACCATATACATGTACATAATAGAATAACCGACAATAAGTGCGAATTTTGCAGATAAGGAAGTTGATTCCAATATTAGTGGATAAGAGAAGTTTCACCTCAGTCTCTGGCTATCCACTTCCACTTTTTACACCCCCCCCCCCAATCACGTCTGTTGATTATAGAGGGGTATTGTTTTTGTC
Source organism: Solen grandis (assembly GCA_021229015.1). Taxonomy (NCBI): domain Eukaryota; kingdom Metazoa; phylum Mollusca; class Bivalvia; order Adapedonta; family Solenidae; genus Solen; species Solen grandis. The sequence goes on along the minus strand of CM037781.1, from coordinate 62,457,705 downwards.
AGCTATCTCTACACTGCCTTTACAAGGTAATGTGATCAGTTTGTTTAAAGATACAGCTAGTAAACTTGGGTCAAGACGTCAAGGGTAACCAACTTGTGTCTTTGACCCTGTGACATTATATGGGCATAGTATTATTAATAATCATATATTTCCCATAACAATGATGATTCAGTTTTATTACTGCATAATTGATAATATATACCAATAATAGAGGAAAACGTGACACCATGGCCGTCAAACCCCCCAAATAACCGAATACCTACTTCAGAAAA
>CM037781.1:62419394-62457333 GCA_021229015.1 Solen grandis | reverse complement strand
AATGTGTCAAGTTATTTTTACCACATTTTACTAACTTGAACTATATATACACAGAGTTCCACTCAATGGAATCCACACCGGTGCCATTTAAGCAAATATGTTGCAGTAGAGGGGCGAGCCCAAGAACCCTACGTAGGTAGAAATGTTTTCCAATATAGTCAACATTTACACATGTATTTCTTATTTGCATAATAAATTACAGGGGAATGTGATCAAGTTATTTTTACCACATTTTACTAAAACTTCTCAAATTTTGTGAAGAAAAATACCATTTTTAATTCAGGGAAATTCATACGGTCATTTTATTTAATTCCATGACCTCATGAATTCATGATTTGATGAAAACATTATTTTGATGATCTTTAAATGCTGTTGTTTGCTTTAAAGTATTCTTTGCCGTGCCGGACAGAATGTGTCGCATCTAAGATATGATATTGTATGACCAAACTAAGGAGCCCACAAATCCCATTGGAAAGTCTAATATACAGAGTTAATTAAATCTGAAGGTTAACGTGATTATATTATACCTGCCTCTAATGACTGCAAAAAACGAGAAGTGGACTCGCAATGAATATAGATATACAGCTATGAATGCAGTATTTACATCCAATCGACGGTATTTCAGTCATTTCGGCACTATGTTTCTACATAAGACAGATCTAATCCTACTTTGTTACGATACCACGCCGTAGACAAATGACATGGTGCCACTCCTGGTCAAATTATCCTGACACTGGGTTAACCAGAACTACCGAAATATGCTGAGCGCCATGCAAGCACAAGTGCAATAAACCAGTACCGTTTTAACGATCTTTGGTATATCGCGGCCAGGGATTGAACCCACAACGACCCGGACGAGCTTGCCTTGGTCTCTTGGATCAGTCCAATGCAGATATATCTGAAATATAATGCCGTGGCGTGTTTTGGATATTTCCAGAATCTGTTAATAATAAAAACCGTCTGCCAACATTGAAACACATACTAAATAAATGTGTATGTTGCAAATTCGAGAACAGATACAATGTAAATATCTGAATTTGATCCTTAAAAAAAATCTACTATGTAGCAGGTAAAAAATGTCATTCCGTTGTTGATTTGCATAATCATGAAGATATAAACATGAACATCATTTGGAAGATCTGATAGGAATATGTACCACTTGTATCTCTCTGTATTTGTACCACTCTGTGTTAACGACATTGATCAGAAATTAGAAGGCAATATGTAAAGAAATAGATAACATCGCATTCCCTTCTCTCGTATAATGTCACGGATGCATTGATTTTCCTTTTATGGCGATAAACATTTAATTATTATCAAGTTATATCTAAACTGTTCCGCTATGTATGGGCGACTTAAATGTTCTGAGCTACCGTGGCTGCAGTGAAGTTTAGTTATACGAACATAGTTTTACAAAGGAATATATTAATAGTAAAACAATTACTTGTTTTACCTAGAAATAACAGATCATCAGCCAAGCAGAGAGAGAGAGAGAGGGGTGGGGGGAGAGTTTCCCTTAGGAATCGTTTTCTACTACATTTCTGGTCATTTCATGACCATGCATTCACCGTTCTGATTATATATACAACAACAGTCAGTATAATTAATAACCTAAAGGACCGCTCATGCCTGGGTAAAACTGTCCCCATAATCCACCTCACTGGATACGATCAACTCGGTTGTTCACCACTTATATTTATTAATAAATTGTATGAGTCGGTCAGTCCCTTAGCGATGGTACGCTCTCTCATCTAGAAGTAAGCAGCTTTTGATAACTTTCGATTTAAAGATAAAAAATATAGCCCCTAGATAATGTTAAAGATGGCATCTATTTTTTTTTTCTCGCATCATTTGCTGTATTGTTAAATCAATGTATTGTTTGAAGGACGATCTAGCCATTATCATGGGAAAGAACATCTAGAGTCGTTCCTCGCTACTTGCCGGCTAAAAAATATGTTTGTCCGCTCAGTACTATGTGTTATTCTTACGATGAGACGGGTACCAGCGTGAAGTTTTGTAATACCTCGATCCGCCGTTTTATCGGCCATTTTAGATTGTTTTATCCTATCAAGTGCAAGAAACCATACGCAACACCAAAATAATTTATTCGGGGGTTACACTTGAAATTTCAGGGAAAGACGCCTTCATTCATAATTTCATTCATTACATAATTATGTTTCGTAACAACACTTGGGGTCATGACCTTAATTTCATACGTTAGCATGCAGGAGTGTAGATATACATGTCTGCTTTACCTGTCACTAGGTATCTGTTTATGGCAGGGTGTTAGATTACAGCGCCTAGTTTTTAGACGGCGAAAGCCGTCTTATGCTGAAAAACGAAAGCAGGCCTTGCTAATTTGCATATTTTCCAAAACAAGTTTAACTGTACCTCTCCACGCTAAGTGCGGATCCATACAACGCGATTCTGCACTAACGAATACGAGTGGAATATGTTACACAGACGTTCAAATCATAACCGTAACTGCTTTTAGTGTGTTATTGTTTGATAACATGTTTTCTTTTGCCACTATTTTGCACTGGAAGCATCAATTTTAAGCGTGAAAAAAATATCCGTGACATTTCTTAACCTGAACAGCAAAGAACTTACGTACATGAAGATCTACTCCTGTAAAAAGAAAAAGTAGTGCTCCGTATGTATGTAATTTACCTAAAGTAGTCCACACATTATTTTGCATGATAGCGAGTTAGGTTCCTCCCAGGGCATTTCTTAACTTAGAAATAGATAGGCAAACATTCTAGTATCTTAAATAATCAAATACCTGGTCACTTTCTACACGTACAAAACAACAGATAGAATTCGCTAGTACTTGAGAAAGTGAATGACCTACTTAAGTATGCAGCTTTTTATGAATGAAATGTTCATGACCTTTACTCCGGATTATTATGTAACAAACAGAACCTCTGTAGCAACAGCGGGTGGAGTTTTGTCATCATGTGTTCAGAAACGCTGGGTTTAGAATGTTAATCCCGTCGCCGTCTCTCAGCGCATTGTGCGCTTTGATTCTCCATAAAATCTTGGACAAGTTTGACTTTGGGTCATGTGGGGTCAAAAAGTAGGTCATGAGGTCAAATCTTAGAACAACCTTGTTACCGCTCTAGAGGCCACATTTTTGGCTCAATTTTAAAATCATGTAGGGTCAAAAAGTAGGTAATGAGGTAAAATCTTAGAAAAAAACTTGTTAACACTCTAGAGGCCACATTTTTGGCCATATCTTCATGAAACTTGGGCTGAATGTCTGGGTCATGTGGGGTCAAAAAGTAGGTCAATATGAAAAATCCATCATATGTTGCTCATTTATAATCAGGTGAGCGATTTAGGGCCATCATAACCCTCTTGTCTTAATATGAAGGTCCTGTGTATAGACAGGTTAGGTTATAATGTCAAAGCAGCAAAAAAAGAGAGAGGCCGACAGTATGCTTATTATAAGCCGTCCATTAAAACATTTTGTTTTAATCTTTTCTTGGTCTAATATGAGGGTCCTGTGCATAGACAGGTTCGGTTATAAGTTCAAAACAGTAGAAATGAGAGGGGGCAGTATATTTAATGTAAGCCGTCAGTTGAAACATTTTGTTTTTAATATTTTCTTGTTAGAGTCTCAAATGACTGTAGTGTCTCTAGTCGCATCTGTATGTCACAACTCAGAAAAAAATAGGGACTGTGTTTATACTTTATACAATGGTCAAACTTTAATTACCAAGAACAATAACTCTACCTTGCTTCATCTCTATTACTTACTTGTATGGTGAAATTTTGTTTTTTAAAATATATTTTAAAAACTATTGAAGGCATGGATATCATTCTTTACACATGGGAAGGATGTGAAGTGAAAAAAAACACAATAACTTTATCTTGTCCCATTTTCTTGCTTTTCTATTAAAATTAGCTCTGTCTGCAGCAAAATTCATGAAGTATTTAAGGTATTGAGAGGATCAATACTAAGAACCACTATTCCTTATTCATTTTTGTTTAATTTGACAGATACCAATAAATAAAATAATCTATCTTACCTACTGTTTTAATAAGATTTAACTTCCCTGATTTTTAACATGCATACCACAAACAAATAAAGGGACTGACTTTATAATTCACACATTTTAACTTTCGTTTCTGACAGTGCTCCCAGTGCTTTGATTAATTACGTTTTTAATATGATGTTGGAGGACGTTGACACATACGGCCCCATGTTCTCGAAAATACTTAAATACGATCTCGGGATCAACTTTTAGTATCATATTCAAAAACGGATAAAGTGTGCTTGGATGCAGCAATTTAAGCTTTAATGAATTAGGTTGCTTTCAATGTCCGTTAATCAAATTGACGTATAGATCTTATAAAACATCTAATTCTTGCACTCTGGGATTCTACGAGTATATATCATGTTATATATAGGCCTAGAGTCCATGTTTTACTTGAATATTATTCATATAGAGTCCCTGGTAGTATTATGGAAATCTTAAATTCTAGACCCAGGACAAACCGCAGTGCCATGGCCCAACCTACCACACCCACAGCTATATATTAGACAAAAAACAAGATTATTTTTTCTGAAAAGCATCAAAGACGTCGCGCATGTTTTTGAAGCACGACTTAAATAAAACAAAGCCATTTCAGAATAGTTTAATAACATGTGCATGCATCACTTACAAACAGCAGTTCTAATATTTCCACTAGGTAATGATACATGTCATTTTTACAAACATTCTCAGCTGTAAGCCCTTTAATTGTTTCAGAGATTTCTAAAATGTGTTCAAAAGAGTCCATGTAGATCAAGAATGTCTTCGGCCTAATTTCCTTTTTTTCAAACATTTTTATCTATTAAATCTGAAAAAAAAAATAGATTATCGAGAATATGGCCTATGAAAAACTCACAGGCTCGTAGCCAGGAGGATGCCTGGAAGCCCGGTCTTCAACATTATATTTTTTTTTTACAAATATATGCCCTTTCGTAAATAACGTAAAAATTGAAAAATATCAAGATGCTATGTTTCTTTCAAATAAGTTGTAAAGCTGCTTTACAACTTATTTGAAAGAAACTGAAACGCCTGTGTAAGTCAATCGCCTGCGATCATTACCAAACAAATAACTTAAATATGTTCCAAATTTGATGGATCAAAAGTCCGTCCGGACATCACCAGAAGCCACAAAATCACACAATTTTTTCACAATTTTCTCCGGGCAGACCCCCCCCCCCCCCCCCCCCCCCCCCCCCCGAAACCCCCTGACGAATTTGAAACATCAAAATCCAAATTTTTTAACATTTCGTGAAGAGTAAGGATCTGCAAGATCCATGACATTTCCAGACAGTAAGCTACTAAAGCAGTGCTAAAGCCCCAGTGCGTTTTAGGTTAGAATTTGCAAGGGAAAAATATGTTTTTCAAAATTTCGAAATAGCAAAACCTCAAATGATGCTTGATTAATCTCTTAATGTTTAATGAAGCCTACATAATGAAATATTCCCCCGGAATCCTTAGTTGAAACTTTCGCCTATTCTCAAAATCTAAAATTTCAGTTCTTATATTAATTTTTTTTTCTTTTTTTTTTTCTATTGTATATTATATGGTTAACGCATGATTTGTTACATTATTTAAATTATTAAATTTTCATCTGCCACTTGAAAGAATAAAAAAATTATGAAGCATAGGAAGAAGATTGTGAAAAAATTATTAATATATGCAAAATATTTTCGTCCCTGGGTGGGCTCGAACCACCAACCTTTCGGTTAACAGCCGAACGCGCTAACCAATTGCGCCACAGAGACAACTGAATATTCCGGTGTAAGAAATTTTATCATTATCAAATTCATAACGACGTATTATTTTGGTTCCCTGCTTGCGACACAACGTTACATATTTCGAATTTACAGCAGGAAAACAATTTCACAACTCATCACACCCGGAAGTCATAAGATTTTTATTTTCCGTTCGTAAACAAAAACAGAACATTGGACATTGTAGACAATATGTCGCCATTACAGGCACTAACAGTGCTTTTTACCGGCATATTGTCTTTAACTACAGTTTCGGTAATGTTTTTTCTCATCTTTGCTGTCTATGGTGGCATTTATTCCAGACACTTGCCCACTATGTCGAAACTGTTCTGCAGTTACACATTCAGTTCATAGGCATATTTGACTCGTATGTCCAACCATACGAGTCAAATACCTTTGATTCAGCTCGTATCTGGCAGGTAGACAACATTCATGTTATCCTCTTCTTCTTCCGTTTACTCCCCACATTTAACATATTGAATCAGGATTGTATACATACTACATAGAGACCCTGATTGAATATACTGGCAAAAACTAGGTAGGGCCTACTCCTGGTATTTGAACAGGATAAAACTGACTGTTAGTGCCCATTACTGCCAAGCACATATTCACTTAAATGGACAAGATTTTCTTTCTTTCTTTCTTCCGTTACTGTCTTCTATCAATTTCTGATAATTACGACAGGGTGGAGGCATATATGCAGTTAGAAACTGTATAAATAATTAAAAATAAAAGTTGAGTACAGTTCACAAATAAAAATAAAGGGTTACATCTGACCTCAACATTAAAAACATACTAGCGTAATGAACTAGTCGAGTTGTGTCTTGAAGGAATCTACAGTGGTCAATGAAACAGTAGATTCTGGCAAGGAATTCCATATCGGTATAATTCTTGGAAAGAAGGAAAATTTCAGAAGATCAGTGGATGCAGTCAGTCGGTTGTATTGTTGAGAATTCGATAGTCTTCCAGAACGTCTAGTTGTCATGTTTGTTGATAAATAACGGTCCCTGTCAATGTCCACTAGTCTATTATGTATTTTGTAAAATAATGTCAAGCTGGTATTTATACGTCTATTTTCTAAAGTTGACCATTGTAGTTCGTCGAGCATTTCCCCTACATGACTGGTATTATGCCATCTCCTACATGTTTCAGTTGAATTATGTAGATAACAAGCTTTTTTTTTCACTTGTGTATCTGGAAAAAAGCATGTTATCCAGTAAAACGTTTGCAGTAGTGGTCACTAACAGGCAGTTTTATCCTGTTAAAATACCAGACTACCTAAGTGGTTAACTTAATATTTTTCTACCTGTTAACTGAATAAGTGACATTTTTCCAGAAAAGTTTTGACATAGCTGAGTGACTCAAATAGGTTAGCTTGTGTAATACCATGTAATACCATAAATATTATCATTACCAACACCTATGATACTGCCCAGATAGCAATATATAAGGGACCCATATGGGTCCCATATGGTTTCCCACATGGGCCCCATATGGGCTACCCACATGGGACCCATGTCGAAAGTGCAACCTGTATTGGCCTGGGTCCCATATGGGCAGCCCACCAAGATCCAATATGGGCCCCTCAAGGGTCCCATATGGGCAGCCCACCTAGATTCTACATAGGCCCCATATGGGCTACCCATATGGGACCCATGTCCCAATATGTGCCCCTTAAGGGTCCCATATGGGCAGCCTGCCTAGATTCTACATAGGCCCCATATGGGCTACCCAGGGCCCATGTCAAAGTGCAACCTGTTTTGGCCTGGGTCCCATATGGGCAGTCCACCAAGATCCAATATGGGCCCCTTAAAGGTCCCATACTTGCACCCCATTTGCATGTAATATGGCTCCATACCACTGCACTGTCTGAATGTGCAGTCAAATGTGGAAAACTGGTACCAACAGCCTCTGAAAATCTGTCGCTCCAAAAAAATATTACTGAAAATCAGAAAATTGGTCCCTCAAATACAACATACAGTTTTATTTTTCTTCTTAATTTAATTAAAACTTCAATTTAATCACATGCTGAGAAAATACAATTAAAAGTAATTGGATATTTTTCATTTTCAATGTGCTATTTAAAGTTTAAAATTTATTTCCTAGCCATAAGACAATTTCTTATGCAACAAAAACAAACACTTAAAGATTGCATATCTTTAACACTGCACATAAACTCAACAACTTATTATACAAAAATGCATACTATTGTATAAAGAAAATAACTAGCATAACAAGACTAGACTAATAAATGCATCACAATCACACACATAACAACTATTATTTCTCTTAAGTTCTTAACCTTAAAGTACTTGAAATATGTTTTAAAAAAATATAATTATACAGACTAAGCAGACTATCTTGTTCAGCCAAGTGATACATGGATATGTGAAAATATAATTTATATAAAACATATAGATTGTTGGCATAGCATGTTTAACAATGTGAAAAAATAATCTGAATTAATCTTATCAACAATTCTCATGCACATACTAGTAGTCCAATCTCCACAAAACTGTTAGTTACAGAACAGATTCTTTTAAAGCTTAATAAAAGAAAAAAATAGTATAGTATACTTAATTCAAAGTTTGGCGTGTCTGAAAAATAATGGACTGATATTCAACTATTCAAAACTATATTCTAAACTATTCACTATGAATCTGTCCCTCCACTTATTGAGAGTGTCTCCTGTTGGAATTCCTACATTGAAGACTTGTCTGACTTTTGCTGCACTGTTTTCTTCCCCCTTCCCTGTTGAAGTGTTCAGTACCACCTGCCAGTCATTTATAGACCTCTTACTCAGCGTCCTCAGTGGTGTGGTTCTGAAAGTTCAAAAGGTATAAAATATATCTTAAGGAAGCAAACCAAACAATGTTGGGACTGTTAAACTTGGCATTGAAACTAAAAAATATAACTGATGAGAATAAAGTATCATTTTTTTCATATGTGTTCCACTGAATAATGCATTTTATAAATAAATCATAATGTAGGTGATGTGTGTTATCAGCTCAAGCCTCTGGGTTCTATTTAGTCTTAACATATCTTGCTTGTAAATGATATAAAAATTGAATAATTCCAAGGCATTGACTATGACTTCATTACATTTAAGACTTGGCTAGAGTTTATTGCAGCAAATCTTACTGTAAAATTCATCCATGATATGCAGTTTGGTAAATGGCAGCATCCCCTTCAGTCCATGGAAGTTGTAGTTTACATCCAGCTCATTTCCATTCAGAAAACTCCTCACAACGTCCCAGAGATTTGAATTAAACAGATTGACAGGTATTCTGGTATTCTATCTAAATTAAACAAAGCGTATACATTATGAATCATCTTTGTAGCTTCATGTATATCTGTAGCAAGTTTAAATAGCAAGGTATACTTTGATCGGAATACAAGTGATTTATAACAGTGCTTTATGATACAGAAATAAATAAATACATGATAATAGTAAACACACATATAATATTCCTGGAATTATACCAAAAACAGTACTAACGTTATCATTATTATTAAACAATACAGTAAATAATGCAAAAAGTAACAATAAAATTTAAAACTTTTGATCGAAATTATTGATCCTTTGGTCCAAAAAAATTTAGATAAAAGTAACCGGTACATACAATATACGATAAACAAGTCGAACTCAACTCGCGAAAATACGTTACAAACCAATTCCTTATTCATAATCAGAATTATTTTTAAAAAAAGCAAGACTTAATTATTAGAAAGGCATCTTAATCAATGTTATACATACGTATTTCACGTTTTGAATAGGCTAATAATGTTCGTCTGGCCGTCACTCTGAAGAAAAGCTAAGTAGGTTAACATCGCATTGTGTTGTTGACCGTTGGTTTGAATATTGCGGTTAACCGGAAATGTAGAGTGCGCATGTGTAAAATAGTATATCTGGGACCCATACGGGTCCCACATAGTCGAACCCATATAGGCATATCCAGATACAGCCCATGTGGGTCCAGTATGGGAAAAATCTCTATATATGGGACCCATATGGGTCCCACATAGTTTACCCAGGTCCCAGTCAGCCCTCCCGGGAAAAAAGGGCCCATACAGCCCATATGGGTCCCATATACCCTTGCTATCTGGGTGCAAGATATTTTTTTTTTAATACATTGTAAAATCTATAGACCTTTTGCAGATAAATGATTACACAATCATGTAGATATTAGCAATACAATCCTGTCGGTGGTTACCTTTCATATTGGTATCCCAAAAACAAATATATTCTGAGCCTTAAATTGATGAAACATGCATCATAACTATAATCATATTTGATGATTCGAGATTGATAGTTTGGGTTCAAAAGTTATCGTGTGTGCACATTAGAGAAATATATATATACCACGACCCTTTTATCTGTCATAATCACTAAATAATCATATGAACCATTTCATTTGTAGCTTGGACTGGTGTGATATAATTGTTTCCAATTTATAAATATGAGAAAATAACAAGTAGACAAAGTTTTCCACATGTCAAGTAAATTTTTTACTGTGCTATAAGAACTGGGTCCTTTTAGGTAATAAAAATGGCAGCACTCACAATGTCATCTAGGGTATTTCAAACTAAATTTAAAGTAGTTGAAATGATTCAGTATTATGTCCTACACTAAAAATATATATTCAATCAACTTTCATGATCTTCATATTTTTAGCTCACCTGAGCAATAGTCTTGTGCTCAGGATGAGCTTTTGTGGCATACTTTTGTCCGTCATTCGTTGTGCGTCATCAACAATTGCTTGTGAACACTTTAGAGGTCACAGTTTTGACCCAATCTTCATGAAAATTGGTCAGGATGTTTGTCTACATGATATCTTGGAAAAAAGGTCACCAAGACAAATCATAAAAAATTTTGTGAACATTGTAGAGGCTACGTTTTTGTCCCCAGTCTTCATAAAACTTGATAAGAATGTTGTCTGCATGAAATTCCAGGTTAGTGCAAATTTAGGTAGGGTCAAATTCTGGGTCACTTAGTTATATGTTAGAAAAAGCATTGCAAACATTTTTGGTAATCATACGTAATACAGCAATCTTACTCAGGTGAGCGACACAGGGCCATCTTGGCCCTCTTGTAATATTGCATATACATACCTGAAAATATACAGTTTCTTTTCCAAGTAAGCTTAGACTCCTTAGGATATTTTAATACAACATATATAATGATAAGTTTTTGTTTTCTTTTTCTATTTATTTAGGCGTATGTAAACTGTGGATCACGTGAAACACAAACTCAGTGTTACGGTGAGTTTTATATTATGTTTTATTTGTATCTTGAAATCATTTCCATGTCAGATCAGTTATGTTATTATTCTCTGTAAAAAAAGGACAACATCACTTCTTTATGCTTATGAAATTGTCAAGGTAAATTCCAGTTTCTGTTTTTGTATTAGACTTTTTCTTTTATTACTGTCTCATTTTATCTGCTGATTTACAAAACAAATTTTTTTTTAACAATTATATTTCTGTCATTTTATGGCTCTAATGTTAAAGCACTGCTACTTGCCAGTTTCATTTTTGGTTGTTGTTCTCTTTATATTGTTGCCGTGTCAATTTTAATCACCACAACTAGGTGCTAGAACATTACTCTATAAACTCAGTATATGTAGTAACTTGAGCTAATCTCTAGTGCTTGTATACAGGGTGTGTAGCTGACTCTCTGTAGATGTATGCAGGGTGTGTAGTTGGCCCCCTGTAGATGTATACAGGATGTGTAGTTGGCTCTCCGTAGATGTATACAGGATGTGTAGCTGGCCCCCTGTAGATGTATATATAGGGTGTGTAGTTAGCCCCCTGTAGATGTATAAAGGATGTGTTGTTGGCCCCCTACATATGTATACAGGATGTTAGCTGACTCTCTGTAGATTTAAACAGGATGTGTAGTTGGCCCCCTGTAGATGTATAAAGGATGTGTTGTTGGCCCCCTACATATGTATACAGGATGTTAGCTGACCCTCTCTAGATATATACAGGGTGTGTAGTTGGCCCCCTGTAGATGTATAAAGGATGTGTAGTTGGCCCTCTGTAGATGTATATACAGGGTGTGTAGTTGGCCCCCTGTAGATGTATACAGGATGTGTAGCTGACTCCCTGTAGATGTATACAGGATGTGTAGCTGACTCCTGTAGATGTATACAGGATATGTAGCTGACCCCCTTTAGATCTGTAGATGTGTACAGGGTGTGTAGCTGACCCCCAGTATATGTATGCAGGGTGTGTAGCTGACTCTCTTTGGATGTATACAGTATGTGTTGCTGACCCACTTTGGATGTATACAGGATGTGTAGCTGACCCCCTTTGGATGTATACAGGATGTGTAGCTGACCCCCTGTATATGTATACAGGATATGTAGCTGACCCCCTTTGTAGATGTATACAGGGTGTGTAGCTGACCCTTGATGTATACAGGTGTGTAGTCTATACAGGTGTGTAGCTGACCGTAGATGTATATACAGGGTGTGTAGCTGACCCCATGTAGGTGTATGCAGGGGGTAGCTGACTACCCATGGATGTATGCAAACTGTGTATGTGCTTGATCACTGTGACGTTAGTTGCAAAAGAATAATATTATATGCGTCTTCTCTTCCAGGTGATGGAGCATACTGCTGTGGGGTCTTGAAAGATGAGTGTTGCTGGCAGGCAGTCACAATGTACTCTTACTGGTGTAAGTATTTTTATGCAGAATATGTGACCTATATTTCACAGTTGGATAAACATGGTTAAGTTTGTTGTTCTGTCTCAGCTTTACCTTTGCATTTTAGTTTTCTTTTCTATGAAGATGACTTCACATCTTTATATTCTTAAGAGATACATGTACATCATGATATACTCTCTTTAATATTTATGTAGATTTATGGCTGTGACCTATATTTCATGGTTGGATGAATATGGTGAAATTGATTGTATTAAGGTTTAACTTTTGCCTTTAAGCTTTTTTTTTCTATGAAGATGATTTCTCATCTTTATGAAATTAGGTACACATGTTCATAGGTACACATGTTCATTATGATAAAAACTTTTTAATATTCATGCAAATTTATGGCTGTGACCCATATTTCACGGTTGGATGAACATGGTAAAATTGGTTGTTCTTCATCTTCCTGTAACTTGACATGCATGTATATAGTAATATGGATTATTTACTGGTAGTATTTATTAAATTTTAGGATTGTTACCTGGTAAAATTTATTATTCTTCGCCAGGTTTACCTCTGTAATTTAGTTTCTTTTTCTATAAAGGTAACTTCACATCATCATGAAACTTTGCACAAATGTACATTATTATATAAACTTATAAGAATTCAAGCAAATATTTGGTTCTGACCATATCCCGGCTGGGCATTAGTGTCTCACAGAGACACATTTTCTTGTTTTCATTTTATCCTGGGTCCTTTTCAAAGTTGAAGTTATATTGAAAACACCCATTTGCATCCTGTTACATCTCTCTTAACCTTAATTAATCTCTTGTGCAGTTTTTAGGATTATTTAAAAACTTTCATTGTCACAAAAAATTATGAGCCCATGATCATTTTTTTGGATGGGTCATGGTTATCATGACAAATAATAGAAACATGGGTGTTTAATTGTGTTGGGAAGTTAATAGAGTACAACATAGGAGTCTTTGAGAAGCCTTCAAGGTATTAATCATTTTCACTGATAGCTAGCTTTAGTTTGTGAAAAGTTTTTATTATATCACCAATAATATGATAAATGCTTTTTCCATTTACAAATGGTTTGGAAATCATGCAGAAATGATGGTCCAGCTATAAGTAGAAACCAGTAATTTGCAGGTCTGAAGATTATTTGTTTATTGCGCTATGAGAACATATCTGTTGTATTCAAGACATTACATTCTTTATGAAGTTCTGACTTATTTGGTTATTTTAGTGTTATTGTAATTTTTTTTTTTTTTTTTTTTTGTTTATTGGATTTATCATCCCACTGACAGCATATCAGTCATTTGGAGATGATGTCTACTTGAGACAGATATTGTGCTGCCACACTGCAGTATCACGCCGTAGACATGTGGCATGATACCATACCCAGTCACATTAACCTGACACTGGGCCTACCAGTCCTGCAACTACCCTTATATATAACCCTTTGGTATGTCATGGCCGGGTATTGAACCCACAACCTCCCAATTCCAGGGTGGACGCTCTAACCACTCAGCCACTGGGACCAGTGGTTTTGTAATTCATTGTAGTGGTTTAGATATTCATATCACTTCACTTTTCACTGAACTCTTTGAGGAATGCTTTGAAATTTGGAATACTTGTTTATGACCATCACCTTCACCTGTATGCGAGAGTTTGCTACTCTTTCATCGATTTTAATATAAGTATGGTCTTTCTTACCCTTATAAAATTCAGAGATTTTTGTTTTGCCTTTTACTGCAATTTATTTTTTATTGACAAGTATTAAGTAGACCTCTGTCTAATGGACAGTTTTTAGCTCACCTGAGCACAATGTGCTCAAGGATTGTGCTTAAGGTGAACTTTTGTGATCACCCTGCGTCTGTTGTCCGTCATTGTGTGTCGTGTGTTGTCAACAATTTGCTATAAACAACAACTCCTCTGAAACCTCTGGGTGGAGTTTGATTAAACTTTGCAGGGATGATCCTTGGGTGAACCTTCACAAAAGTTGCTAAAATAAACTTGCTCCATGTAGAACTTTGGTAACCATTGCAACGGGAAAAAAAAATGAAAACTTTAAAAATCATCTCCACCAAAACTACTGGCCAGATTTCAAAATGTTTTAGTACAGTTGTTCCATGGGTAACTCTCTACCAAGATTGCTAAAATTATTCTGATCCATAAAAAAACATGTCCACCATGGGTGAGGCTAATTTGCCTAATATGTATATAATGAAAACTATAGAGACCTGTTCTCCAAAGCTGCAGGCCAAATTTTAGAATTTTTTGGCACAGTTGTTCCTTGGTTAACTCTCTATAAATGATGCTAAAATAAACCTGACCCATGTAGAACTTCGGTTTGCATTTAACAAAAATGATCACATCATTACCCTCAACCAAAAGCTGATCCCTTCAAAATTCAGCTTCCTAGGGGTTATTTAGAAAGTTAACTTACTTATTTGACCACCATCTCCAATTAAGGCCCTTAAAGTATAAGAAAATGTCATTTTTAACTCTGTTCACATTCTAGCATCCACATTTATAAAGCAATCTTGATAAGATGTTTACATAATGTTAATAAACCAAGTATTATAATGTCTTGTATGAGAGTTATGGTCCATAATACTTAAGGATGCCTTATGAGCAGTGGTACTCAGGTGAGCAATATAGGGCCATCATGGCCCTCATGTTAGATTATGACATTTCATCTCAGGAGAACCGATGGTTAGAAAACATAATATATAAACAATTTATATAAAAACAATTTACCAGTCAGACTGGTTTAAAGATAATTTTGAACTAGTTGCCATATCTGTATTATTGAGTGACCAAGCAGTAAAGGGTATTAACACAGCCCTCTGATTTTGATACTACACCTGTGATCATGGTACTTTGTCACATATGTGAGAGGGTACATTGGTCGTCCATCCAGATACATGGGTTTTCTCCGGGCTCTCCAGTTTCTGTCTACAATAAGGACCACATATGCTACCAGAGCCATCCAGAGTGATTAATTTAAGTTAAGAGAACTTGTTTCGTAATTGATGAAAAATAAATAAATTTTTAAGATCTTGGTATGTGCACCTAACCTTTCAGGGTTCTGGTTTGGCTGGTTCTGGGTGTTTGTACTCATAATGTCCTGCTCCATCTGGCTGTGTGTCCGTCGCAGGAGGCGTCTCCTCGCCCAGCCACAGTACGTCGTCGTCGGTCAGCATGCTGCCTATGGTTCCATTCCTGAAGCATATCCACAAGTTCCGCCTTCTGCACCCAGCTATCAGGTCAGTGAAACATTTCAAGAAATTTTATCAGTTTTTATTTTCTTACTAAAATGTGTATATTGGTAGATATTAAGACAGCTAACAGAGGTCTTATGCTGTTCGCTGCTCCTCAGTGGTCTGGTAATGAGGATTTTACAATTAAATTTGGTAAGGTTTGAGTTTGGCTTTCTGCAGATCAGGCTTTATGTGATACCTATTGAGTGCATCAAAATGAGTCTATATGAGGGAAAGGGTTAATAATCAAATTTTGGATTACTTGAGTTCCTTGCCTGTACCCTAGGTAATATGTCCTGCTTGAATTACGTCTGATTACTCTAGGTCAATATCAATCCCACCAGTATCCTTGACAACACTACACCCAATTACTCATCAGTTGTTGAAATTCTCACTTTTGTGAGACTGTCTAAGTCTATACAGTGGAACCTCGGAATACCGAACCCCCTCGGGACCAGGTGAAAAGTTCGGTTTTCTGAGGTGTTCGGTTTTGTGGGGTTTCTTTCAAATGTTTTTTTATTATTATTATTTTTTTTTTTTCATATTTTGTGATTTATCTAGAGAAATATTATTTTTTCACCTTTAACGTAGGCTTAGGAATAGACTCTGATTCTTTCAAAACTTAACTTTATCTTCTAGAGTTAATTCAAAGGATTTAACCTTTCATAATCGTCGTTTCTAATTATCGCACCTTGTTTTCACTTTCCCATTGATTATAGTAAACCCATACAATAAAACATACCATCCAAAACAGAATTGTGTTAACATGTTTGAAATGTGCCCTTTGTTACGGCACGTGCGAGGTTATTCTGCTGACACCTTAGTGCAGCTTGTATACACAAATTACTGACAGTACACAATGTGCCATTTTATACCAGTTTGACACGCTGGACACTCGATTAGTCTAGACGTGTGAACCTGTGAACAACTTTCAGCAGTTCGGTTTTGTGGGGTAATTTTATGAAGTTTAAGTGCATTTTGGGACAGGATAATCGTTCGGATTTCGGAATTCCAAGGTTCTGGTATTCTGGGACTTTAAAAACATGGAAATAAGAAGGAAGAAAAACGGGACCAGCATGATCGTTCGATATTCTGGGGGTCCGGTTTTCCGAGGTTTCACTGTATTATCTTTGCTTTCCCAAGTTATTGGACCTTTAGGGAAAAAGATAATATCTTCTTGACCATACAAATCATAAGTTTGCCACTACCCGCACTGAAACAATTAATGTTGCTGTGGTATCATGTCCTCACGATATAAACACAAAAGTATGTCTAGCACATTAACATGGTATAAGATATATTGTGTCCAAATTTGGTATGTAGATAGCTTGAAAGTATGGAGCAAGGATTGTTTTTACTGAACGTTTTTATTAAAGAAAAAAAAGTCTGATGGATGGACAGACTGACAAGTCCAAAACAATATTCCTCCCCTGAATCTGTCAGTTTAGTTGAGGATAAATCTATAACAGGATTTAATATTCTTGTTTTTTAAAATGTACAAAATTGATTAATGTTAAGTTTGTTTTTTCCCCCAGGAAAAGCCACCCCCGTATTCTACTGCTTGAAGTCGCAACTTCAGTCGAGATTTCCACATTCCAGTTTGAACGAGTTTTACCATCAATTCTGGTTGAAAAAATATTATTGTGTATTAATCAAAATTTATAAATTATTAATTTAAAAAAAAAATTTTAATAATATTTTGTCTGCTTACTTTAAATTGATCAGAAAGAAATAGTTATGTTCATATTTTAGATTTTTTCAAATTTAAAAACCTTTAACCTTTTTGGTTTCCCAAATCTATGGTTGACTTTTTGTTAAATTTTATGGATAAACAGAGCAGATTATGTAGAACTAGTGAAGTAATGAATATATGTTTTTCATGTTTAAATTTGCTTTTTGAAGGTATACTATCCTAGATGTAAGAATTAAACCTGATCATACTTATTTTTTGTTGTTTTTTTTTTTTTTTGTAAATTAAATTTAAACCCTTTTTAAAAATTTTCTTTTAAAAATTATGAAGCAGTTTTTGTGTGTGAAATGATATTTTATATTTGTGAGATTTGTATTTAATTGTGCAAACATAATTCTTTTCATTGAATTAGGATATTTTGAAGTTCCTACTATTGTTAACAAAGGCGTTATAAAACTGATTTAATCATAACTCTATTAATATTTTTCTTGCACATTGTATGCTTGTGAATTGTATTTTTGAAGGACTTTCCCTGATTTGAAAGCTTAATTTTGCTTTTTTGTATTGAAGCTTGGTGTGACGTTTTGAAATATTTTTTACTCATTTGTATATACTTAAGATGTTTATATAGTACACAGCAGGTTAGTTATGGTTTAACCTCGATTCCCTGGATTCAGCTGCTGCATATTTGCACAAGCATGAAATTGATTGCATTCATTGATTCACAGTATTAATCAGACTATTGCCATAATTTCATTCAGATAAATATAATAAGCAGATATGGCTTATAATATACATTGGCAAACTTGATTTTTAGAATATCAATGTACATGTAGGTAGAATTTTAGCTAGTAATTTTTTATTCTTTTAATTTTATGAAGCTGAGTTTCAAAAAATACAAATGTTTACATAAAGAGACCTTCACTATCTTCAGATAGGTCTTATTATTATCAGCTCATGTAGTGTGGGACAAGGTGCTCAGACAAGAAGTTCAATGTAATATATTATACATTTTCTATAATTATGGTCTCTGCAATGATTTTAGTGAAAATGGCATTTTACAAAGAAAATGTCCATCTTCCATTAAATAAAATATCACTCTACAAGATTTAGAAGCTGATCCATGCATTTCTGTGACACATGAATAACCCCAAACAGACACCAGAAACAGAAAATTTTGTGTCACCTGCTGTAAGATCACTATCAAGCAATATCCATTCTGAATCTGAAAATCAAAACCTATAGCCCCATGCTTTCTTACCATGTTACTGCGCTAGGCAGCCTATGAGAGCACCTTCTATTACCTCAAAACTTATTGCAACATCCAGGTGCATAGAAATAAACTGAAAACTATATTGAAACTTATTGCAACTTTTTGTCTGAGCAACACCTGTATTTTCCTATCAGGGGAAGCCACTCTTGATGCACATAGTATCTATTTTTAACCCTCCAATTGCTTGGATTTTTGTAAGACTATTTCTAAAAGATTAAATTTTTTAGATTAGTACTTTGGGTTTTAAATGATTCTCCAACTCAACAAAGATAAAACAACCAACCTTCAGATATGCAGTCAGCAAACATAACCATTGGACCTTTGTGCTCTCTAAACATGATTGTACAATACTAGAGGAAATCAATTACAGAGGTCTTTAACTGTCATTGGTGCCTTTTTATTAAAATATGCTTGTTTGTATTATTAGTGTTGTACTTTTAATCAGTGTCAGTCTCAAATACATTTCTTAGTGTTTGTCACAAATTTGTATTAACTATCCTTTTTACAAAATATGAGCTTTGTTGATTTTAATAGAAGAACTTTTTAGAATAACCCCAGCGTTTCCAGGATTTGATTAAATCAAATAAGTTTGCATAGTAACACAACATACTTGATAATTACTATTTATTAATGCTGGTATACGAAAATGGTTTTATTGACTAGAATATATGCCTCAGTGCACTTCTTGATAAAGAACCACACAAAGATGGTAAATTGTGGTTCTTTTAATTCAGTGATTTTATATGATCTATTAATTAAGCAGCAGATTTTTGTATTTTTGTAGAATCACTAAATTACTGCATGCAATTTTCATTTCTGTTGACTAGGGATTGTCCTTTTAAGCAAAAAGAGAATCATTCTGTAATAATTAATTATTCAAGAAATATTGTATTATTTTCATACATAATGAGGTTTTATAATCAGACCTATTTCATTGCTTGAATAAGGTGTCAAACAAACAATACATTTACTATAGTAAATCAGGGGCTGTAGAAAAGTGACAAGTTACCATACCAAGTAGCATTATCTTTACTTAGAGTCATTCAATACTTGAACTACTCTCATACGCCTGTTACATAATAAGGGTGCTATACAAGTTTGTGGACTCCGAGCATGTTGCATTCAGGGGTCAGATACATAACCCTCCTCCACAGTTACTTGGCGAACATTTTTCTCACTTGGTCACTAACTGATATTGGAAATGCATTATACTGCAATTTCTCTAGTTTATGCCCCCAGTTTTTTTTTTGTTTTTTTTTTTAATTTTTAAGAAATAAAAAGAATGGGCAATTGATTGGAGAAAATATGGTGTTAACTTCTCTTGCCAAGAATCATCAAATTAGGTCACCTTTTTTTTTTTTTAATTAATTTTTCATTTTTTTATTGTTGAATAAAATAATTTCAATTTTTTTACTTTTCATCCCTTGAATATTCAGATAAAATACAAATTACATACAAATTAATGCCTAGATGAATGTCATTTTGCTGATCTTTAAATTGGACATCACGGGTGTAAAATTTCTAAAATTATCACTCGCCCTGCCTAGCCCTCCAACAGAGAGAAAAAAAATTATGATCTATAGAAAGTGATTCCGACTTAAAGCATGAACAAGTATAACATATTTGTATTTAGTTTTATAAAATTTCATCATGGGAAAGACTCTTGGGAAAGACTCTTGAAAAGATCTTTTCAATGGCAACATTCTTGCATGAGATTATGCCTTGAGACAGAGATCACTGGTTCAATCTCCCAACTGCTACATACCAGTGTTGTAAACAGTGATAATGATATAGCATCAAAGTATGATGCTCAGTAAATAAGGGTTGTTATTTTACTCAAATTGGAAATTTTAATTATATTCAAGGGAGATCATGAAATCCATAGAGAATAGTTAAATATCTTGTGTCATCAATTGGGAGACAAAACCGGTCTCTTCCTTCATTGTGACTGACAGTGTCCTTACGATGTATGTGCATTAGTACATTGGGCCATCTGGATATGTTTGTCTGGGCCGTAGCTTAGGTATGGATCGCAGGATTTTCAAATAACTTTGCAGTTATGTTAACCTCAATGAGTCAGTGTCACGCTCAAGAGATGGGTCTTTAGCTCAAAGGTCAAGGTCACACTAAAATGTCACAGGTCATTTGTTTGTCCTGTCAAGGTCACACTTAAAGGTAAAAGGTGCACCTTAGGTCACAGGCTCGACATTTCATCAAGTCATGGGCATCAATTCTTACTGGAATATTAATTAAGTTTTTATTTAAAAGTTTGAATGATAGTAAGACAAATTATAGTGGTGTATAATGATCTCAAAATATTTATTTTTTTAATAAATGGAAAATATTTTCTAAAGGTTTAACTGCTTCAAATTCAAGTGATCTTACAGCAGGTGACACAAAAAGTATCCATTTGTACTTGATTATATGATAACAGCATTAATATTTATTCACCTTTTTTGAACAATTTACAAGATATTTTTTTCTTCAGAGCCTGCTATTTGGTGCATGTCAAATGACAACCGCAATCCAAGTTTATCACATGTACATGGTTACGACTTATAATTATTAAGTATTGCTAGATCTTTTTGCTGAGGAGAACTTACCCATATTAATAATAAATATAACATAAGAGTGTCCAAAATAAAAATATATATATGTAAATGTAGTTATAAACAAGTTCCCAGATGGCATGGATGAGCCACTTTGCCATCTGCATAGAGTAGATTCCTGTCTTGGGCACATCAATGTGAACTGACCTATTTATTGTGTTTAACATCTATTGACATCATAATGTTATTTGGAGACTTTTATCTTCGTAAGACAAATGCAGTTGTGAGGTCATCTCACTGTGAGAATTATTGTTTCAATTATATATAGCAGAATCAGGCAAAGATATTTTCCTTGGTAACGACCAGCATGCAGATTGTTGAGACTGTCAATGTAATTAAATGTACATAATTCACAGGTACAAAAGACCTTCAATATGGATTTAAAATTAAAGAAGATGAGGAGCTTTGTGTAAAATAGATTCATTAGGTTGAATATTTATTGATGTATACATGTAGCTCCTACTTAATATTGGAAGTGGGGATGAGAGAATCTGCTAGTTTTCATTATTCGTTGTATTTTTTTTTTAAATATACCAGTACCACTGGTATCTGCCACCACACTGAAGGTATAACTTAACTGCAAAGTTGGTGACAGAACTTAAGGGTGATGTTTCTTGCCCTTTGATACACACATCAACACCATGCCCCTGCAGATCTCTACATAAAAAGGGAATATGTAAAGTGTGTGACTGCATTTATTTGATAAATACCTCAACAGTAGAACTACAAACCAGCAGTCTCCAATACTGCCTAGATGATATTCCTATAAGGTGAACGGATCTCTGCATTGAAATTTCTAAAGATAATGGCCATCAAATGCTTGTTTGTTGGGTTCAACGTGTGACATTAGGAGACAATGTCTACTCGAGACAGATATAGTGCTGCCACACTGTAGTACTGTTACTAATATCATACTGTAGACATGTGACATACCACAACCAGTCACATTATCTTGACACCGGGCCAACCAGTCCTGCAACTACCCTTATATGCTGAGCGCCAAGCAAGGGAGCTATAACAGAACCATTTTTACGACTTTGGTATGTGTAAGAATAATTGACATTAAATAATTAACTGAAGACAGTGGACGCCAATCAAGTTAAAGCTTACCATGTCCATTTGTCTCAAAATCTGTCCAGTTTTTGAAATACATGTACACATGTTAACTTGAAATAAATAAAAACAACACAAGAATTTTCTTCAACAGTAGTATTTTACTACAGTATCGCGATGATGGTTACAGAACATTTCACAAGATGTTTCATGTTGCCGCTGTACTGGTCTTTCCTGTAAAATAGCACACTTTTGAGAGTTCTTAGCCAGTTATCTGGCCATGGACACCTGCCAGACACGTATTAAGTTGTCAGTGTAACCAGCAAACAGTGTCTGTCCATCAGCGGACCAGGCCAGACAGATGCACTGGGGAGGTTCTGCCTTGCTGCCGGTTCCAATCACCTCCTGTCTCAACTCATCCACGACAACCTTGCCTTCCAGATCCTGACAACACAAACAACATGCACTACATGTAAGTGAGGGACTTAACACAAAGCCTAGATCAGATTACATTATGCTTACACAGTGTCAAAATATAATATTATTTGCATCCAGACCATAATCACCAAAATATCAATATGGAAATCACGAAAACACAGTATAAAATTTTTATCAGTGTTGTACTGTACTTAAATGTTTATTGGTTGTAAGTACAATACCAATTTTTGATGTTTCAATTTACTACAGCAAACACTGCACATTAAGAGAAAGAACTTAATAAGTTTCCTTCAAAGAGTATTTCAAACACTTAACTTGCATAAAACATTAAATCTTAAATTATGAATTATATTTATCTTATTACAGAACATAACTGTTCTACTTTATATAATAGTTACTCAATAACAAGTTAACAACGTAATTCAAGTATGTGTTAAGTTTCAGAAAAAAAGTGTTTCCTTTCTTGAATCCATTCCATATAGAAATATTTATCAAAACTTCCCAAACAAAACCTTCAACCCTTGTACATATTCTACCCACCCAGATCTTGATGCTAGGTCCGGTTGCAGCACACAGCCAGTATCTGTTTGGGCTGAAGCAGAGGGCGTTGATGATGCCACCACCATCAAGGGTGTACAAGTGCTTGCCTTCATTCAAATCCCACAGCATAGCATTTCCATCCTGAAATAGAGGACACCCGAAATCCACATTACTGGATATTTCCCTCAGAACTAACAAGGCATTTATCTAATAAGGTTAATGCTTGATCCATAACCACTTCTTACTTATTTTAATGCTTACCACCAGAGTTAAAAGAATCACTCTGGTCTATCACTGAATATATGCATAAGAGTGCCATGACGTTTTACAAAGAAATTAAACCATGAGAATTATTTGGGGAAAATAGTCAATAGATCAACTGCAATACATTGTAAAAGAACAGCATGTTCAAAATGCAATAAATTTTCAGGAGTTAACATCTAAATGTCAAAGATTGAATATTTACTATTTCTAAATAAAACAATGGTAGACATAGTATGAATTTTTCCCCAGCTTACCTTTCCACCGGAAGCACAGAGAGAGCCATCAGGTGAGACTGTGACACAGTTGAGGAATCCGCCATGGCCATGGTGATTAGTCTTCAGCTTACAGTTGGTCAGGTTCCACACCTGAAACATACAGCAATACCTTATATTAAAGCCACCAAAAACTGATATTTTTCCCCAAAATTACTACCTGTTTTCCCAATGAAATATGATTTTTTCTCAAAAAAATTCTAATTTTAAGGAAATTTGTAATTCTTATAATTTAAAGTTGCTTTGTTACTTTATATGACATTTCCCCAATTCAGATTTTTCTCTGTAAGTATAAATTGGATTTTGACCTATTTCTTGACCAATTTAATCTTGGTCAACAAATGTAGAGTTCAGAAGAGCACCTATTTCATTGGTTTGCATAAAATTATTTAGGATATGCCATCATAAAATCGGAGTTTCAGGTGGCATTTCTTTTCCAATATTAAAAGGGGCACAACTCATGACCTAAATAGTTGATATCAGCCAAAATCGAACTTGGCCAAGACATTATGGCTATAAACATTGTGATAAAATTTGATTATGATTTCTTAAGAAATGAAGATGCTAGAGTGTAAACAAAATGAAATATAACAGTCAAGTTTCAGGAAATATTAAATCCCATTTACAAATACTTCCACTACTCTCCTAAAAACATGTCTTTATTTGAGGTTATTCATCAAAGAAAATAGGTTTTGTTTTACTCATTTGAAATGTGATATGCTAGTATGAAAGTATTTTATTCATATGACATGTGATATACTGAAAAGTAACAAAAGAAAAAAAAGAGAAAGAAAGAAAAATATATATATATATATTGTACTGTAACAGTTATAAGTTTTTTATTCTCTCTGCACAAGGTAAAAAAAAATCTGAAAATATATTGAAGCCACTAGTTCTAAATTTGGCCCCATTTTCTTTATTTTTGCTCCAAATTTTCTCATTAAGCGAATGTGTTGGCACAGTCTTTTTCAGCCAGGATGCGCCCTGAACATTAAAAGATCCTAATAGCTCATTCTGAGCACATGTGCTCCGGTGAGCTAAAGAAGAAATCCACCACAAACCATCTTGCTTAAATTTACAATATACTGTAGTCCAGTTTCATATGCAAATTTAAAGATACCACCTACCCTATTTTAAAAGTATTCCACCAAATTAACATCTTAGATGAAATGGAAAGAAATAAATTCATCTCTTGTTTCAGGTTTGGGTGATTTTATACACACAAACACACTAGTGTAAGGCATAACCTAACATATACCAAACCCTCTTGTTAAACCAAGTATTGGGATCACCAACACATAAAAATTGGATTTGGTATTTCTAATCTTAAAAGATAAAAGTTTAAAGGAAATATAGATAATACACTAAACTAATCCGGATACTTATCTTACACTAAGGCTAAACATGACCTTAAGTTATAATAAGGATTTGTGTCAATAACATCAAACACATTGATACATACCTTGACTTTCTTATCCCAGCTACTGGACACAATGATGGGGTTGGCAGTGTTTGGGGAGAACCTTACACAGGATACCCAGTCACTATGACCTTCATCCTAAAAAAAAACAACATATACTTTCACTGTACTTCAAGATATAATACCTGTGTAATTATTTCAACTGAATTTATTTTGAAATGATATTTACATTGATCTAAGCAAATGCAGAACATTCTTTTCAATGTAAATTTTGAACCAAAACTAAGAAAATTATATACTATAAATTCTTTATTTTTCTAGAAAGTAAATGAAATACAAGAAACCGGGTTTACAAGTGTTGCCCCTGGCAAGTTATCTATTTTAGTAACAGTGACCATGACCCTATCATCCTGAAAATGAATACCAATGTTCCTTTTCCAATAAGGTACATCCACAGAAATAAAGCCATAAACGACCGCATGTGTTACCCATGAAGTTAACTTGACGTGTCACTTGACAGACATGATTCAAAATAGCATCATTACAAAGGTGTGGAGAGCTAAGTTTTTGTAAAAATAGTAACTTTGCTAACGCAATATTTAAAGGTGGTTTATAACTATGAACAAGGGTTGGTGACATGAGCATGCCCATCGACGATGGTGCATGCCTAGATATTGCTATTAAAATATTTTTTATCACCGTTGACACATTATACAATAATTTCAGAAGAGATATCCTAGATTAAGCATGTAAATAAGGATTTAATGTCCTACTTTCACTTTCACCTAATTAAGCATTTTTGGAAAATATAATTTACAGATATGTATTTTCATCACAAAAAACATTTCATTGCCATCATAATTGATATTTCTATCTAAACAACTGTTGACAATAACTTAATGGTGTGTTAATTCATTTTATTTACGCCACTTCTACATATCAGTGTCAGCCATGCTTTACCCGTAATCCTTTGAGCCCTTTTACACCTGCCATTCAGACCAGTATTGACACATTGCAATTCCCGACTTTATCGTTACATCAACAGATAAATAGTGTAAAAGCTGTATTCTAAATTTATGATAAATGAATAGTTATGTGAAAAATATATCTTATAATACAGAGTAATTTAAATGTTAGTTTAAGATAACAGGAGATTTCGAAATGGTAATGTATACGGTTTTATTTCCATGGCTGTATCTACTTGTAGACCAATATGAAAACTACCCCTATTATGTATCTCTATTCTAACAAGAGATATTTTACAAACTAAATGTTTGACGCCTGCCCCATTCTAATGACCAGAATTTTTGTTGAACCAGTAAAAATGCCATCTAAACTATTTTTCTAGCAATGTATTATCTGCATTCATTGCCTTTTTTGCACTAAAAATCTAAATGCATATACTTACATTTACATGAAACATTGTATATATGTAACAGCAGCATGAACAATAAAACCACATTTTTTGTCCTCTTACTCAAACAGATGTGAAAAAAACAGAAGAATTGTAAAATATTATCAAGAATGTTAAGGGCCAACACTATCCCGAAAAATATTGTCTTGACTGCCAGCACAAGATATTATAGCAAAGTTTTACCAGAAATACTGCAAGATCAATTCAATTCCACAAACCAATGAGAACATGTGACCAACATATAAAGGTTGTAGCATTTTCTTCAAAGATCCCACATGAATTAAAATCGTTTTATTTGGATCTTGATACCCAACAAAGAAGAAAAATGCATGTCACCAAGTCATTTCGAAGGCTATCTGTCACCGCTACCTTGATTTTGCTGTAATGATTCATCATGGTATTTGTTATACCCACCAGGCATCGGGTGGTATAACTTACCAGTATATAACCAAACGAAAATATTTTTGACGCACTAACATTTTAAGACGGTGGACATTCATCAATCCAAATAGCCCATCCTGAGCACATATGCTCAGTTGATCTAAAAAGTTAAGATTTTACCTGGATGGTGTATTTACACACACCAAGTGTATTCCAGAGCTTGATTGTCCTGTCTCTTGAGCCAGAAACAATCTGCCTGTTGTCAGCGGAGAAAGCTACACTCAGAACATCTTTGGTGTGGCCCTTGAACATTCTTGTCGTCTTTGATCTGTTAAAATACAGGATGACATACCAAGTTTCATCCTCTGATACACAGTAATATACAGTATGCAGAAAACAAAATATCAACCTGTAACCATCCCAATATATGCCAATTAACATGGGTGAAAAATCCATATTCAAAAGCCTTAGTACAGATAAAAATGCTTCAAGCTGGTGTCCTCCATCTCATTTCAAGAATGGTGCTATCAAAAATGAGAACACTGAACATGTTACAATTTTTAGATCGAAAAGGTTATCAAAGATTTTCTTTTGAGTACCCTTACTTTCTCATTATTTCAATGTCGCTGGGCAAAAATTCTTAATAGTTCATATTCATGGTTCAGGAGAGGAGTAATAAGTAAAAGAAACAAATGGACAGACACCTACTGAAAACAGTATACCCCCCTCCCCTGTACATATGGTGGGAGATATCAGCAATTTAGCAACAGTCCATTCAAAGAGAAAATAGGGATAGACATATCTTATAATCTTTCGAATTAATAACACATCTTTATTAACATATTGAATATTTACAAATGACATACGTGCTCAAGTCCCACAGTCTCAAAGTTTTGTCCCATGAGCCTGACAGGGCAAACTGTCCATCTGATGACATGACAACATCAGATACAAAGTGGCTATGTCCTTTTAACATTTTGTGTGGTACTCCAAAGTTGGTTTCATCTCTGGTAAGTCTCCACTGAATAAGTGTCTTATCTGAAATAAGAAGTTAAAAAAATAAACTGTGACAGCAATTTTTTTCAGCCTATTGGGTATGGGTCCTGTACCTTTCAAATTGGGAATTTTTGAATCATGAAAATAAATTATTTGGGGAAAATAGGCTCGCAAATCATGAGATTGGGAAATTCGTTGTACTTTTGCAAAAGCCTTAAACAGGTTATTTTACCATGCTGAGATACTCAGCTTAACGCGTGTTGGGTGGCAAAAAAAGACATTGCCATGCTGGTGTTGTTTCTTTAATATAAACTGGGGCCTGGGCTGATTATTCTAACTCTGTGGCCACAAGTCTTCTAATTTACTTGAATTTATGATATCACAGGAGTTTGAAGTTCTGTCAATAAATAAAGAATCTATAGTAAAAAAAGTAAGCCCCGTATACAAAAGAAGAAAAAAAACAAGGAATGCAACGCCTTTTCACCCCTACATGCTTTTGACTGAATTGTAATAAAAGAATAATAAATGCGAATGGCTCTGATGATAAACAAATGTGCAAAAATTATTGAATTATGTATGAAGAATGGCTTGATTTAAAATACCTCAAGTTGTTTGGGTGCATTTTAGCATGCCCTTTCGAGTACTCACAAGATTGCTACCATTCATTTTAATTTCGTACAATTCACCCAAACGTGGGTTGGGTGTCAAAAACTTAAAAGGCGTTGCATTTTTTTTTTTTTATTATGTACGGGGCTTGTTGCATTTAGCTGATAGCTTTTCGAGATTATCCATTTGTGTATACATATGAAAGTTTCCCAAATTTCAATTCAAAGGAAATTTTATCCATCACATATTTATTGATAGAACTTCAAACTCATATGGTGGAACTTACAATATCTGACAGCGACACACACAAAATACCTACCAATTCAGAACATGCACACAGCAAACTTGAAGACAGAAATGAAGATTGGATCGTTCATAACCTGGTCCAGTATATGGGCAATATCTATTATTTCTGACATATATTTGAACACACTGAAGACCAACCTCAGTCATTTGTTAAAACAGTAAAATACCTTGAGACTGATTACATATTCGTGTAGTGTCGAATTATATATTTCTTCATTTAAATAAAATGACTTAGTAAAATCGGCAAAACCGACATGATAAAAACATGATACCTCTGGAGGCAGACAAGATCATGTCTGGATATTGAGGTGTTGTAGCGATTTGGGTAACCCAATTGCCGTGGCCCTGAAGGGTCGCCCTTAAAGTCATCTGTTCTGCAGCCATATTTGCTTATTTAATCCCAAATGGATCCAGATTATGGTGGATATTAACACCACTATCAGTATACAGCGGCCATCAAGTTCCGCTAATCGCGAGAAAGAGGCAGAAATAAACTTCCGGTAGAAAATTAGCTCTTCCGGTGACGATAGAGGTCGCTAGTGAATCAACCGGGTGAGTCGACCAAGTGAGTTTGTTATTTTTGTTTATTATTCATACGTCTGTTTCAACCACCATATCATATTATATTTCAAAGTACTTCGGAAAACGACGAGTTAGTATTAATGTAGTCTTTTCTGAAACAACTTTCCCCATTTTAGTTTGTTTTTTTGCACGAGCATGTTTCGGCAAATATCATGACGTCATTTACTTTGCAAATTCGACGGCCATTTTGTAGCAAATTTCAAGTTAGCATAGTAACAAGATTAAACGCAGACTTCAGGTTAAATCAGATTACTTTGAAATGTTTCATTTATTTTTATTTTAGTATCTATACACCATCAAAATGAACGAAGATCGGTCGTCATCAAAGGAATTGGATGAATGGATAAATCAACTAAATGAATGCAAGCAACTTTCAGAAAATCAAGTGAAGACTCTATGTGAGAAGGTATGGTTTTTAGATCTGATTAAGGACCATTGAATCATTCAAATTAAATTTATCTCTCCTCTGAATTAAGCAAAAATCATAATCATATTTTTGATTACACATTTGCCTTAGGAAAGTGGTCAAATATACTGGGAGCTGGTCAAAAGGTACCCAAACTAAAACGTACCCAGATTTTTAGGTCAGAATGTACCCAGATTTGAGGTTAAGGCATACCTAGGTATTTTTTTTCTCAAGTCTCTTTTTATATTTTTATTTATTTTAGTCAGGTTACAATTTATGATTATTTTTTATCCTAAATTTTATCTAGATAGTACAAGCACGGAAATTCTGAAAGTCACCATGGATAATGATGAAATGTAAACTTATCCATCAATATACAGTGTAATGCCGCTATATCACAGTTCTTGTGGTCCAAGCCCATATACCGCATTCTATTGGTCCGCGTTGTAGGTTCAAAAATGCTATGTGTCTTTTGTGATAGTCATAAATTCTTGAATAAACCTAATATAAAGCAATAAAAAAAATTTTATAGTTATTTTAAATGATTCCATAATCATTCTGGCTTTCTTTTTTTTGTACTAAATTGCTGATGATTCAGATTCAGAGAGCAGTGTGTAGAAGTGGTTACATATCTCTTCAGCTATCTCATTATAATAAATTACATACGTCCATTGTTTATCAAAACAAATGTTGGTGTGAAAATTCCCTTCCATACAATTTATTGCTATTTGAAATTACGGGAGGTGTACTTAAAATGATGTTTTGATATGAAGAGCTTGTTAATGTTTAAATGAGACAAATTACCAGAAACGCTGATCTTATCATTTAATGTTTATTTCCCGGTGAATACGATTGACTATTTTCAAGGACTTTATAATCAGCAGCAAGATTATATATGCTAGTTCTTTCTCTCATAATAAACAAAAATACCATTATTGAAGTTTAGACATTGTGTATTTTATTGAGTATCTGCTTGGTATTAAAATGTACATACTCCAGTGTTCCCATTCACGCACAAATGTACGTGAATCCGTACAGAACGCGAAAAAACGTACAATATATCAGAATACTAGTCTTCTCTACGTGACCGGAACGTACGCAAAATGCCTACGGTTTTACTTTCCTTTCCTTCTTTTTTTTATAGTTACACGAACTTGAATACCTACACGTTGTCGTAGCCTTGTGTTTTATGGCATGAAAATCGATAAATGAGCTTCGGAAATTCCTCGCTCTAAAAATAGCACAATTATGGGAAGTAACACTTGAGGGTATGTACGAAAAGGGTTCGAGTTTTTCCGAATTTGTTTACGAATGTGCGTCTGCATAAAATGTCGGGAAAACAGTCTACACTGACCGGCCTGTGGAAAATAACTTCCCAGCACCTGCAGCCAATTCCGATAATGTTCAGAAACAAGATGACAGTCCAAGCGATGTAAATACCATTAAAAAGAAGCCAGAATTAAAAACATTCCAAAACATTGGTTGACATTATTTCCGGGCTTCGTTTCGACGATGATAATAAAACTATGCATTGCTACGACGTAGAAAAGAAGGAATACAGACATTGTGTTCAGTAACAAAGCATTTTTTATGTTGGTCCCCCCCAAATTTTTTCACACGGAACCCCCAGAACTGAAAATTGTGGCTCACAGGGGGTTCCATGAACCCCTTGATTAGAAAAGGGGTGGGAACACTGCATACTAATTAAATGCTGATTACTGTGGTTGGATTGCACTAGCATGTTAGGTACATGTACTGATCCCCAAATTCTTTTAAATACATATAGATATAGAAGGAGATAGATTAGTTTTGCAGTAAGCCTATTGTAAATGATGCGATATATATTGGGGGTCCATAGATCAAACCCCGATAAATTGGTCAACGTGAAATAGCAGTCAGTTATTGTAAATGATAGTTTGAAGGAATTTTTTTTATTATTATTTTAAATTTTTTTTTTTTTTATTTTGTTTTTCATTAAAACACATGTTATCGAATAATGACATTAATATAAAAAAATAACTTTAAGGGACATTGTAAAAGATCGGTCTGTTTTTCAGGACCTTTTTTTCCCATTTTGGGAAAGGCGCCCTAGCCCTTTTTGTGGGGAAAAAAAGCCATTTTCACAATTTTGGGATTTTTTTTACCATGAAGATTAGTTATCAATTAACCCTTTTTCCCCCATATAGACTCATTTTGACACACTCAGTAGGTACCACATAAAGCCCGATCTGCAGAAAACCACAGTTAAACCTTACCCAAAATTTTAATACAAAATCCTCATTTTCCCGACCACTGAGGAGCAGCGAACAGCATAAACCAGATCAGCCTGCGAGTTTTCTCGCAGGCTGATCTGGTTTTATGCTGTTTTCATAGGTCTTTTCATGGTTTCCTCTGTGAGGGAAAGGGTTAACAGGGCTCATCCTAGAGGGCGATTCAGGCGAAGAAGTCGCTCTCGGCTTATAAGGGGGGATGCGCCCAAGCCTGGGAGTAAACCTGCATCTCCGTCAAGAAACTTCAAAAAACAAACTCTCCAAAAGTATAGTTGGTATGAACAGGACAGTAAGGGTATTTGGACTGTCTCTGTGTGATCTGCTAAATTTTATAATGCTTATGGTTGGACAGAGTTTCCCGCAAAAAAACCAAAGACCTGATGGAATCATCATTAAGCTTTTCGAAATTACGTTACTTTTTTTTTTCTTTCTTTTTTTTACATATAAAAATCCCTTTTTTTCTTTCTTATTTTTAAAAAACAAGATTTTTTTTTCTTTCTTTCATTCTCTTTATAAATTTAATTCTTTCTTTCTTGCATATTCAAATAAACATTTTTTTTTCCTTTATTTTAAAAATCAAGCAACTTTTTTTCCCTTTTCTTTCTTTCATTCTTTTTTATAAATACAATATTCCACTAAAATCTCTCACCCCTGATGTTTCCCCACTTCTCCCTCCTCTGAGCTGAGGGAGAAGTCACTTCTCCCTTTTCTCGGAGCCAGGAGGAGCCCGGGTTAAAAAAAAAAACAAAAAAAACTATAAACAGGCTTAAAATTATATATATATTGTTAGCAGTAAGAAATGAAATAAGTAATAATAAGCATTAATGCAGATGTTACAGAACATTACTTAGTATTCATGTGTAACTTAATTTTCCATGCCCCCTTAAAATGGAGTTAACATCACCGACTTTGATTGAGAGGTTGGCATATTGACTGAATCTTTTTTAAAACACTAAAATGAGTTTGGGGAAAGATGGTTGATCAAGAAAAATATCGTATCATAGTTTCATAAATCATAATTTAGTTTGTACCACTCGTTTTTGTTTGCCAAAAAAGTTTGACTAGATCGAAAAATCAGAGCTGTAAAAACTTGACCAACGCTGTCTTGTGTTTCTACCAGCAATTAAATAATAATGATATCTGAGAGTACCCTTAATTCACCCATATAATCAGTGTAATTTGCTGAAAACCTGCTCAACATTTCAACACTGAAGTGTCAACTGTCAAAACTGCTCTTACTGTGAAATGCACAGGTAAGGCGTGCCGTAGACTGCGCAGGCCTCGACAAATCCGCTCGCATTGGCGAGTGAAAGTTTGGGTCGGGCGAGAAAAAAATAATGAAACTCCCCCGACGGGGGCGAGTAAGATTCTCCGTTACTGCTGGTTACTTTTTTTTGACTAAGATATTTGATAAAACAATCAAAATGCGAACTGCTTTCAATCAAATACCTGTCAAACGAAAACCGGAAATCGACTTCGTATTTTTGTGGCTATGTCTAAAAACTATACCGAATGCGTTATTATAAAACATTACCGAATGCTGTTGTCGTGACGGGAGCGGAGGGGTGGTAACGATTAAATCATGCACTGTGACCGAGTGCGTGAGAAATCGAAGAAAATATTTTATATGGTTCATTTATCAAGAAAATTATTAAAAGCATAAAAAGTATCATTAACAATATATAA
The DNA here is from genome assembly GCA_021229015.1 of Solen grandis. Taxonomy (NCBI): domain Eukaryota; kingdom Metazoa; phylum Mollusca; class Bivalvia; order Adapedonta; family Solenidae; genus Solen; species Solen grandis. The sequence continues at coordinate 62,423,412 of CM037781.1, read as the reverse complement.
AACAATAAAACCGATATGGATCCCGCGCTACGACAGCGTGGCCAGTGGCTTAGTAATAGAACATCGTTCTGATAATCAATCGGTTCAAAATGTCGTCTGAAAAGTCAGAACCGAAGCAAGGAACACTGTTCCCAATTTTTACAGTAAACTTTAGTCCTTACCTCCAAAAGCAAGCATATGCTTTCATCTTGACCATTTTTGTCTGTTTTAATGCAGGGCGAGTAAATTTTGTGCAGGGGGGAGTAAATTTCTAGGGCCCTTTGCCCTGCAGGGGGACCTGGGCTGCGGTTCAATTTTTTTGGTCCAGCGTATATCCACGAGAGCAATATTGATAACCAGTCTGACTGCTTGGGTTTAATTACAAAAATAAAAATCATGCATTGTTTTTTTTTGTTGTTTTTTTCCCCGTATGCATGATACAATTTAATGAGGAATTTTTCTGAGGAAGAGGAATATTTGAGGATATTTTGGGGAAAAAAGTGGTTATATGACTTGGGGAAGTAGCCAGTAACCAGCTACATCAAAGAAGGGTAAAAAGGCCCTGGTTTTGAGTACTCATGTTTTTAACCTTTTCCTATGTTACAGGTTGCAGTGGATGTATATTTTATTTTAAGTATCTCATACTTTCAGGCAAAAGAGATTTTATCAAGAGAATCAAATGTGCAGGATGTAAAATGCCCAGTCACAGTGAGTGGAGATGTTCACGGTCAGTTCCATGACCTTATGGAATTGTTCAAAATAGGCGGCAACTCACCAGACACAAATTACCTGTTTATGGGAGATTATGTGGACAGAGGATATTATTCTGTAGAAACAGTAACCCTTCTAGTAGCACTAAAAGTAAGTATTTGATTTGAAAAAAACAACTAGATTCTTACTTTCAATTTTTTTATAACTTTGTGAGCATACTTTGTTGAATATAGGTCAGTTGAAAATTACGTCATTTAGTTCTTCATTTTCAAAAGCTACATTATTTTTCATGAATATATTTTTTCAGTGATAGAACATTTACATGAAAGCCTGGAAGCCAAAGGCTAGCTTAGTATACTACTCATTTGGCTTGTTCAAAATTGTAATTATTTCTTAAATTACAATATGTAAATTTTATTCTTTATAAAATGTAATTTAGGATTCCAAAAAAAAAAAAAAAAAAAAAAAAACATTTATTTTCAGTGTCTGATTTAATACATAGATATAATACTACAATTCTTGATTCTTATGTGATGAAATATATACAGCTGATTTTTTTCATGTTACCAAACTGTTATATTACATTTCTTTTCCAGGTTAGGTACAAGGATAGGATAACAATTTTTAAAAGGCAATCACGAAAGTAGGGAAATTACACAAGTGTATGGGTTTTATGATGAATGCTTGCGGAAATACGGGAAGCAAATGTATGGAAATATTTCACAGATCTGTTTGATTACCTGCCCCCCTTTCAGCTCTTGTAGATGGACAGGTAAGTGATGACCAAAGGGCAGTTTATACTGGATTTGTTTCCTTTAAAATTTGGCTTTTTAGTAAATTTAAAGTAATAATTTTTTTTAAATTACAATAATATTCCTGATGCAATTTTTTAAAATTACCCTAAAAACCCCAGAACTAAAATTGGAATGTTTCTCAAAACAAAGAACTAATTTTCCATCTATAATTGTTACTCTTGGGGAAATAAAAGGGCAAATTCTAAAAGTGTTTTTGCTTTTTGAGGATAAATTACTTTTATCTTTTAAGCAGCAATTTATTATTAATGACAATATTTATGAATCAGTTCTCAGTCAACCACACAAATGACCTATTATTTCAGGTTGAAACTTGAAATTGAAACAGTTTAAACAGTATGTTATTGTTTTCCCAGATTTTCTTTTTACAGGGAGGATTACCCACCATCTAAAGAAAACCCTAGATCAAAATCAGAGCGCTAGACAGGATTCGGGAAAGGTTTCCCTCATGGGGTTGGGACACGTAATGATCTCATTAAAGACTTTGGCACTTTTTTTTGTGCCCCACCTGCTGTAATTAGAGGTGACACATAGGGATCATTTTTTAGCTCACCGAGCATTGTGCTGGGGTGAGCTTTTGTGATCGCCTTTTGTCCCGTGGGTTGTCCGTCGTCAAAAATTGCTTGTGAACACTCAAAAGGGGCCCCACATTTTTGGCCCCAATCTTCATGAAACTTGGTCAGGATTTTTGTCTACATGATAGTCGGATGAGTTTAAAATTTGGGGTCACGTGGAGTAAAAAACTAGGTCACCAGGTAAAAAAATTTAGAAAAACCTTGTTAACACTCTACGGGTCACATTTTTGGGCCCAATCTTCAAAAAAATTTGGTCAGGATTTTTGCTACATATCTCGGATGATTCAAAATTTGGGGTCACAAAGGGGTTCAAAAACTAGGTAAACAGGTAAAATCTTGGGAAAAACCTTGCAACACCCCCTAGAGGCCACAGTTTTAGCCCAATTTTAAATGAACAATGGTCAGGGGTTTGCCCTACATGATATCTTGGATGAGTTCAAAAATGGGTAATGTGGGGTCAAAAAAGGTCACCAGGAAAAAATCTTAAAAAAACCAAATGTGAACACTCTACAGGCCACATTTTTGGCCCAATCTTCAAAAAAATTTGGTCAGGATTTTGTCTACATGTACTTGCATAAGTTTGAAATTGGTAAAGGGGGATCAAAAACAAGGTCACCAGGTCAAATCTAAAAAAAACCCTTTGTGAACTCTCTAGGGGCCACAGTTTTAGCCCAATCTTCAATAGTTTTTTGGTCGGGAATTTTGTCAAAATTGAAAATTGGGAAAGAGTTCGAAAATGAGTCACATGAGGTCAAAAACTAGGTCACCAGGTAAAAACTTAGAAAAATCTTGTGACACCTAGAGGCCTACATTTTTTCCCAGTCTTTTAATTTAAAAATTATATGAATGTGACGCATGAAATTTCCCCGGGGAGTGCAAATTCAGGTAGGATCAATATGTAGGTCACTTAGTTCCCAAAAGTTAGAAAAAAACTTTTAAAGCCAGATTTTTTTTGCTCACCTGAGCACCAAAGTGCTCAGGGGGAGCTATTGTGATCGCCTTTTGTCCGTCGTCCGTCGTCCCCTGCGTGCGTGCGTGCGTGCGTCCGTCGTCAACAATTTTCTTTAAAAAAACATCTCCTCATGAAAACCCCCGAAGGGGTTTTGACCAAACTTCACAGGAATACCCTTAAAAAAAGGGGCCCCCTATCAAAGTTGTACAAATTAATTTAGATTGGTTAAAAAAATAGGCACAGGGGCTAAAAAAAGATTTTAAAAATGCAAAAATTTAAAATCTTCTTCTGGGAAAACTGCAAGGGGCCCCCAGCTTAGAATTTGGTATGTAGCATCATCTTTTGGGGGCCCCCACCAAAATTGTAAAAAATCATAGCCCTACGGGGGGATAAATGACCCCCCCCCCCGGGGCACTTGTTTTACATAAGTTTTATAGGAAAATCTTTAAAAATCTTTTTCTATGAATCCATTGGCCCAGAGGGTTGATATTTGGTATTAAACATCCTCTAATGGTTCATTTCCAAAATTTTTCAAATCATAGCCCTACGGTGAAAAAATGCCCCCGCACCAGGGTCACTTGTTTTAAAAAAGAGTTATATAGGAAAATGTTTTAAAAAACTTTTTCTTTTGAAACCAAAAAAGGGGCCTTTGGGGTTTAAAAATTTTGGATGAAGCATCATCTTATGGTTCATTACCAAGTTGTTTTAAATCAAGCCAAACGGTGATAAATGCCCCCGCAATAGGGTCACTTGTTTTTCCCTAGAGTTTTTTTTGGAAAAAACTTTTAAAAAACTTTTTCTATGAATCCATAAGGCCAAAAGATTAGATATTTGGTATGGGAAAAAAACATCTTTTTTCAATTTCCAAATTTTACAAATCAAAACCCTATGGGATAAATGACCCCGCACCAGGGGGGACTTTTTTACAAAAGAGTTATATAGGAAAATGTTTAAAAATCTTCTTCTATGAACCATAAGGCCTAGAGATT